>JAFIDM010009631.1:230467051-230480395 GCA_023159025.1 Thereuonema tuberculata
TATACACATATAGTATACAAAAGATGATTTTTTTAAGTTATAAATAACTGAACCAATAACATTTAAATGTTAAAATGCCAATCTTTTATAGGGTACTCTTTTAGTAGTTAGTTAAAATTTTGAAGCATGTATTTATTTAACGATTTCTTGTAATTTTCTTATAGATCCGCTAAAAGACTCCCAATTTTCAGAAGAGAGGGTGAATTAGTTTTCTTAGATTAGTGATTTTCTATGTTTCTATTATTTAACAATTTAATCGAAAAAAAAAATTAACAGGCTCTTCAAATAATATCCTACACATTTTCTTAAATTAATAATAACTTAATAAAACGAAGACTTAAAAAAAAGTTATTAAAAAATTTTTTCCTTTTTTTTTTTCTAATTTCAAACTTTCTTATTTCTTCTGACTATCTAATTTAAAGGCACAAAGACATTAAGACAGATTTTACTTTGTAATTGTTATTTTAAATTAATTTTATTATTTTATTTTTTTTCTAATACTAATTTTTGGGAATCTAATTTTATTAAGCGAATCCGAATACATGTAATGTATCTTCATTCAGTTAAAAAAAAAAAAAAAAAAAAGAAACAATGAATTCAAAGTTGTAATTACCAATATTTTTACTATAAATTTGAATAGCCTGTTGTTTACTAACAAGTGCTGCTTAGCTCTTTGTAACCTTTACATATTTTCTAGAAAAAAAATATTAATTGCCTTCATTGGAAGTTTTTTCTGTTGTATTTTAACAATAAATAAAGTTGAAATGTATTTTTTTTGTGTGTGTATTTTGTAGAAATTTAGAAATATAAATTATTAATATTTTAATTCTTAGATGATTAAGTTTAAAAAAGTGATTTGTAAAATTGTAGATTAACAAAAAAAAAAAATATTAATAGTAATATAAGCTTTCTTTTGCATGCCTATCTTGGCCTGATTTGTTAGTAGTGCAGTAGGCTTAAAAAGAATCTTTACCGAGCCTTTGGGCACAGAAAAATATTTTCACTAAATTTTCGCTCTGAAATTAAAGTTCGATTTGAAAAAATAATTTTCCCAGTTATCAAATGTAGGTTCTTACCTGAGCAGCATTTGAAACATTCATGCGTGAATATCTCTAAGAAAAAAAAATAAAATAAAAAAATTAACGTATGGAATCCACTTTCTGTTACATGTTCCTTCCTAGCCTTTGCTCAAACTCAAGTCACTTTCCTTCTGGTTGGCTTTTGCACTGCAATTAGCATGTTTTGCATGGATTTCAGTAATTAGCCTGACGGGTCTTTTTTCCCTTTCTTGTTCATGAATTATCATTCTGTCAGTAGCCAATTCCTTCCGCCTTTTTATGTTTTCTGCTTTCTCAGCCCTTTTATTCCCCCATTAGCACTTCAACCTCATGCAGTTCTATTTTATTTTTCCTTTTCTTGCAAAAGCGTATGGCTTCAGAAACTAGCCAAGTTAATTGTGTGTTTGTTTGTTGTTGTTTTTATTATTTTATTTTGGTTTTGTTTTATGTGAAAAAAAAATACAAAAAGTATTGTTCGAAGTATTTGATATATGGTATACTGAAAAACCAAACTGTGAATTAGTTGTTCTTCTCCTAGCCGTATCAGTGTTTTCTGCCTGGCTTCCATATTTCTTTCTCTTTTCCTGTCTACGTCAAATCCACACTTTTTTCCACACGACACTAGGTTGCTGCATGATGTATCTCACAGCAATACAGAAGGCAAACATGTAACCAACCTTTCTATCCACAGAACTGCTGTTATTTTTCGGAAACAGGATTTCACATGCCTACAATCGGCTCCTGATTTCGTAAATATTTATCATGAATAATATAAAAAAAAACAATGTAAGAACCTATTTCCGCTACAGAATTAAAACAAATTCACAAAAATCATTATTAAAAAAAAAGGGACAAAAATTTCTTAAAAGAAAAAAATGCATTTCGTGCTGAATTCTAGCATTGTAGTTTTAGTTTTCATTTAAACTTTGAAAAATTTCCGTAAATATTTTTTATTACTAATCCAAATATGTTATGGTATATGGCGATATTAAAATGTAATTCTTTAAATTATTCACAATAAAACAGAAATAATCCAATATGAAACAAGTAAAGGATTATTGTTAAAAAAAAATTGAGCCTACAAGCATAAAATTATAAAGAGAGTGCTTAGATCGTTTTCTGCATAATTGGTATGTATCCGTTGTAGGAACTGTTAGATAACCTTCTTCTATTATATTTTTATTATATTGCAAAAATAAATGACCTCTAATATTGCCTTTTTTTATTGTTGTCTTTCTCTTTTTCTCTCGTTCTCTCCTGCAGAATGTGACCGGATGGTTGTCAGCAATCCGAATGGACCCCGCAATGGCACTTTCGTATCACCTACATTCAAAAACCCGCAGAACCATTCCCATCAGTGTATTTACACCTTCATAGCAGCTGCCAATGAGCGCGTCCAAATCACTTTCACCAGCTTCAACCTCAGGGGTACTCCTCCAGAGTAAGTAGAGTTGCTGAAAACTCCTGTGCATCACGTGTATTCCAACAGTGTATTCTCTTTTTTTTTTTCATAATTTTTGACAAAAGGTTATGAAACAAAAACAAAAAAAAATTCCAAGAATGTCATTCATAAATATAATCTTTTTATGTATTCGTATATATACTACGAATACTAATACAACTTTTATTAAGAAAATTTAATTTTAAATCTAGAAAACTTCAATACTCAAGAATAAATAAAAAAAAAAATCAAGATTTAACAATTTCACTCTGTTACTTACAGTCTTTTTCTTTATGGCGTAAGAATTTCATAAAGTCTTATATTTGCTTGTATATTTTGTTACATTCTCTAGCACTGCAGCCTTTTTCAGGTTTATTGTAGAGACCCTCATTAATTTTTATGGAAGAAAAACCGAAGAAATAAAAAAAAAAAAAAAAAAAAATTCAAGCTCATATGGGATTCGAACCCAATTTCAAGTGCATCAGCCGCATCGTTTTAACCACTGGGCTATGCCCAAACGGCCGATATCTTCTGATATCTAGGTGGCTGTATTTACATCTTAGTATCATTGAAATTTTAAAAAAAAATAATTAACACAAGTATTGCAGAAACAACAAATCTACGATTTAGTAAATGCAGAGATATTTTTGAAGTAAACACACTAATTGAAAATAGGTTTAATACGTTTTAAACCATTTGCATTTTGCTCTCATAAAATAACTTATTTTAAACTATTTTTAATTTAGTGTATTCATGGTGTAAAGTGCTTTTTTATTCACTTTACTTACACCTTTTATTTTTTTTGTTGCTAAAACTGATCTTTCTCAGTCTTTTATATATAATTTGTAACTAACATGGGCCCTTTCCGGCATGGCGTAGTGGTTTATGCGGCGACCTCACACTAGGCAGATGTGTCGAAATCTGAGTTAGAATCCCAGTAGCGGTATGAATGTTTCATTTCCTTTCCTGTGTTTGTCAGCCTCTTCTTCACTTTCTTTTCGGTTCTGAAGCCTTTCCATAATGGTTTCCAGAGGAAGGCAATAGGAAACCATCTTAGTGTTTTTCTTCAGAATATTCTATGGGAACTTCTGAGTTCCATGGAATGCGTACCTCCGTGCTCGGAGATCGCAATTCAAAAAAAAAAAAAAAGAAAAACTAACATCGATATATATAATTTGTATATGCATGGATATATATATATATGTGAACAATAATAGATAACAAAGCTTGAAAATCATTTTCATATCGATTTTTGTTAGTGAAGAAAGACAAGAAAAGAAATTATATAGGAAATAGTAGATGAGTAAAATACCTAGTGACGTAGCCTTAATCTTCTTTTTAGGAATGGAAGATAATGCCTTTCAGTGAAAGGACAAGGAATTAATACTGTGGATTTCACAGGATTATTTTTTTATTTGGTTGCTTGTTCTCGGCGGCCATTCCCTGGAGCGAGAATGGTTTCCATTTACTTTCGCGCAGTCTGAGCTAAACATCAAGGGTAAATCAAGGATGAACAGCTGTCCAGGATTCCCGTTGATGTTGGCTCAGCGTGCGAAAGCATATTTACTGTCCATTTATGGCTTTTTCTTGATTTAGAAAATTTTGGAGTAGGCTTTTGTTTTTTTTTATTTTTTTTATTTGAACAGTTGGATTTCGAACTTGTCACCTCCCTACCTCCGGAATAAGATCCTTTATACTATATGTTTGGAAAGGCGAAGAATACCATTGACTGCATGTGATCTCTCGCCGAAAGGCCGTCAAAATTTCATCTTTGTTCGGAAGCGTTTCCCACTCAACTGCAGCTTGAGTTTTGGAATCAAATTAAAAGTCGCAAGGATTCCGGTCTGGCGAATACGAAGGGTGTTCCAAGACTTCTCACCCCCAAAGCCTGTGAAAGAGCTGCTGTTTGACATGTGTGACATTATCGTGAAGAATGATGGCGTTGGACAGTTCCCAAATACTGGCAACCTACGGTGGACAATCTTGGAGATTACTTTGAGGGGTGTTGCAATGTGAAGTGAGCATTCCTGTGTTCCTTTTTCTTCCTTGGCTACACTGCATTGCCTTATTAAACGATGATTTCTAAAAACGTATTTTCCACTTGCTCCAATGACGTTCCTTCCCTGACCCAGACCACATTAGTGGTACCAATCAGAAGCACATCCAACAAGCTTTCAAACATGTACTCCGCAATTGCAGTGGTGCCGCATGTTTGGCAGATAAAAAATAATTGCCATGACTTCCATAACGGCCCAAGTATATACCGGGTGATCCAAGAGTAACTTAAAATTTGAAAATGCAATAATTTGTGGAATATTATTTTTTATTAAATGCGTTTTCACAGAAATGCTAGGAATGACGCGGGATTTTACAGGCAATGAAACTTTATAGCCTGATTAGTTACATCTCCGACCACAGACGGCGCCACAGTTTGTTGCGTCATTCGTCTGATGGGGTATGACAGTTCACACGGAATATAGGCTTACAAATGTTCAATGTGTTGCCCCTCAGTCAGAAGCAAAGCCGTCAGAGAGGCACGATACTGTTCACTGCATTTCATGCAGACACATGACGCTGGAAGGCATCCTTCAACGTGCCCAGTGACGTTGGCCGATCGCGGTACATCCAAACCAAAAGTCAAGTAACCTCACAACCAAACGTCGCAAGTGTGAGGTCGGGAGATCTTAGTGGCCTCTCATGCTGAAAGGACCGACTGAGGACACTGTTCTTCCCGAATGTTGAGCGCAGCAGTCGCTTGACAGGAATAGCAATGTGCGGTGGTGCTCCATCTTGCATGAATGTGACTGTATGGAGTGCTTGCAGCTCTTGCAAGTGTGGAATGCTGCTGCTCTGTAACAGTGCTGCATATCGCTCACCCGTGACAGTAGCCGTTTGAAGTTCAGACCCCCTGACTTCCTGAAGAAAAAGGGACCAATAATGAATTTAGCGGGGAAACTACACCAGACTATAATTTTTGGCTAATGTAGGTGGGTTTTCTGTAGCCCAGAAGTTGCAGTTGTGGTTGTTGATTCTGCCGTTAAGTGTGAAATGCGCTTCATCCGTCCACAGTACCTTGAACAGTCAATCTTATCTACTGGAAAACCCAATGGGCAAATTCTTGACGCTTCGTGAAATCGACAGGTTGCAGTTCCTACAAGTGTTGAATTTTGTAGGGATGATTCGCAGTGATATCCATACAGTGCCGTACGATATGCCAGTTCTTCGTGAAACATTGCGGGCACTTATTCCCCATGTTGGAAAACTGCCGTTAGTTCATCCACCGTGTGTTCAACATCCTGCACAATGGCACGGAATGTTCGGGGTCCTCCGCTCATAGGCGTAACTACGGGGTAGCCAGGGGGGGCCCGGCCCTCCCCAGAATGGCCATGGCCCTACCCAGAAAAATACATATTAGTAAAATTATTTTATATTTTAAATATAAAATATAATTAAATAATTAAATAATTAAATAATTAAATAAAATATTTTTTAACTTATTGGCATTGTATGCATTATTTGCAACAATAAGAATGCAATTATTCGAAGGTACAAGTTTAAATTTTAAATTTCTCCGCTTTTTTTTCCCAAACATAAAGGGCGTGCCCCCCCCCCCCCGAAAAATTCTCTAGTTCTTCTGCTTCCGCTTCGGGGACGTGCTTCCAAAGAATATGTGTCTTTAAATTTGGTTATCATTTGCCTTAGTCGCGGGTCAAATGATCAAGTCACGGGTCCTTTGCTACTTCTTACACCTCGCATGGTCCGATATGCACGCAATACCTCACTGGCATTTTATGCGTTCTGATAATAAAGTTTCAGTAGGAGGCCTTTGCCAAGCAATGACAACATTCCTATGTGTATAGTACAGTAACCACGACAAGGATACAACATCGCTGTCAGCTTCACATGTAACGTTGTCAGCCAAAAGTATTGTTTATATACTGGCAGGCAGCTGCTCTCTGACACGACGCCATCTGGTGGTGGGAAGTGTAACTAATAGCCAATAAAGTTTCGTTTTTTTGACACAAAATCCCGCGTCATTCCGAGCATTGCTGTGAAAACTGCATTTTTCTACTATCAATATTCCACAAATTATTGCAGTTTCAACTTCAAACGGCTTTTAAGTTACTTATGGATCACCTATCTATATATATAAGTGGCCATAAAATAACTTTCCCTGTTTGGAGGCATCTGCAGCGAAAACTAATAACGGAGTGAAGCCAAAATTCAGGTGTAGTCTATTGAGGGCATGGGGAGAAGAATTCAGCAAAAAAAAAAAAAAATATTAGTACCTAATGTCGCCGATAGGAGAAAATTCGGCGCTGCTGTCGCTCTAAACGTAGATTATGCAAATTTTCTAGTGCAGAAGTGACAGCAGCGCTACTCAGTCCTTTTAAAAAAGGGAAGAGCGAACGTTCAGTCAAGCAGTTCGTCGACTGTTGAGTTGTACTCAATATGCGGCCTACCTTACCTCAACGTGCGTTATTTGTAAAGCTGTTTTACACTAACGAGTGCAATGCAGCGGCGGCTCTTAGGGACTTTCGAAGGCTTCATAACTTATGCAAAGGTCTAGCGTCTGCTATAGCACTGCGAGCTATGATTCATAAATTCGAGAAAACTGGATCGCTAGGAGTGAGAGCCGGCAGAGGACGAAAACCAGTATCAGACAACACAGTAACAGATGTTGCCACTACAGTATTGGACGACACTACTAGGGATTAGTAGTGGTCCAAGCGCTCGTGCAATAGCTTGCCAAACCGATATGCCTTTTGGGACTGTCTGGAAAATCTTACGGAAAATGCTGCATTTCTATCCGTATAAGATCAATAGTGTGCAAGAACTAAAACCTACAGATTAAGATAAGCGCCTGACTTTCGCCCTAACATTTCTTGCCTAAATAGATATCAGCAATCATTGGCCTAGGAACATATTGTGGGGAGATTAGCTCATTTTTATCTGAGCCTAACAGGTGGTGGTCAGTTAACACTCAAAACTGTCGAATCTGGGCATGTGAACGTCCCTCAGTGATTCATCAAGTGCCACTGCATTCTCCAAAAGTAATTATGTGGTGTGGATTTACGGCAGAGTTCATATTAGGACCATACTTTTTTGAGACTATGAATCCTACAGGTCCTGTTACCTGTACCATAAATGGAGAGAGATATCTGCAAATGCTGCAAAAGTTTATCATTCCTGAATTGCAACAAAGACAATACTCACACTCGACGTATTATATGCAAGATGGAGCACGACCACATATTGTTCGTGCAGTACAGAACCTGTTACGCCAGCATTTCAAGAATATGAGATTTATCAGTCAATATTTTCCGATGGAATGGCCGCCCTGTTCCCCGGACATGACCCCATGTGACTTTTGGTTGTGGGGATACCTGAAATCCATTGTGTATACTGGTGGCGTTACAAACCTGCATTCGTTGAAAGATAATATACGATGGGCTGTTACAAACATCCAACCTGACACTTTACGCGCAGCAGTAGAGAACGTCATACACCGGATACAACATGTTGTATACAAGAAAGGTCAGCACATTGAAAATGTTGCACGTGGTCCAGAGGACCCTAATGATTGATTAATGTCGGTAATGTTGATAACAGATTGTTAACAAACAATTGATGATTAAAGATTGTTGTGTTGTTTCAGAACGTTTTCTTATTAATGAATGAGTCTCAAACTCCATTCATTACTGTTCTGTATGTTCATAAACTTTCATAATCCTTTTTAAGTGCGTTCATTGTAATTATTCACCAATTTACTGGTTCTTACAATGCCAAATTTTCTCCTATCAGCGACTTTTGTACTAATTTTTTTGTTTTGCAGAATTCTTCTCCCCATGCCCTCAATAGACTATACCTGAATTCCGTTCATTAGTTTTCGCTGCAGATGCCTCAAAACATTAGGGAAAGTTATTTTATGGCCACCTTGTATCTATATATATATACAGAGAAAGAGAGAGAGAGTAAAGGAGGAGAGAAATTCATGCAAAACCATTCAAATTATGCAGATTTCTTACAGAAATGTAACGAAAATTGTATGTATTTCATGAAATTACTATATTTATTTGTAGCGGAAGTTTGTATTGAATGTTAGATGGTTATTTTCAAAGAAAATTTCGTAAATATTAGAAAGATTCAGAGAATATGGGTTTGATCCCAATGGGAAACCTCAATTCTACTTGCAATATATCTTATCAGATTCAAAAAATATATTAAAGCAAAGCAAGTTTAATAATTTTATAAATAAAGAGAATTTATTAAAATTATTAACTAATAATTTAAACTTAATAAATTTCTTATGGATATATACTCTTTTACACAATTGTTAAACAAAAATATGTTACAAAAGTTGATTAGAAGCTGGTGTGAACTTTGGTATCAAACCATCTAACCTTTATGGCTTTAACTGTTAATCTATTAATAGAAACAATTGTTATTTTGACATTTATAAAATTTACATAATGTATTATATATATGTATTACGTATATTTATGTATTACATATATATATACATATATATATACCGGTTATGTATGTTATATATTACATATCTATATACAATATATTTGTAATATACGAATATAAAATAATTCATTTATGAATGACATTCTGGATCTGTTTGTATTTCATAAAAAAAGTTGAATTATATATTTTATCAATTATTTACGTTAATATTTTCGCGAATAAAAATTGGCAAATTCCTTTTTTGTTTAAAATTGTATGTTTCGTAAGATCACGGTCCATTTCGTAATTCACAATAATTGTTACAGGAACTTAAAAAGAAGTGTAGGAAAAATATAAAATAAAAAAATGATTGTGGTTTAAAAATCGAGAAGCATTACAAAAGTCGATCCTACGTCTTCACCTTTTCGTTATAAATAAATTGTGATACTAATGCAAAAGAATTTTATTCTGAAGTTATTTCTTAGGTTTGAGGAATAGCCTTGTGATATTATTGTTATTGGTTGTTATTGATTGTGTAGACAGCAATTGAAGTTAGAGTTATAATTGATTGATTGATTCTTTTTATTACAGTGATTTGTGAAGTAATAAATATTCATCATTGTACTGATAATTACAACATTGATAATTATTGATAATTACAGTTGCTTTGATAATTACAGAGCACTGACAAATGATTTACAAAAGGAACAGTTTTATTTTCGAAGCGCTTGTGAAGTCCTATTGTAATGAAACCAAAGCTCGGGATATTTTTTGTTTGCTTAAAGAGTATTAATTTCTAAAGATTAGATACTCTTCTAAATACAAAAAAAATCTGAGTTACGAGATTAATTCGTTCGAAGGTTTCTGGAAAGGGGGAAAATCGCGTCAACTGATGTTGAAATGCGACATATTTATGTTAAAAGTTATGTTGTTCATTTCATAGAATAATTAAAGAGATCCTACTGATAGCAAAATTTAAAAAAATGAACTTTTTTTTATTATTCATTATCTTAACAAGTACATAAATATTATATTCAACGTAGTGCTTGATAGATAGTTGATAATCGTAATTTCGACTATTGTAGTCGCAAATAGTAATCCATGTAAATCCAGGGCATGATAGTTACAAACATATCAGAATAAAAATGATAATTTTTATACTTTATTATTAATCTGAATTGTTAAAGATTAGCTTTTTGAATGTCAACTCATAGAATGAATGTCAACTTCTTTAAATAAATTTCGAAAAGAAAAGATTTAGAATTAGATATAGAAGAAAACCTATGGGAAATCATTTTAAAATGTATTCTAACATCAAACCTACTGTCTTAGATTTTCAATCAGATCACTTTCGTTTATAGTTTACACGGAATTTCCGTAAAGTCAGAAATTGTGAGAAATACTTGGTTACTTTAAATAGAGAACCAAATATATCGTAATATCGAGTATCTTTAGATTTATAGGCCTAATTTTTATCCAATCTAGAAGCTTTGCTTAAAATTATAAGGGAAAGACAAAGGATTCATTAAGGTGAAAAATGTATTGTATGCAAAGCATTGTAATCTGGATATCAAGTGGTATAACAAAAGCATCGACATATAGAAGGAGGCTCTGCCACCATCCCAAAATTTCGAAATATTCCTATTAACTTTTGGCGTTTTTTTTTTGGCTGGATGGTCTGTTGAGGAGATCTTGGTCTTCCCCCTTTTTTTTTTTTTGATTGGAGGTTTCCATTCCCTTGAAATAATATCTTTTTTACTGACTTGAACAGCAGTGCAAGTCTTGGGTCGAATCTGGAGATAATTTAACCAAAAAAGTCGTCGTCGAAAAACCGTAAATTCAACAGTTCTAAATCTGGATACTGATGATTTATTTCAGTCGTATATACAGTATTTTACAAAGCCAATGTTAAATCTGAAAATTTTCAAGTAAAGAACAAATAAGATAAAACAAAGTAGGAGCAGCAATCCCAGTAGCGATCGCATAATACCCCACGGCTTCTATACAGAGCAAATGTTAAAATCTCGGAAACTTTACAACTTCAAAACCTCACAGAAAAAAATAGAGGCTCTCCATAGATTTGGGAGATCCCATTGTAATAAAAAGAGACCAATCATTAGGCTTTATTTCAAGAAGAGAAAAGGAAAATTGGCTTTTAGCTTTCAAACAATGAAAACATTTAATCAATAAGGATATCTTTAAAAATGATAACAACCAAAGAATATATGACGGGTTTTAAGCCATACTAGCCTAACCCTCAAAAAACAAATTATTGAGGAGATGGTTTGAAACGTTTGGTGGTCTTGTATAAAAAAAAAAACAATATACACTTTGCTTCTGTAATTACGTAGTAAAGAAAATTAGCTATATAAATTAAAAGCAGCAAAGTGTAAGTTGCTTTTTTATACACGACCTTTAAAACCATCTCCCCAGTAATTTCCTCTTTCAGGGTTAGGCTAGTATGGCTTAAAACCCCTCATAGATAAATGAAAATTTAACACAAAATTACAACAGAAAAAATAGAAGCTCTCCGTGTATGTGGGAGATCCCATTGTAATAAAAATAGACCAATCATTATAAGATTTATTTCGAGAAGAGAAAAGGAAAATTGGCTTCATATACCTAATTCGTACAATAATTCTAGTTGAAGTCAACATAAAAAAAATGAAAAAATTATTTTTTACAAAATACATAAGATTAATTATTTTATTTAAAGGTTATCATGAATTTAGTTAAAAAATGTATTTGTTTATTAGTGAAGTTAGGTCAATTACTTCACGTAGGCTTCGTGGTGGACGATCCTCACTAGGCAGGTTTTCTCGGGCTTCTTCATTTTCCCTGTACCATTTCACTTAAGTAATTAGCTACCATTCATCATTCTCTCAGTCTGTCCTTCTTTCCATGGAGATAGTACAATAGATCTAAGACCGCGTGCTAAGTTCCATCCACATTGACCAAACATAACATAACATAGGTCATTTATTAAAAAGCGTTTTTATTTTGTTTTGTTTTTTCATATTTTCTTTGGCTTTCAATATTCAAAAAATTTGTTTTGATAGCCGAGTTCAGTTGAGGGATAGACGAACTAGGCAGCAAGCTATTATACAGAACAAAATGGCGCTACGAAATTTCTCCCTTCGTGATGTATTTGATTTATCAAAACTCCAAGAGTTCTAATGAAGAAAATTATCTTTACGAAGGCATAGAAGAGGGTAGGTAATTTTGAAGCTTTCTCGGGGGGACCTAATAGGCCAACTGAAATACTTTGGAAAAATTCAGATATAATAATGATTGCCAACTAAAATTTTCGCAACTTTTCAAATTATTTCCCGCCAAAATTGCAGCAATTTGTTCCCTCCTGTTAATTTACCTGTCAGAGCATTCACCTGTTCCTCTTCTCTTCAGATGAGAGATTGTCAACTGGTTTCATCTTTCTCTTCAAGATGCTAAGTATTTTCGAAACAAGGAAAAAAAATTAATAAAAACAGAATGGAAACGTGATTAAGTTGAAAACTGATTTGTTTGAACTGAATTAATTGAAAATGAGACGTTTTGTTTTAAGTATTTTCCTTATACCATTAATTGCTTGCAAACGAAGTTTAAGATGTTTTCCTAATGTTTTATGATAGTATCTTAAAGCATTTGTTTTAAAATATTTTCCTAAAGTTTGAAATTTCTGCTACTTTAGCGATGGGCCATTCAGCTTCAGTACTGGAAAATGTAAGACATCTAGTGGCTTGGTAAGCAATATCAAAAGAGCCTAAATCCTATTGAGGATAAATAGGATAATTTAGAGTGACTCATTGCAAGAAGTCAATCAACTCTTTTATTACCCATAACACCATCTGAATATGTATTTTTAAGTTTGTTTTTTTTAGCGACCCATTTGGGAGCTATTGTGATAGCGACCAAAATTGATAGCTATGTGTTTGTCTTGTCCGTCCGTCCGTGTCTGTCCACCCCTAACAACTCCCGAACGGAAGGTCAGACCGACAAAAGGATTTCATCATCATGTTCAGAAACGCAAACAATGTAGGAATAGGGTATTTTTAGGGGCCAACGTCCCCCCATATTCGAGATATTTGGCATTGTTTTCATTGAATTTCAGCTATTAGCTTCAATGTCAGAAATGCAACCACTTTATTTCAGTTGTTAGCTACAGCGTGGTCGGTAAGTTCTCGGACTGATGTGCTGAATGTTGTCGGTTCAAATCCCTTTATCTACTTTTTTCTCTATGTCCGAATGGATTTCGTTTTGTTTTTCTTGTTTTCCTAACTTTTTTTTTTATTTTTTTTCCTAACTTATTTTTATTTTTATTTTCATTAATGTACTTCCTTTTTTTATTATTATTTTAAAATTTTGTTGTTATGGATCGCCCTTAAATTTATG
>JAFIDM010009631.1:230480495-230547334 GCA_023159025.1 Thereuonema tuberculata
TTTTTTTTTTTTTTTTTTTTTGTTTGGGGGGGGGGGGGGGGGTTGGGATTTGGGGTTGATGACATCACTCATCAAGTGATATTAATTTATTTGGACCCATCTCAAAACAAAACAAAAAAAAGACAACAACTTTTTTTTTCTTTTTTGGTTGAACGTAGAACTAAGACCATAATAACCGCTATCATTCGAAATTCCTAGGTAAGCCTATGACTAAGAATATATTAGTTAGCTAGCTAACTGGTTAATTAATTGGGTTTGTCCCCTCAACACAACTATGGCCATGCTGCGCCAAAGTCATATGTTCGTATTCGATTTCATATTAACATTAGTTCTTATTCTGTTAACTTACAGTTCACCTCACACTTTCTATTTATCATTTTTTCAAATATTATGCTTCGTTTTGGTTAGTAATCTGACCTTTCTCAAACAATACCTTTTCTTTATTACTGTAATTTTTTTTAGATTTGTATAATCTGAAACACTTCATTGAAACGTTTTCTTGTTTATTTGAAATACATCGTTTCCTTCGTCTTATAAGCTGACTTATTATTGAGATATATACCACGTATCTCGACTGTTGTTGATTACAGTAACCGTTCAACAATATAACTGTATTAGAAACCAAACAAGACTGTTTGGCCTTTTTATGTTTTTTCATTACACCATTAATTTTCTGTAAACTAAGTTTAATTCTAATACAATAAAATAAAAGCATACACGCACATAAATAATGAAAAAGGAATCACTGATCTGTTTTTGATATTATTGATACCGGGAATCCAGAACAGCTGTTTCAGAGTTCCTACTCTTCATCAGCTGGATTCGCCCAGTATCTGACAGTCAGCGATTCCAAGAAACATATAAATAAAACAAAGATGAACAAGAAAATGGCCCTTCGTAACTAAAAACAACAATATATAAAATAAGAATAAAAAAGGGCAAAAATTTAATCCCCGCTAGACATAGCTAAGCTTAGGATGAATTAAATTGTAAAAGGAATACATTTAACAACAATTTTAACGTGCGGACGAATGGATAATACAATAAAATAAAAAGCATACTCGCACATAAATAATGAAAAAGGAATTACTGATCTGTTTTTGGTATTTTTGATACCGGGAATCCAGAATCCGTTTTTTATTCTTTTTTTATATATTGTTGTTTTTAGTTATGAAGGGCGATTTTCTTGTTCATCTTTGCTTTTTTTTATATGTTTCTTGGAATCGCTGACTGTCAGATACTGGGCGAATCCAGCTGATGAAGAGTAGGAACTCTGAAACAGCTGTTCTGGATTCCCGGTATCAAAAATACCAAAAACAGATCAGTGATTCCTTTTTCATTATTTATGTGCGAGTATGCTTTTTATTTTATTGTATTATCCATTTGTCCGCACGTTAAAATTGTTGTTAAGTTTAATTCTGGAAACGCCTTAAAACACTTCGTTTTTAGAAATTTCCTAAGAATTGAAATTGTTGCTGCTTCAAATACATCGTACCATTGCATGTAGGTATTTGAAAACGTACGACATCCAGTGATACGGTCAGCGCAAGTAAGCATTATAACTGTACATTCTCTAGATCAGCGTTTCCCAACCGGTGGGTCGCGACCCATTAGTGGGTCGCGGAAGGGTTACACGTGGGTCGCGACTTGATCCTAAAACTATCAGAAACCATTGAATAAACCATCAGAAAAGATCAGAAAAATCGAAAATCGATCATATATAAGGAAGGGATACGATACAAATATGATTTTATTCTATATTCATCTATTCCTATATATGTGGAGGTATTCCGATAAAAAAGGTGGGTCGCCAGCTGAAAAAGGTTGGGAACCGCTGCTCTAGATAAATGGTTCTCAACCTGTGGTCCGTAGTTGCGTTATCGATTTGGAAAGTGCTTTGATTTCGATTAAAGTAACTATAGTAACGTTTCAACTTTCTGGATTGAAATTCGTGAAGAATAATCATCACAAAGTAGAAAAGCACTTTTCGATCAACCTACATGCATGAAGCTGCATTTCCTGTTCATAGAAATTATTTGCAAATAAAACCAACTTTGAAATTGACTAACTTATATGAAACCTAATATTAAAAAACTTAGTAAGCGAAATACAACCATAAGGTTTGTGATTCGACTCAGTGAATTTCATGAATATATATAGTATCTAATCAATATATATGTAGCCAGTATGTACTGTATGTACCAATAAATTATACGTAGAATTATTTTTTTCATTACTATTACTGAATATAGGCCTATTCATCTATTGAATAAAAACAATTAAGGCATTGAAATATTATAAGCAAGCTGGTGGTCCTGAACTTATAAATTAGAAAAGTGGTCCTTGAATGTAAAAAGTTGGTATTCACTGCTTTAGATCACTGATTGGTGGCTGACACTGGGAGAATTACTATATTTCTAATAGATTACAGTAACAATAAATTTTAGTCACCATTATTTACTGAAATCTGAGACTGAATTGTAGTTAGATACAAAATTCATTATTACAAGGTGATAAATCTAATAGATCTATGATCGAATGGAAAACCGAATGAATCGACGTTATTATTAACCACTTAACAATAATCTTAGAAATTTAAAACTGACTATGAATACTTTATGTGGTTTGATAAGAAATAAGGTAATGCTTTTGAAATTTGAAGACTTTTAATTTTCCCAAGGAAAGTGATGCTCGTCAAATCAGTCAATGTTTGTAGCCCTGGTTGGATCTTTTTGAAATTTAGCATGTATATTTACGGACAAGCAATGAATATATTTCGTCAATAAATTAACACTAGAAGAAAATTTCGATTGAAACGCATTAGAACGAAACAAATGCTATTTAACAGTGGTTATTATTTCGTTAGGTAATCCATTTATTTGGGCGCGCTTTGAGAGAAGTAAATTAATCAGATTTATGAAAATGAAGTAAATAATGCTGATTTAATTAATTTATGTCAGGAAAAAGAAATTTCTTACTGTTTATCTTAAGCAGATATATTTTTAAAAATAAATGAAGACTTTTCGTTCGTCTCATTTTCAGAATTTAAAAAATAAGTCAAAGCAAAAAAAAATAGTTTTAAGAAACTACATTATAAGAAAAGAAGACTCTAAGCTTTTTCCTTATAACATCTTGTACTTCTGAAGCAATCTTCATTCACTAAAAAAAATTGAGTAATAAAATCTTCAGTTTCTATTTAGGTCTTCTTTTATTATTATTATTCCACTTATTAGAATAATTCACAAGTGTCAACTTATCACATTTATTTTTGGTTGAGAATCTCAAACAAAAACTTTCCGGAGATTCTAGCAATACTCAATTGATCTCCTAATTTAAGAGCATTTCACACAAAAAAAAAAAAAAAAAAAAAAAAATTACAAATGACAAAAATAAAAGGAAAAGAAATCCATTTTCCCATTTTGAAATCCTGTTTTTTTTCTTCTCTGTTTTTTCTTGTTATCGAGACAAGATTTTTCGAAAGTCACAATCCTATTTTGCGATTGCAAAGTTACCAGTCAAATCTTGTTGCATTCGTGAGGCCAATTGGAGAGTGCTAATTTCATTTGCATATTGAATCCAGGCGCGACAGCACTTCCATACTTTGTTTTCCAAAGACTCAAATATAATCATATAAAAGCAGCTAAAAGGACACGCACTGTTCAGTGTTGACTTGGGGACTTAACCCATGTTAATTGATGCTTCCCACTAATTACATCGATCTTTAGCATCTTCGATATAAACAACGAATAAATACTTAAATTGTCTCTCGTTTTGCTCTACAGTCGTTTTCAGTATTCTTTTCTTATAATCAATATCTGTTATAATACTTCGGGAAATTTGTCTTATTTCAAGGAACTTAAATGAAAGATGTACTGAATGGAAGCACGAAGGAATTTTCCTGATCTCATGAATGTTTTGAGTTTTATTCTGAAATAAGATAAATAAGAAATTAAGCCATAAAAGTAAAAGGATTTGGAAATCAATTCGTGTACTGGTCAGATTTCTGTAGACTATTTTTTAGGTGGTTAGCATTGAGATTGACGGTTATTTTTTCACTATTAGGTCAGCGCAACAATTCTTTGTTACATGGATTAACTGAACACAACAGACATCAGCGCCATAGTTAGCGTATTAACAATTCTATATAAGGAAATCTGAAACGGACTGCAAGAAAATGAAAACAATGTTAACATAAATTAACGATATAGCTAGCGCGAAATCATCGAAAATTCATTAAAAAAAATCATCAAAGTTGTCAAATTTTATTTTGTTTGTGACGTGAAATAGAGCATCAGCTTTCGAGTGCTGTATGGATTGAAGTTTGCGACGTGTGCTACAGAAAAATAAAATGAGTTAAGGTCTTATGTCTTAAACAATGAACTGAAGCGTATATTGTTATCAAGGTATAAAGAATACAGCTTAACATCGTAAAAGTTTCATGGTCGAAAGTTTTGTACGTCACAGCCCGAGAGTATATCAGAGGTTAAGTTTAGCCAAGTAAGGCACTACGATTAGCAAACATCTAAAATGCACTTCCGATGTTAAAGAAACTAAAATGAATCCGGAAGATCGACAATTTTTGATAAATTACTTATTTCTTAAGACGAAGTAACTTGTTAAAATATTGTAATTATTTATTTACCGAAAGTTTGCAAATCCAACTGAATTCAGTAAAAAGTTTGGTTAAAGTTTACAATACGGTACCACCAATCAACGTCACAAGGATACATCACCGGCTGCCTTTCTACCACTTCCGCGCAAAGATACGTGATTTCCATCCTTTCATCGGATTAAATTAACATAAAAAATATTTTACATTGTATGAGCTCAAGCTGTTGGCCCGAAACGCCTACAGCGTCAGAGCGAATCGTCTGTGACGATTAGCTGTAGGTTAGGTAAGTTGAGGTTACACCCACTTCAGGATGTTTATATTGAAAAAATTTTTTAATTAGTATTTACAGGTAATTCAACGACAACAAGGGTTTTCTCATCCATTATCCGCCATCTTGAAAATAGTGCAAATACCGCCATCTCTTCACAAATTAGTAAATTGTCCAACGGCGTCTGGTACCGTGTTGTAAACTTTTACTGAATCGAAATAGATAGTTGAAGTGAAAACAAAAAATTAGGTACCCACCCATTGGCAACAATGAACATTTGTATTTGGATCAACGTGCAGATATTTTATCTACTTGCTTCTAGACGATTCCCCATTGAAGAATGCAAGAGATAGTTTCTCGCCATCAAATAGACGTAATGCATTGCAGTTTTCTTCCTTCCATTGGGCTGTCAATCGGTGGTTCTTGCTCGTTATTTGGCAAATGTCCACTAATGCTCGATATTTGTCCAATACCTCAGTAGTAGTCGAGACTAAGGTAATTCTTGTCTCATCGTAGTTGGCAGTTGTCCATATGTCTGGTGCCATACTGCTGGTGATCGTAAAAAAACTGCTGTCATGAAGTTGAGATAACTAGCAAAGTAATCATTAAAAGACTTCATCTATATTTTATTTACTTTTAAGTAATTCAAAGTATAATATTTTAGTCTATAAACTGTAGGCTCGGCAACAAGTACCGTTAAATTTAACATGCATACACTAAATCTAATCAAGTATAACTAAACTTTTAAATATGGAATTTAACGTACTATTATTTGAGCTACAAAGGACATCTTAGTGAGCTTTTATGAAAAAGGATAATGAACTAACCTAAGTAATTTTACTAATCTTAGGTAACTTACATCATTAATATTGATGTTGATCAGTGCGTTGTTGTTTGAATGAATTAAAAGCAGTATGATTTATGTAAAATAATTTTTAAAATTCAAAATTCTTCAATTATGAATGAGACAAACAACGTTGTTTTTCTTCTAAAATAAACTTTCGTTTTCTTTCTTAATAGATTCTTAATAAATAAGATACTAAGATTCTTTTTTTAGTAAATTTCATAACAATGAGACAATAATAATAATAATAATAATAATTTGCTTTATATTATATGAAATAACATCATAACATAATTGACATATTGCAAAATAATACAAAATACTTTTTTCACTTCTCATCTTCAAAACACATCTTACGCCCATATCTTTTGAACGTAAAGGACTTTGTCTGAAAGATCAATTATACCTGACAGGGTTGGTAATGTTTTAACATTTATTTAAAAAAATGTTTAAAACAGGAAAAAAATACTTTCTTTAAATAAGAAATATTTCATGTTTAAAGACAAAAATGTAATTTAACCTGATGATACTGAGTTAAAATTGGTTACTTTACCAGTCTATCTTTATTTATTAGATTTTTTTTTAAATTTTTTTATGCGCTTCTATTTTGCATCATGCTTTCATTATTCACATTTACTTACATTAAACTTACGAATTCAGTTTTGTTGCTTTTCTTTCTCTTACTACGATACAATATTCTTTTTATTCTTTTGCTTTTCATTTGTTCTATAAATGTTTTATGAAGTGTTGAATCTTTTAATTTGTGCATAGAATGAAATAAAAAAAAGCAATGATGTGTTACAAGGTTAGTTTTAATATATTTTTGATTCTTAGCCTATATCAGCTTATTACGATTTCTGTTGCAGTCCATGATTTAAAAAAAAAGAAAAATAGTTTAAAACAGCGTTTTAAACACACATAATAAAGAAAAAAACAGTTTCCAGATTTGTTTAAAAGAAAAAAAAAAGTTTTTGTTGTGTGTGTGTTTTTTTTTTACCAACTCTGATACCTGGACATCGTATTTAAGCAAGCAAGCATCTGAACAGATGTGTTTTCAGTCGTTGATCTCACAGATTTCCATTTGCAATTAGCTGGAAATCTACAAACATTAAGATGTATGTAATACTTATAAACATAAAATAAAATAAAATTTATAACATGTTTATGTAGCTCTGCTGGCGCTGAGAAGGTGAGAATAACGATATAACATCACCGTTCCTTGTTCTTCCTTGGTGGCAAAGATTTCACTTATATCATTTAATATAAGTACTTTCATCTAAAAAGATAAGAGATGAAGTCCTTACAGTGAATAATAATAATAATAATAATTATAATAATAATAATAATAAGATTGCTAAAATAAATTATTTATCCCAGGTTTACCTTTGGGCAAATTTATACAAACTAAAAACAAAATGACCTAAATATCTTTCTGAAATGAATAAGAGTAGATAACTCCGTAAATTGTAGTCTAACGCCTGTATGGCAAAAGAATTCTTAGGGGAGATCTTCGTTGCTTGTCTTGGGAATATCCTTGATGTGCCAAAATGGTCATAGGTGGTTTTAGGTTACTTTTATAAAACATTTTGCAGCTTTCACTAAACAGTAATGTTTGTTTTTAATATAAATATTTCCCAAGCCTCAAACTGCTTTATTTGTAATTGGTAAAGCATCAGATTTGTTCCTTTGCCATCATTTATCACGAAAACAAATATTTTGACTTAACAAATATTTAAAGAAATTATACACAAATAGTTATTTTGGTGACTGACTATTTTTAAGATGCTGTTTTTTAAGACCTTATTCGGTCTTAAAATCAGTTTTTTTTTTCTTTGACTAGTGTAATAAAAGAGCCCTTACACATTATTTCAGAATTATTTTTTTTTTCTAAAAGCACGACATTTTTCAAAATAAATAAGAAATATAAAATAAAATTTAACATTGCTCAATTTTTTATTTTGAAACTAATTTCAATACTATTTTTTTAATTATTCCTTACTGCTTGTCACACCTAATTTCTTTTCACGTAAAAATGGTTTTCAAAAACAAATAAAGATACTACGTAATTCTTGTTTCTTCCTTCGCTTTCTCCAAATATTTAGGCAAGGTTATGGACAATTGGATGAAGAAAAGTAAATCGATGAATATAACACTGAACTTTGATTTGAACCTATATAACTATACAAATCAATATAATGAAATGGGGCTGTTGATGTGCCCATCGATCTGTCTATTAGAAACGTACCCTTAGGTACAGAAGTTATGCGCTTATTCCAATTACTTTTTTTGTCTTGCCCCAATTATCTTTTGAGTTGTCTCCCTCACAATGCATCCCTTGATCTGCATCTTTCTGATTGTTAGTAAGTCCTATCTCCCTAAATTTAACTTTTTTTCCAGATCTCTTCACTTTATGTCCAGAGAGGACATATCTGACAGGACGGCTCCTGCATTTGTTTCTAATAGGCATTTTGTGTTTAACAAACTTAGCTACACCTCGTTTGTATATCCAGGAGTCTATATCCAAGCCATATCTAAAACAAACTTCTACATTGTCCAAACAAATTTGCAACTTATTGTCTCATTCCAAGAATTACTTCATGAATTGGACAAGAGTAATTATTATCAGTAATGTTTTACTTTCATTTAAATTTTTTTGTAAACGTTTATATTAAATCGCTCTTAGAAATCAAATTATAGATTCATACAATCATGCTGTGGACCCGGTAGCCGAGTGGTGAGGGAGCTTGTCTGCGGTTTGGAGAAAGTGGGTTCGATCCCCGGCCTCGGCGGAGATTTTTCCACGCTGTTTCTTCTTCAAACGGATCCTAAGATCTACCCATCCTTCTATAGAATGTATACCGGGGTCTCCTTTCCCGGGGATACAGGCGGGCGATTATTGGGCTGACCACCTGACCTCACCTCAGTAACGGGTCACTGAAATGTTGGAGCCTTACCTCCAGCTTCCCTATGTGCAATAGAAGGCCCCTGTGTTAACAACCTAATCTAACAATTATGCTAACATGCAAATAATTTCGGTTTATTTTGAATAGTTGTTTTTCAAGCATTAATTATGAATGAAATATGAATTTTATTTCATATTACCATTTTAAAACTTAGCTTCAAATTGGGATGTTTCTAAAAACAAAACTTTAAAAAATAGAAAAATTAAAATTCATTTTTAAAATGTAAAAAAAAAAGCTAGATATCTTGTTTAAAAAATTTAAACTTTTACAAATTTTAAATATAAATGTTTTTTTAAACAAATAGATATTTTTAAACATAATTTTTTATCCTCTTTGTCTTTTGAGTGTGGCTTTAAAATTGGCGGAAAATAAGTACTGCAGTCTATGTTAAAAATTTTACAAGATTTTAAAGCAAGTTCTACTTTAAGCCGCCAGATGGCAGGCTTCCAATTTTTTTTCTCTTCCGGTTCCTTCTTATTTCCCTTTTCCACAAAGACAGATAGAATCTCGAAGCAATTTTGCAGATCTTCGTCGTCGTTTCTGAAATTCACGATATTCCATTTCTAAATTAAAATGTTGTATATTTTCAGAAGTTAAACCAAGTTGATAATAAGTTTTATTCACTTATTTATTATTGTTATTTTTGTAATCTCACAACACCAATTAGAAAATTTTAGGTTGTTTTTTTTTTTGTTTTTTTTTTTGTTTTTCTTTATTTGATAAATGATTTGATAGTGCTGTAGTTGAAATTTTTTTTCCCAGGGGGGATTAGAGTTCCTCAATGAAAAGAAAGATACAGAAAAAAAAATCTGTTTTCGCCGAATTTATATTAAAGTAACTTATGATGTTTACAACAAAAAAAGGAAAATAGTAAGGTTACATTTAACATAAATAATTGTAACTGTTATACTAAGTAATTTCTGTATTTTTTTTACGTGATTTTTTTTTCCTGATCTACTTTCTGACCATTTGCATAATGTCATTTTATTGGGAACTAAGACAAAAAAAACGGTAATTTTCATTTGTATATTGGTATATTTGAAACGTCAAGCAAAATAAAATATGCAATTTTTATATTGGTGCACATATAAATCCATTAAATTACTTGAAAAATAGAAACAAACCAAAAACCATATACTTTTCGAAAACCTAGTTACTTAGGAAAACACACACACACACACAAACAAACAAACACAAATAAACTTTTTTATTTTCACCTTACTTGGGAGATTTTACGACTATAGTAATTTGAATCCATTATTTTTACTTCCTCGCCAAGCTATCTGCTTTAACCAGGCCGACTCCTAATTAGCTCTATGAGTAAAGACGATCGTCGCCACGTTATTGTTTCAATAAGTGCACTCCTAATTTGATTATCTATTTCTACTGTGTGACAAAAATTACTATGATAAACTTTTCTATTTAGGTATTTTTTAAATGATAATTCGGATGATATGAAGTTTAGGGTGATCTATCACTAATCAAAATTTCCCAAGACATACTATTGAATGCCATAAATCACATTTTGACAAGACAATTGACAGATGGTAAATATAAAAATCGATTCTAGATTTCAATTGTGGTAATCCGAATAATATTCAACTTTTCGTAATCCGAATATTAAATTTTCTTCATTGACACAATAAAAATACTAGAATTATTAAAAAAAAAACACTATTCAGACACCTATTTACAATTAAAAGTTAAAAATTACAAGATCCTAATAAAACAACTACGTTTCGAAACCTCGGCGGTAATTCAGAATGTTTCAGAAAAACATTTTTAACTTTTAATTGTAAATAGTGTCTGAATAGTGGTTTTATTTTTAAAGAATTAAACACGACACGTTAAAAATTGATTTATTAAAAATACCAGAAATTAAATTTAAATTTAATGGGAAAAAAACTGGGAAATACACTAGAATTGAGAGACAGGATATTTTCAATCCAACATTTTGAAACATTCTTTATCTTCAATTCTAAAATGATTCATAAAAAATATAGAGGTAAGAATAGGCTTTTTTTTAAAAAAAAGAATTCCATTACCAGAGTTTCCCGGTATTCTCCAAGAACTTTAAATTTGTTTGCGTTGAAATTGATATCAATTATTATTTAACATAATAAAATAATATATATAGTTTCAAAACTGCAATTAGTAAAATACGAAATCTGAAAGAGCTTGGAGTCTATTTTCCGTATACGTTAACAACTGGCTTCTAAGAACTTTCAAAGTTATCACAGTCATCATTTAAAAATCTTTAAATGCCATCGTATTTTCTTTGGAAATTAGGCTTTAAAAAAAAACAACAAATGTTTTTAAATTTAAAGTTTTTGTTTTGACATTTATAATAATAAAATAAAAATCATTATTAATTACTTTCGAAAACTATTCATTTTTCGGGGCCACAACCTTATTATCCATGGACTTATTATCCATGTACTCTCTTTAGAAAAAAAAAAAAAAAACCATTGGTTTACAAAACGGAATCATGACTCCTAAAAATGTCCGCAACATCGATGTTGAGGGTAAATACTCATTTCCGCCACTATCTTCTTCATTTGTAAACAGTCCTTTTTTTCTTCAAAGGCGTATCGAGTTGACGGACATTGGTTGCAGATGGCGCTGCTGCTATCTGCCATTGGACACTGATGCTGTTTTGATCTCTTGGGGGATTCGAGCAATGGACTAACCTCGTCCCCGGAGTGGGTGTGGGGGATGGGGAGTGCAATTGCTGATATCCTCTTCCCAGGGGTCCCACGACTGCTCATGATGATTAGACGAACCTGTCGCTCCGAATGGCTTACAACGCCCAGGGGAATGCTTCGATGGAGACCGCCACTTTTTTTTTTTTTTTTCCACCCCCATTTCTGTGGCCAACTTAGAATTTCAGTGTTTTTTTTTTGTTTAAGTTTCTAAAAACGAATGATCGATTGTGGACATTTCATCCTAATCCTTTCGGTGGCATTAGTTTTTTTTGTCTTTTGCTGATGCTAGTTTATCTTTTGCAGGGTTTTGACGTCATCCCTTTCTTCCCCTCCTCCACCACACAGAGAAAAACAAAACAGAAAACACCATCGATCTGACTTTAATACCCATCAACTATTAATGCATCTTCCTTGATAGTGGTTTAAACCTAACATTCCAATGTTATGGAAAAAAAGCAAGCATTTTCTTCCTATTTAGATAAGAAAACTTTCATCATAGAGTCAGGCTTTAATTTTGAGTTTTTATCATTTTTATTAATCGAATGTGTGTTATGTGTTTGTTTCCCTAATAACTTTTGAATTGATGGATGAATCTTCTTGAAACTTACTATTCATATTTAAAGACTGTAGTATATCTATTTACTTATATATATTAAGTTAAAGTTAAAGTTGCGATCAGGCCCAGAGGACCGCGCAATGCAACTGGAGGGTAGGCTCCAGTGTTCAGAACCTACGGGACAAAGTTGAGGACGGGGGGTCGGCCCGTCGCTCGCCCGCCTTTAACTCCCGGGAAAGAAACCCGGTACCCATTCTATAGAGGGCTGGGTAGACCCTAGGGCCCGGTTTGGAGGAGAAAGAAGCGTGGAAAAATTCCCGGCCTCCGCCGAGGCCGGGAATCGAACCCGCTACCTCCAACCCGCAGCCAAGCGCCCTTACCCACTCGGCTACCGGGCCCACATACTTATATATATTACATATTATTATTATATATTATTTTAAAATTCTCTTTGCCGAGAAGTAGATCCTTGTCGAGAAATTAGCAAGAGAATACCACAAACATTCCCATAGAGAAGCGTTGAAACCAAATCAATGGATTTTCATCGATGTCTTCAATAATGGGTGTTAATCCTTTTAGCTCATCCATTAATTTATGTGTAGCCTGATACGATTAATTAAATCGACTTTAGACAACATAAGAAATAAGGGGATTTAAATATTTTTGTTTTTAGAAAACCAAAAATGTGTACTGTTTGTATTCATAATGCAAGCATATTATAATTTAAAACTAAACGTTAGGCTTTTGACTTGTTTGTTTTCACAACTTTAAAAAAAAAATAGCAAAGAAATTTTAAGGAATAACATTTTAAGGAAAGTAGCTTTGAAGTTCTTCCAAGAACTTCTTATTTTACTGAAACAGATGAAACCATTTCCGTAGAAGATGAATCTAATGTAAGGGATATGATATAATTAATTTCAGATTTCCGTAGATCATTGATATAGATGACCAACAAATACATTGATTCATTCATTCTTCTGTCACAATGAATTTTAATAACCACTAATCATTGTTGTGGCGACCTAATAGAAAAAAAAGCACACATCAATGTCATTGATAGCCATCTGACCAATGACAACAGAGATTTGAGAATGAATTTAGTTATGCAGGATTGAACATTAATTATGTTTCTTGCGTGTATATCAGAAGTATTGGCATTTTTATGAACATCGAGTATGTATACAGGCGTGCTCCGACTTACGACCCCGAAATCGTTCCGACCAGGCGGTCGTAAGTGTGTGAGGAGCCAAAATTACAGCATGTAATACAATACTGTTAGACATACTAGTAGGGTCAAAAATAAACCAAACATTTATAGAAACTTTTATTACAGAGAAAAGGCAACCTTTTACACAACACAGCCTTCAAAGTAAGCACCTTGGGCAGTTATACACTTCTGTCAGCGTCCGTACCATTTTTCAAAAGAGTCCTGCAGGGTATTTGTGGTCACTTTCTTCAGAGTGCGCGACGCATACGTCTTCACCTAATTGGCCGAAGCGAACCTGCAGTTTTTGAGGAAGTATTTGACCTTCAGAAATAGGTAGCAATGAGCTGGAGCAAGATCCGGACAATACGAAGGCTGAGGAAGGACAGGTACGAATGTTGGGCGTTGTGAGGTATTCGTTCACCTTGAGCGACTGGTGTGCTGGGGGGCTGTCATGATGGAGAATCCAATTCTTTCCTTTCTACAAATGAGGCCTCTTTCGTCGCACTGCATTACAAGACGATGAAGAATGGCAACATATTGATTCCTTATTGACAGTTCGACCTTCGAAACTGAATTCGAAATGTACCAATCCCTGGATTTCGAAGAATACTTCCAGCATAACCTTTCCGTGTGATCTGTCTGCACGAAATTGTTTTTGTCGTTAAGAGGAGGGTGATTTCCATGTCGATGACTGCCGTTTGGATTGTGGGTCGTAGAGAAAACACCACGTCTCGTCACCTGTAATAACCCTGTTCAACCTGTCAATCAGTTCTCCACTAACCAGTGCTCGTTCTTCCCGTTACTCATCGATTAACATCCTCGGAACAATGTGATCACACACACTTTGCATCTTCAAATCATTATGGAGGATAGAGTGGGCAGAACCATGAGAAATTCTTAATTCTTTTGCCACTTCATCTTTCGACTGTCTGCGGTGTCGTCTGTTTTCTGTAGCAACTCTGGCAATCGTTTCGTTATTTCTTGCCGATCTGGGTCTTCCTGGATGGGGATAATCTTCCGTAGCAACGCGATCATCTTTGAATCGCTTATGCCACTCGTGAACTTGCGTCCGCGATATTGCTTCCTCTCCGTAAGCTTGGAATAACAGAGAAAATGTCTCAGGAAATGTCTTACCAAGTTTAACACAAAATTTGATATTCACTCGCTGCTCTTTAAGCGTCATTTTACCAAAGACAGCACTACCTCACACCGTGAAAACGCAGCGAAACGTCTTAATCGTGATAACAACACTAACGAACTGTCTGCTGTGTTAGTCACAAGATATCCCTCTGCGCAGCCGTAGGGCAGTCATTGCGAATACAACGCAGAGGTAGGCAACGTTCAGTTTATTTTTGACCCTATTAGTATACAATTAAACCTTTATACATATGTAACATGAAAAACAATTCAAATAACTGTAATACAATAATACAGTAATAATAATAATAATAATAATAATAATAATAAGAGAGAGAGAGAGAGAGCATTTGTATCACAGTACAGTATTTTTGTACTTACAGTAGAGCCCCGATTATCCGCGAGTGCCGCGAAAAACTTTTTAATTACGAACCTCAAAGAAAACAATTTTAATCCAAGCCAACAACAGAGAAAGTACAATAGGCCCTACAGTGCGAAGATCGAAAATTACTGACAGGTTTATTGTGCATCGTAATCCTATAGCCTTTTCGGAATTTATGGATGAGTGGCAGGCTCTTGCTAAGCAGAAAGGTTTCTGCTGAACTGTACATATTTTAAAAGTTTTGCATATTATGTTTTTTGTATATTAAAACGTAGTTTTTATGCTGAAATATTTTTTTTCATGTTTACACTTCGTTTTTAGTCTTTTATCGGGTTATCCGCAATTTTTACTATCTGCGGTACTCTTGCCACCCAATTCCGCGGATAATCGGGGCTCTACTGTATATGACTGCTGTTGATGATAGTTTCCTGGTTTCCTGGTGGTAAAGGCAGCTGTTGTTCCCGTAGGCAAAGCTACTGTACAGTACCATACTGTATATTTGAAGATACAGTACTGAAATGTACATTGTAGCAAAATTCAGAAAGCTAAGTTTGTTATTGTTGTCTTAGCTACTGTTTTACACTTTTTTTTTCTTTACACAAAATTCAATTAAAATTTAAATTAATCATATATTTTTTTTTTCATTTTTAAACTTTGTTATTCATGGAATCTCGGTTGTAATACGAACGGCCATAGGTCGGATGATCAGAGGTCGATACACTCCCATATATATATATTTCGTTAGCACACGTGTTTGATGATACATATTAAGTGAGCAAATTATTCAGAAAGTTAAAACCTTTTGATTAGTTAACTAAACAGTATTCAAAGTGGATATTACTTTTAACACCGATGAAAGTTTGTTCAGTAACATGGAATAACAGAATCGGAAATATGAGCATTATTAATTTGTTCTGTACAAAAAGGAACTTAACAACAACGCAGATATCTAATTATAATACTTAAGCAGATAGAATTACGAGTTTCGATAATACGAGATAGTATTACGATTAAAACAACAACAAAACATATTGACATGATCACTTTCAAATGCCACCAAGAAAAATAAATATTATTGTTTTAGATCTAGGTATCTTAGCTATAGATTCAATTTGTACAAAAATAAATTGGAAGTTTACGTTGAATAGCATAAATCTATATTAAATTTCAGGTTTTCTGGAATATTACTTTACTGTTTTGTAATCAAAGCATCAATTAAAAATGATGCTTTTTGATTTGTTTTTTATTTTATACCATTCCCTTATCTGTTGTTAATCCATTTCGTTGTTGTATCAATGATTATGATCTTCTATAGGTAGGTTACAGCCGTTAATAAATTTCAGTTTCCTGGAAAAATAGCTAAGAAATCACGAATACAGTGCTTATTTACTATATAAAGAACAATGTTGGTGCCACGTTTGTTGTCTGTTGAGACCAATTGTGT
This sequence comes from Thereuonema tuberculata, assembly GCA_023159025.1. Taxonomy (NCBI): domain Eukaryota; kingdom Metazoa; phylum Arthropoda; class Chilopoda; order Scutigeromorpha; family Scutigeridae; genus Thereuonema; species Thereuonema tuberculata. Next base: position 230,496,614 of record JAFIDM010009631.1, read on the forward strand.
GGAAGTGAACAGGATGCCCGTGTTGGATTAAAATGTGGGCTTTCTAAGGTAAATAGTTTGAATTATCTTGAATGTAGGTGAACAATGGGGCTTGTGTGTTTCGACTGAAACTTATATTCGATTTTTTTTTTGTATTACAATGCGATTTATTAAACTTCGAAAAAGCCTTAGACCAAACATAAAAAGTACATAAAGCAGACTGAAATTATAAATTATTCGTATAATTAATCTAAACGTTAAAAAATATAGTTTGATTTAACAGCTTTTAAGTTTAAAGCTCTCTAGACATATTAGTAAGTTGAAATCAAAGTCGTTGCCAAAATTAAGTGATTTTTTATAAATTATTTATTGAATATGGTGCCGCATAAAAACGGAAGCATGTTCAATAAAGATGTAATAAAAATAATATTCTATAAGAAACAGCCGATTTTTCAAATTCTAAGCAAATACAAGTTTAGTTCTATTTTTGCAGAATTCTCACTTTTTATTACAAAATTTGAACAAATTTAATCAAGTCATTAACAGAAGAGTGGTCCCTCTTTGTAAGACTTCAAAATTAATAATTCAATAAAGTGTTTTAAATTAAAATGACGGTGAAAAGCAATTTTGTATCGCAAGAAAAATAACAAGTAATTAAAGGAAATAAAAATAATTCAATAAATAATTCCCAAATTTCCTTGAGACCAAGGAACTTAACAAACACATATGGATTATAAATTCTCAAAAAAAAAAAATTAAGAAATAAAAATAACGTCGTTTGTAAGAAAGAAGACTGTCCAACAAACGTGAATATTAAAATATCGTTAAATTAAATTAAAAATTAAAAATCGGAATGTAGGCCTATATCTTTATGTTTCTTTTGGCATATTGAATAACGGTAATATTTTTTTCACTGTAAAAAAAGAAACGCGTTTAGTGTAAAAGCATTTTTAATATAAAATTCAGAATATTTACCACACATAATTTACTCCTAAATAAATAATTATTTATATAATGTTTATTTCAGAACGGATAGTGCTGAGTTTCAGAATAATTAAGGTCTGAAATCGCTGTAAAAGTTTTTTTGGTTTTGCTTTTTTTAACCTTTTTGGAATGTTTGTGGGCAACACTCCTTGGTTTGCTGTGAAAATTCAGCCATTAAAAGATATGGCCGGGAATGTTGTTATCACAGGTTTTAGATGCTAAATATTAATTAACTGCGCTATCATTATAATGCATATTGATGTACTGCATTAAGGTTTCAGTTTGCAACCTACCGGAAGGTCTGCCAATTAGCATATCAGGTTTATTGAATTGGCCTTGCCTTATCGACGAGGGGCCTAATGTTATTTAAAGTACACATTTCCTTATCAAACAGATTGACATTCAACCTGCCTTCATAATTTATATTTCATATAACAGCACTTTTTATAACAGAACTAAAATGGCGTAAATGTAATTAAAGGAACCCTGTTGAGAGTAAGAGTGGTTTATTCTCAGTTTTATAATTTTTAATTCTACAATAATAAACTTTATTATTACCTTAAAAATTGCTTTGATATTTCATTTAGATTTCTAAAGCACCAAACAGTTTCTGAAAGAATTTAAAGCCCACTTATTTAAAAATTAATTATATATCTTTCCTTTGTTTGATTTTTTTTTTTAAAAACGGAAAAATGAGTCTTTTTTTTTATTTTTAAATTATAACGTCTGTTCAATATAAACAATACAAATTATCCATTTTCTGGGCCAATTAATTAAATCCGCATTACTTAAATCCAATTCATTCTAATCATATCAAAGCATTGGCAAATTAATGGATTATTGAAAAGGATTAACATCACAAAAAATCATTGTTTCTTTTTATAATGCTTTTTTTTGAGAATTTTAATCATCTTCAAGAGCTAATATTTTCCGGCACAGAAAAATTTTCAAATACAAGTTAGCCTTTCTTTAGTCTTTGTCTAGCTAGTATATCTAAGATCAATATTTATTTTATTATTTTCCTTTTTTTTTTTTTTTGATAAGGGTTACCACAATTTATTTTGAGAACCAAGAGATAGTATTAAAGATTAAGAACCAATGATATAGAGTATAAAACCTACTTGCTTTTATGCCTGTTATGGATAAGTGATTTCAAAATTTTTACATTTAGCAACTTTATATCAGATTTAGTTCAGTGAACTTAAACTCTAATTCTTAGAGATCCCATAGAGAGAAGCTGTAAGGGTTCTCGTGTCTGTGTGAGTGTGTGTGTGTGTGTGTGTGTAACGCCCTCCACAGCACACACCGGGAGTCGCACCCCTATTAGTCCTACCTCGTTGGACTTCCCATGGCCTGCATGATTTGGGGAAAATCCCACTTTCGATCCAGACCACTCCGATTTTAAGCGCCTACTGATCGAATCAGCAAAATAATGGTAAATGGACAAAATTTGGGTCTATCTATCCTGAAATGACTATACTAAGAACAATGATACCCTCGACCCAATGTGGCTACTACCGATTCAAGGAGTCACTGGCCCTTTACTCAAAAATGGCCGGTATGATGCAAAATGAGTGTATAGACATACAAAATAAATAATAAATAAATTCAAAGCGGACACCCTTGAATTACAACCGCTTGAATAAATGAGTTGTGCGCGCCAAACAATTGCAATGCAACTTTTAACAATGCAAGCGTTTAATAGATTGCAAATTGTAATAGGAGCTTGGTTTTGTTTGCTACAAACCTGTGAAATGACTTGTTGAAACTATTATAATAAGTAATTCGAAGTTCTTCGACTTTCAATTTTTTATTCCCTGCTAGTCCCTTAAAAATAATAGCTTCTCTGCACAATGGCGATACCTTACAGGAAATAATCTTATGAGTTTTAGCAATATCATTTCAACTGAACTTTCAACTAGCTTTGGATGATAATTACTGGTTCACACACAATCTATTATCGTCCTATGAGTACAGGAGGGGCTTAATTTCTGTTTTTTCTCAATTTTGTTCTAGATCTTTTGGTTAAATCACAATAAGAAGGAATTTTCATTATCGCTATTTATGATGCTGTCGTCTTGAATGTTTCTTGTAATGAGAAAGAAATAAGTCCTTAGTGAATGGAGATAAGATTATGTACTAAATATTAGAGTAAATCTCAATAATCTGCACTGTAGTAAAAACTCCATCTTAAGTAAAAAAAAAAAGATTTTCAAAATATTTTTTTTTTCTTTTTTTAATTTTTCATTATTTTCCCTTCGAGCAACTGTTTGCTCCAGTGTGTGCCGAAGATATATGCCCCGACGTTTCTCAGATCAATTGGGATCAGTTGAGAATAATGGTTGGTCTAAAACTCGCCTATAAGAGCTTTTTTTGCTCCCATTTAACAAAGGGCTGGATGAATCTTAGGCCCCATCTGGAAGAGAAATAGCCTAGGAAAAAAATCAACCTCTCCCTGTGATTGAACCCAAATCCTCCAGCCCTCAGTCTAGTGCCTATAAAGCATCAGACTACCGGAAGAGGTCAATTATAGGAAAACAATTTTCAAAGTGTCTACAACCGATAAAAGATAATTTACATCTACATTAATTAATTGTTGTTTTCTTTACGTCTATGTGAGATGAATTCTCAATGTTCTTTTTAGTGATTTTGTAAAATAGTTCTGGTATTTCCCATTTTCATGGATGACCGTATATAAAAACTGACTTTGATTTATTTCCTTACACTGAAATATTAAAATCGATATTGATTAATGGGAAAGAAGCCATTCCTGAGCTGTTAAAAGTTTCTCCAGATATTTTATAGTCTGTAGGTTGAAGCTGTACCCGTATTCCTAATGCATATCGTGGATTCTATTCACATTTGCATTCTCGCTTTCCAATTGCTAATAGGATCCTTCTTTAAGCAGTAATTTTACTGATGTTTCTAATAACTTTGATGGAATAACTCGTTCATTCACTGTCCTCGTTCATTCACTTTCCATAAAAAGTTCAAAAATAGAATAGTTAAATAATAATAATAAATAAAAAACCTTAACTATCTAAACAAATCTCCGAATGTTAAAGACATAAAACGAATAAATTACACTTTTGAAAAAACTCGTTCATTTTAGTATAACAAGTTCCCAAAAGAATTTACAGCCTATATTCTTTAAAATCTTGCTTTTATTTATTTATTTATTTATTTATTTATTTATTTATTTATTTATTTATTTATTTTTGAATCGTATAACCGATATAGAGAAAATTTCCCCTTGCTTGTAAATTATAATATACGTTTATGCTGTTCATTTGCTAAAAATTGTTGAAAAAGGACTTGAAGAAGTTTTACTTCCTTTGTGTAATGCCCCAAATAAAATACTCTCATTTCAAATCATAAGTTCAATTATAGTAGAGCTGTTATCCAAACAGCTGTTTAACAACTATTATATTTCCTGAATGTTTTGTTTGTATTTTTATCAATCATTGAATGGCTACTTAATTTCTTTATTTTTTAATAACTTTTGAACCTCTGAATAGATTTTCTTGAAACCTGGTGTACACATTTAAGGTTTTAAAAATGATCTGACTTTTATATTTAAAATCTTTTCCATGACGTCCTTCTCGAAAAATTAGTACGAAAAAAAATCTCATAGAAAAGGGTTGGAATTGAAACAATAAAATATTAATCCGTTTATTTCGTAAACTGATTTGCGCTTATTTTGATTAAAATTAATCGGCTTTAGTCAACTTAAGTAAATAACGTGCATTTCTTTATTTATTTATTTATTTATTTATTTATTTATTTATTTATTTATTTATTTTTTTCAGAAATCGAAATATCTAATGTTTGCATTCAGCAGATATATTTAAAAATAAACGTAGCCATTTCGTTTGCATCGATTTAACTTTAAAGGGGGAAAAAATAAGCAAAGGAAAATAATATAGAAATTTTAAGGAAAGTAGGTTTTAAGATCTTTCAGAAACTTCTTGTTAATTACATAATGCAATTTTGAATTTGTTTTCAACCAATCAAAAGACAGCTAATTTTAGAATAGATCATTAGGAGGCGGAAAGATCTAAGATGTCGTTTACCTCATCTGCAGAAAGAAAGAGGAATAACATATAGAAGAATGGGAGTCTTAGAAACGAGCACTGCCAATCAGTTTACCACTCATTCGACTTCCAACATTGTATTTAAAAATATCAAATCAATTTTGACTTATTTCTGATAGATGGGAAATTCTAAACCTGCGCAGTTTTCCTACGGCTATTGTCACTCATCTTCAGATACATCATGGCAACCACGCGAACCATGGAATTCCAGTAGAATTAATAATCAGATGTTAAAGTGTTTGGGAAGCCAACATACGACCATTTTCACGAAACCCATCATTGTTAGAGATTAAAAAAAGAGCAGTAAGCAACGAGGTTAGCATTGCATTCCGCGGAAGCAATTCATTTCCGTGTTTCATTACAATAAAGGCTGTATTACTTTCCCTACGAAGAAAAAAAAAAAACTATCTTGCTTTCGAGCTCATTGAAGATGTGTTAAAAAAATTTAATAGTTAATTAGTGAGTAGTGGTGCCGTGTGCAATGATAGCTAAGCAACCACTTGCCAAAATGGCTCCGATTTTTTTTTTTCTTTCTTTGTGTTGCTGCATTATTATAGAAGGTCATTTGCTACCATCGTGGTGCATCCGTAACATAGGGGTAATTTGAAAACGTGGGCCGCATTTGTCTGCGGGTCCCCCTACACCCATTTCATTTGATGGTACCATTAATATCCTCGTTTGCTTACAAATATGAACTACGAATTAAATAAGATAGATTCATAAAAACGTACGGAGTTTTCACTAAAAGGAAAAATAAATATACTTTAACATCGAAATTGGTAGTTTGATCTTTTAGAATTGAATCTCATTTATAAATCTTGCTTACAACTGATTAGTCGTATTAAGTGATGGTTTTCAGCAAATTCCGATTTTGTTAATATAGTAATAAAAAAGTTAAAGAGAATAATTATACAGTTAATAGACGTGTTTCTAATTTTTTGTGGAAGTATTTAAATGAGAAGATGCTCTCTATATTTCCTTTCGGATAGATATTGAGAAATTTAAAAGCAAAATAATTTCATTTCAAAGCTTACAACAGGTCATGGATTTTTAGCGTCATGAAAATGTTATGATTATATTTTATCAATCAGTCTGTGAATGCCTAATCTACTTCCCTTTATTTTTAATTAAATAAAGTGTCCGAAGAGGAAAGGTCAATTTTCTGGAAGGTCACAGTATCGGAGAAAGAGTTTATATGAATATGTGTCCTATTCCGAAATAGAGCTACATGTACAGTTACAGAATTATTGATAACAAAGAGCTATTATATGCTGTTTCTAATATTTATTGTTCAAATGATAAACTTGTTACAGTTTATAATAATTTTCAAAAATTCAACAGTCAGCATCAATGCACTTCGCTTCAAATCAATTCACGTGCTGCAGACAGTGATTCATTTCGGCAGGAAGAATAGTTAAGTATTTTGAAGGCGAGAAAATCAAATTACTGTACATGCAAATAGCTCTATCTCGGAAACCGTTCGGAATAGGACATACGTTCACATAAGGTTTTTTTTTTTTTCCTGAGAATAATCTACTATGACCTTCCAAAATATTGACCTTTCCTTCTGAGAGACCCTGTATAATGAAATTTTGAATTTATTTTTTGCCAATCACAAAGCAGGAAAATTTAGAACAATTAAAAGTTAGGGTTTTTAAGAAAATGGCTACACTATAAATAACATGTTGGCAAAAAGTAAACAAAACACGATATAAATACCGAAAATATTAAATCCCTTGAAACTCATACATTAGCAGCTGATTTTTGCTTACAAAGGCCCTTAATTTTAACCCATTTTGAATCTTGTTGGTCTTGCAATATACCAAGTTTCATTAAAATTGTTTCAGTAAAAATTGATCTTTATTATAAAATAATACTAATTTCATAGACATTATCGCTTATGAGAAAATGCGCTAAAACGAAAATAAATTCAGATTTTAACTAACCCTGAAGGGTTGAAAACAAATCTACGCTATGAATAACAAAAAAAAAGTGTATTATTGATTGAGAGCTGATTTCCAAATAGATTATTAAACATGTGATTGACAGTCTGATTCATTATTACAGTAATTTTTAATATTACTTATTATAGATTGTAATTATAAACCTAGTTACGTTATTTAACGGTTTCAAATTATATGGCATGAATCATCTCTATGAAAAGCTCGATCAGATATGGCAGAATGATAATCGAAGTCTGATAATAGAACTTCTATTAATTGCTTAAGTAATTAAAGCATCAACCCTTCAGCCTCCTTTGAGGATAGGAATCACAGGAAGTAAAGGCTCCTGCGATTTCTATGTCAGCGATAAATTGGGCTGCTGCTTTGTAAAATCGTTAATTTTACAAAGAAAAACAAAAATATATAAATTAATAAAATAAAAATAAATTGTCATTGATGGTGTCCAAACCATTCATTTCATTTTATAAATCCGTGTGTAACAGCTCTACCATAAACTGCCTTATTATAAGATTTACTTCCTGCAAATAAAATGAAATGATGAATATATAAATAAATACAAAGAAAGTCAGTTCTATAAAATAGGGAAAAGAAAAGTTTTGTTATTAGGCCTATATCTAGTCCATTATTCGTATATATTCTTCTTTTCACTCTATTTTCATTTTTAAAGACTATATAGCAAACTCAAACGTTTAACGCGGAAATATTTGTCACTTACTTACAATTCGTTCAGAACTTTTTTAAAGTTATGTCGATCCATAACAAATTTCTTCCAATAATTCAGTGTACCTACTAGATGTAAGTTACTACTCCAGATACTGTAACTGGGCATCCGCCCATTGTATCTAGGTTAATAAAATAAAATAAAATAAATTAAAATAAATAAAATAAAATAAAATAATATAATATAATATAATATAATATAATATAATATAATATAATATAATATAATATAATATAATATAATGTAATGTAATGTTATTAATTTCTCTGAATACTTTGTCTCAAAATATGAGTTCGTGAGATCTCATTACATACATTTATTGTTCTAAAGTTTTAGTCAAAAAATAGACGAAGATTATTAGATAATTTTTCGATTTATTGATGCTTTTACCTACGAATTCGTCATTTTTGCAACAATTTCCGCATTTAAAATTCGAATACAATAGTTTATCAGAAGCGCCGTTCTTCTAATAAGAAAAGATGGATTTTTAATGTTGGAAGCACAGCGTTGCAGCAACTAATAGAAAATCAATGCGTGAAGAAAGGCTTCAAAATTTAATGTAAAGCATCAAAGTGGATTTAGACTGCTTTTGTGTTATCTCTGATTTGTCTTTTAAGAATGACGGTTCTTTTGTTTCTACAACCCGATTGACTGAGCTGATTCGGAAGAGTAAAAAGCTTTTGAATTACATTAGGAAGTTGGAAAATAAAGAATCTGTACAAGTTAAATGTAAACGAAAAATATTTTACATGGATATATTAATTCGTTTGTTAATATAACTGATTAATTGCAAGTTTTATCAATTATCTTTTAAAATCTAATGATTAACATACAAATGAAATGGAAAATATATTCCCAAATTCAGCCGTTCAGTGTAGCCAAGTGTCTAGGAAGTGACCTACTAGACTGTTTGTCAAAATCTGGGTTTGAATCCGGAACCGGGCATGGATGTTTCCTTTTTTCTTCTATGTTTCTCTCCTTCAGACAAGGGTCTGCACAATCCTAGTAGGTTGTACGCATAGCCATTTCAAATTAAAATAAAACAAAACAAATCCCTAAATAAGTGAAATAAATATTAAAATCATGAAATACAAAACTGCAAGTAGTCGTAGTTTTTCAAGCCTATTTTGATTATTAATTGGAAAACGCTCATAAATAAAGCTATTTTTTCAAGCTGTTAATTTTAGAACTTAAATTTTATTAAACAAATCAGCTATATTTCAAGCCAAAATAGCGATTGTTCTTCCCTTCTTATCTTAAGAAAGTCTAACCAATTCGAAACTCCTCAATTCCCCTTAAGGCTCTAAAGCTTGTTATTAAAATGATTACATATTTTTTTATGTGGGAGCCTAGTGGTAAGGCACTTCACTGCGGACTGGCAGAGCCAGAGCAGAAATCGGAGATTTTCCACGGGCTCTAGGATCTGCCCAGTCCTCAGTAGAATAGGTTACTTTCCCGGGGTAAAATCATCCGATCTCAACTTAGTCACGGAACGCCGGGAACCGTATCTCCCGCGACCCCTGTGTTAAAGTATAGAGGATACTTAAACTATTTTTAATGCATTCTTTTATATTCTTTTTTTGTGTGTGTGTGTGTGTGTGTGTGTGTGTGTGTGTGTGTTGGTGCTTTTTTTTATGTTTTTCTTTGTTTATTATTGCAAAAACCTCTTGTGATAATCACAAAGCTGATCTGAGGGTTTTAAACTACAAAATTTTATTTAATTTTTAAACCTTTACGCCAACCTCCAATTCCAACTAAGTAATTATAGCTATTGAAAAATGTGACAATTTCAGTTGTTTGGCTCTTATCCTTACTTCAAGATTACAAAAGCCAAGACTTGCTTCTCATCTCTCGCTTGACATGAAATCTGCACAGGAAACCACAAATGCTGGTCACATTTGCTGCATCATCGCATTCTGATGAAACAACGTGTGATTAATGGATGGTGTATATTGCAGTTCTTAAAACTGAGCAGTTATTTTACAGACTATAGAAACAAATATTACACTAACAAAAAATTAATTTAACAGTTAGGCTATAACTTACTTGTTAAAATTCTAATTACCAAAGACTGATGAGTATGATAGCAATTTCAGCAACACATTCGGTGATTCTATAGAAATAAGCACGTGATTTCAAATGTTCAGAACAACCAATTTATTTATATAAATGAATATTTTATTTTAAATTCAAAAATTGATTTCATATTCAAAATTTGATATTAGAATACAAAAACAATTGTTAAGCAAGTTGTACAGTTGTTAACGTATAATCGTTTTATTAACGTTAAGATTAAATGTTTAAAATGCAAAAATAGTCGTATTAATCTAGTGATTTTGGTTATTATTTAATATCCTCTTTGTGAATACTTTTACTTAAATTATTCAGAAAAAACGTTTTGTTTTGTTTTGTTTTTTTGCCTATTTAGTTTTGTTCTTACAGAAAAAAGGATTTAATAGGAAACGTTAAAACCACCTTAGAAGCTCTCGTTACCATTCGTGTCTCTTAAAAAGCTATGATGGTTGCTCTGTTTTTTTGTTGATAGATCACAGATGTTTGCTGAATGATAGAAAAATAATAATACAGTGTTACTAATTATCATAGTTGTTACGTGAAATATGATTCTAAAATAATTGAAAGGTATTAAATCTTCAAAAACTTAATGTCATAATATATCTTCGCGCCTGCAAAGATGGAAGAAAGAAGGGAGAATGAAAAATTTAAGAATTTAGGAAAGTTACGAAAAGTGATCATAAGAAGACGGTTTAATGAAAGCTTTAATTTTGAAGATTTAAAAGACAAATTATTTAATTAATTTTGAAAATTTAAATAGACAATTAAATAAATGTAAAGTTAGAATTTAAAAAGGTTTTTAATTAAACCAATTTTGTAATATAAAGGTTTTATTGGAAAAAGTAATATTTATTTTTTAACAATAAATAAGACTTGTAAATTGGAATAAAGAAGTGAACGTGGATGAGGTCACGTTTTCTATTGTTAGATTGTTAAGTTTTTCACGTTTCAGAATTCTTGTTTTGTATTATTATTTCTATGGAGATTTGATGTTTAAGAAAGTGAGAGGTATTTTCTCTCTTCCTAAGAATTTTTGTAAGTAATCTGGAAAAAGTCTTTGAAATAAAAGACGGAATATTGATGTCTGTTGTGGTATTTAGAATTTTCATAGTTATTGAAAGGTCTTTTAAATTATTCTATTTTTAGTTCTGTGATTTAAAGGATTTTATATATAGTAAGTTAATAACACTATATTTCCTAAAATACAGATTATGTTATTTGGTAGATAATTCATCACGGTGCGTTTGTGTTTGAGCTTATTTTTTTTTAGCAAAATAGAATTCACTGAAAAATACCAGTCTCTATGCTGTGCAACAATACACATCACAATATTTCGATTCTAAAACAACATAGCGTTGTTAATTGTTATAAATACGAGGATGAGTCAAAAAGTAACCTTAATATGGTTAATAAATTTTATAATAAATAAAATAAAAATTTAAAATCTGGCTGCGCAGTTAGAAGGATGCTCCAAAGACGAGCAGCTTGCAGTTATTTAGATTTTGGGCAGTAAGGGTGGAAAACTGGTAGATATTCAAACAGGATGAAAGACAGTACGGGGATAGTTGTTTGTCGCTTCAGCAAGTTTACGAACGGCACAGGAACTTTAAAAGTAGGTGTCGAGTACGACTGATGCAGCTCGCTCCAGCCGGCGTTACACTGCGACTATAGCTGACATTATCGCTGCAGTGGAGCGATTGATATCGGAAAACCGGCGGATAACAATTAATGAGATGGCTGAAATAGTGTTCATTGGTCATGGCTTGGCATACCACATCATTCACGGTATGCAGAAGTACAGCAAAATCTCTCTAGGTGGGTACCAAGACAACTTGCCCCCAAAATCAAAGAACTTCGTGTGGATGCTTGTGAAACGCTATTGCGATGTTATGAAGTTGATGGGGATGACTTTTTACGATGTATTGTCATTGGTGACGAATGCTGGGTGCTACATTACCAGCCAGAGACTAAGCGAGCAAGCAAGGAGTGGTGACATCGCTGAAACCAAAAACATTCTGCACAATTCCGTCGGCTGGCAAAGTGATGCTCGCGCTCTTCTGGGACTGTAAAGGTCCAATCCTGGAACATTACATGACCAAGGGATTTACTGTGAACAGTGAATCGTATTGTGATCTGCTTCAGAGCCATTTGAAACCCACAATCAAGTCAAAACGCCGCGGTTTGCTCCGTTCTGGTGTGCTGTTGGAGTAGGATAATGCTCAGCGTAATATAGCTCGTGAGATGCAAAAATAACATATCTACATTTCGAGTGTCTTCCACATCCTCCATATTCATCAGACTTTGCACCGAGTAATTACCTTGTATTTGGTAAGATGTTGAGATGAAAGAGGCGGTGCATACTTGGCTTCACAGTCAACCAAATGATTTTTTTTCTAGCGGGATCCAGATTCTGCTAAAGTACCTGTATTGAACATAATGGGGACTACATTAAAAAGTGATGAAGTGTTTTTGTTTATGTGTATATATTTTGTCAATAAAAAATAATTAAAGTTACTTTTTGACTCGCCCTCGTACTTGAATAGGAAATAACTATCACAAACGGACGATTCAAGTAGATGCTATTGTAATAGCAAATAATTATATAAAATTATAACAACAGAAAAGGAGAAGATACAGGCAGGAACAATAGAGGTCATAGAAATAAGACTAACTGTATGAACAGCGTTCTTTAAATGTTGTTTTTCTGAAGCTATACTCTTTATTTTGGAAATAGCTTAGTCCAAATGAATGACAATAATGTTTTACTATGAAATTTCTACCATACCATCTTAAGGTATTTTACTTTCATACTGAAATTTATACACTAATTGTTAATTTCAGCTAAAAACACTAATTCTGATTGATATTGTATGAAATATTTTTTTCAAGAAATGAAATTAATATTTTCATTATTTTTATTATTGTTATTATTTCTTCCATGCTGATGGGTATTTTTCATTTCTAGCATTTTATGACGAAAAACTCCTACAAAAAAAAAATTAAAACGTAACAACGCTTTTAGCTTTAGTTTCTTCTATGGAAAAATGTTAATTTCAGCTTCTGTTATAAATTTTAAATTATTCTTTTTCTTTAAATAACGATAACATACAAATAGATCTTAGTTCGACATATCTTTGATAAATTCGTATTTAAGCCAAAAATTTTCTAGAGATTCTTGATTTTCTTAACAGTTTTCTTTAGTTACCTTGTGATTGTGTCAAAGTGATTTTCTCTTTCTGAAAAATCTCTTTGGCATAAATATGAAATTATCAAAGATATGTCGAACTAAGATCTATTTGTAATTAAAGAAAAAGATATTCTTTGGAAGTTGACTGCTTTGCTAGTAATCAAATTTCAAAGCTTACAAATAATTTTCGAATCCTTTCAAATAACGGCTGTTTGTCAGAATATACGAGAGTCAAAAAATAAAAATTGATGTCATCATTTGCATCTCATTTGTATTAAATTAGATCAATTCCGGATAACGAATACGAGTTCCTGATAGTCCATAGTAAGCATAAGATTGGACAAGTTTACTCAAAGTTATCAAACCTGTAATAGCTTTTAACTTGTATCACTAAATTCTTCAGATTACATTCAGTACCTCTCAGAACATTCTAGAATCAGAAAAATACTAATTTAATAACGGAATTGTTTCCATTGTTTTGATAAATCTAAAGCTTTGATTAATCTCTTGAAATTTCTTATTATTTTATTTATTTAAAACTTCTGTAAAGGTTTTTGTGTTTTGTATTTTGTTTTCAAAGTTTTTAATGATCTTGTTATTTAACTTACCTTCATTAAATAGCCTACTACGTTCCTTCTACTTCTCTTTTCTTCTAATTGATGGGAAACAATTACTGGAAATAAAGAAAAGAAAGAAAATTTCCTTAGAAATATAGTACATACGTCCGTCATTACATGGATTCATATTTCACTTCAAGACAAAGATTCCGCAGAGGGAAGATTTAAAAGCTAGTTGTGACATCTGTCGATAAATGCCATAAGATGAAAACATTTATGAATAAATTGGAGCCTTGACTTCCCAATGTTATTCAAGGAAGTCTTTGTAATAAAAATGGGTTTTTAATGGGTTTTTTAACTGAATCACGATATGATAAGTTAAAAAATGTCTTATAAAGTGAATAAAAAGTATATGTATATTGTTACGCAAATATCAATGGTATATCTAGGAATACGGAACCATAGAATGGAAGGAACCAGTTTTCCCTTTCAAGTTGTCCTATTACAAATTGTTATTAGTTTCTTTTTTTCAATTTCAAAATACTTTTCTGCTGATCAGAGTAGAACAGCATAGTAAAATGAATAGTAAATAATATTTTTAATATTATTATTTAATTTTATTTGTTGTTTTTCTGTCGATTTTTTTTTTAATTCGAAAATTGAAAACTCAACTTTCCAATCCAAGATTCGATATTTGTGATTTTTATCCAAGCTTGTTAGATTGAAGTTTGTATTATTTATTTTTATTATTACTATTCCAACTCTGTAAAAGACTTAATATTAATCTTAAGCTTCAAAATTATCTTTCTCTAGTGTTTAATCAGCTACTTTTTTTTTTTTAATGTAAGTACAAAATGTATTTCCAAAATGTTAATAATCTATACCTAATCACCTTTGTCAACTTTGAAATATCTTCTGAATTACATTACCATTTATTTTTATTTATTTATGTCTTTATCTTTTCTTCTCTCCAATGTGTATATTCTTGAGAATTGTCAAAATATTCTACGGACCATTCCGGAAAAATTCTCCAAGCAGGTCCTCTCCAAATGTAAACGGACACTTACTTTAAAGAACTTCAGATCATATTGAATAACTTTCGTTCACAATAGTTTCGTCAATAAAACGTCCAATAATATTACACAAAAACCTTTTAAAGAAAGTTTTACTAAAATAAAGAAAAAAAAAAACTTTATTAAAATTTTAATGTTACTAATTTCTTATTTTAAAAGTTACATTTTGATAAATTTTTTGGTTAGATTGTCTTTCTTAAAAATTGAATTAGTATAATCTAAAATTTATCTAAATTATCCTATCAGGAAGTCAAAAAATTAGTAATTAAGAATCGTTCTATATTTTCTTTCTATTTTTAAATTTCCCATTTTAAAACTTATGTTTTAAAATTTTCACTCTGGCAAGTATGTAATTCTAAAGATCTTAAGATCTGTGAATTTTGATCACTTACACGATATTAAACTATTATTAATTTAGCTACTGTTTTACATCTTTAAGTTAAAACTTAGAAAAATATAGTTACTTAATTATATTTATGTAAATTTATTAATAAAGAATATAAGTTTTTAACTGCATCGATACTGTGTTAAATTGTGAAGAAATAAGTAACTGGTGAATTCCAAGACGTATTACTTTAATTCTTCCTTTGTACAAAATCCTCTACAAACAAAAGCTAATAATATTGACTTGTTATACTCGCTTAACAACGGTGCAATAGGACTCACATGGTATTATAAAACTAACTGCAGTCTGTCAGATTTCTGTAGACCCTTGTTAGCTGGTTTGCAATGATGTAGATTTATGCTACCTTTCTTTTAGGTCCTCTGCAACAATGATATGATCTAACAGATAGAACGCATTCATCAGAATCATTGTTAGCAATCAACAATGATCCTCAGAGATCTGTAACAGGCTGTCTAAGTCATCTTTGTTTACATAAATATAAAAGAAATGTTTTCTCTTTGTTATGATTTCAAATTAATTTGTTTTAGGGGTATTTAGATATACTTCTAAGCCATATAGCTGGACATATGTATATAAGAATAAACGCCTCTGCTGTACCCTTATTTCAGCTCATAATAATTCACTGCCATCCTTTCTGTATGTTATTCTAGTGGATCAACTGCAGGGACTCATCCCGAGTGAGTATAACTCAATATGTTCTTGATCCTAATACTCCAGTAGGGAGAGCATTCCCTTCTTAAAATCAATCCCTCATGTTTTCCCTGCATTCCTCATTTTTTTGTTGGCTTAGCACTTGGTTGCTCCAATTTTCCTCTTTTTTGCTGCTGCCGCTGCCATTAAAACTACAGTTTTCTGCTGCTAAGATAAGAATGTTTCCAATCTTTTGTAACGAAGGAGCATCATGGAATGTTTATGGGCATGGCTTTCATTATATGAATTGCTAATATATACAAGGAATGAGGAAAACCATCTACCACTAGCTCTTACAGTTGCCTAGATAAGTTTGACTATAAATATATCAAACATTATTTTCTTTGTTTGGAACATATTAGTGTGATGGCTCAATGCTTAATGCTGAAATGTGAATTATTCCCTACCATAAAAAAAAAAAAAAAAAAAAAAAAAATATTTTTTTCTCTCCCTTACTCTTTTTTTAGCTTAGTTTTTCTTAAATAAACAATATAATTATAAAGTTTATTATAAATAATTATAATTCTTGTGAATAAGGATTTGATAAAAATATAAAATGTAAAGCTTTTACATTAATAGGTTTATATGTAAATGACATTGTAAATCTAAAAAAAAAAATTATTAATATAAATGTTATTCTACATTAAATGATTAAAAATATAATGATTAAAAATATACTTAATTATTTAACTTTTTTTATTTTAATTTAATTTTTATCAAGACAGTTTCTATGAAAAATTAACTGTTGCATTAACGAAAAAAGTTAATAGGCGTTAGTTGCAAAGACGGGTGGAAAGAAAAAGTCATTGTTGTAAGTTTTCTGTCTATTCCAGTCGAGTTTGGTTTCTTTTCTTTTCTTCTCAATTACATTTTTATTTCTAAATTGTTTAATATTTAAAAATTCTGAATTATTTCTTATCGCAGCTTTAATAATACGTTTTTTTTTGTTTTTGTTTTTTTTTGGTAATAAATTTTCTTTGAAGCGCGTTGGTGTGCAAGCAGTCTAATTTTGAAGGAATAACAATTCTGAAGCTTACAGAAAATAATTAAATATTTAAAAAATAACATTCTGTAAATACTGACTATAATTTTAAATGTTTACTTTGGAGTTTTTTTATTAAGTGTCGTAAAAAACAATGTAAAAAAATACTTTTGATATTTAATAGTTATTTACTAATTAAAAAAAAAGAACCTTCTTAGGACCTTTCTTAGAACCTTTCTTAGGACCTTCGAACTAACAATATCTCCACTGTTATAAAAATTTATATATCTTGAACGTTAGATATATGAAATGAGAAAATAAACATCCTGCTAATTTATTAGAAATAAAAACTTAAGGGAAAACTATTACAAGAGCGATCTGAGTGTGAAGACATTCAGTTCTACAGATTTCTGTGGTATACAGTCATCAAGGGAAGAGAGCAGAAAAAGATACGCGTAACGGAGGGAACCAAATATTGCCATAAATTATGAGAAGAAATGAAAACTAAGAAGTAAAACAGAGCTCAATATTAACTGTAATTCAGAAGAAATAATGAAGATATGTAACAATGAAAGTGACCTTGTTTGATTTTTAATATAGTTAAAGAAACGAAGAATATGTTATGTTTTCTTAAAAATTAGTTTTATTTTTTTTTATTATGGATAGATTTAAGTTTCAATTTTTTATTTATTTTTTTTATATTAAATTCTTTTTGGATAAATTAAAAAAAATCGCTGTAAATCCAGTAAATGAGAATTGAAGTTCTCTAAAAGGAGATACATTACTTAATGTCAAATGAGATCCTATGTTTACAAGTGATATCGTCAAGTCATTTCAATTTACTAGTGATAATTTCATACCCATTAAAGTAATCACTGATGAAAAAAAAAAATATCTCAACAAAAGTCAATAATTCAGACGTAGATAGTAATTACTGCAAAAAAACTAACTAAAAAAAAATAAAAAAAATAAATAAAAGTCATTGAGTTTCATTGAAGGTCACCATTAAATCGCACTGCACTCGTAAACACAAGATCTCTTTTTATTGTTTTTTTGCTTAACCCATCAGTCATATCCGATTCTCGGCGATTTTATGGGTAAGCCCGTAGAATTTTCTTGGGAAAGATACTGAGATGGTTTCCCGTTGCCTTCCTCAGGAAGTCATTATGGAATGCTTCAGACCCGAAGAGAAAGTGAAGAAGAGGCTAACAAACACAGGAAAGGAAATTGAAATGTCCATGCTGGTGCCGGGATTTGAACCAGGTTCCGACACATCTAGACCACTAGGCTCGGCATAATACTTATTGTTATTCATTGACTATTATTTAGGATTTTTTATTTTATTTTTAATGCTCCTTATTTATTTATTCAATTGCAAATACATGGATTATTAATAAAGTTACTTTCCCCTATACGACCACCCTGCACGAACAAGGTGGGCAGTTGTATTCCATCCCTCCATTAAATTTTAATGTAATTGTAATGTAATGTAATTTCTTTCTCATAAGAGAAATAATACAGGATGTCTGACAAGTCCCGCATCATAGGAGATATCATTTGTTTGTCAACACCAATTAAAACAAAGTTATGTCCGACAAGTCCCGCATCATAGACGATATCATAATTTTGTTTTAATTGTTGTTGACAAACAAATGATATATCCTACGATGCGTGACTAGTCGGACACCCTGTAGATATAAATAAATGGTAAAATTTTCTTAAATTATTATTTTATGTAATTTTTTTTTATGTAATTTTACAGTGTAAAGTGCATCGCAGAAAAATTTCGATGGGGTTTCACCATTAATTTTTTGTTAATTTTTTTAAGAAATCACATTATTTTCACAATTTAAAATGTTCTTAAATTATTTAAGAAATATCCTCTCATTCCAAATTACAGGAATTAACTATTTTTTAAATTATATGAATTTGGAATCCACATTTTGTTCTTGTTTTTTATTTTCTTGATTTTAGTCTTTGAGGGGTCAAAGCTTCCATCAAGTATTCTTATTTAAATTATATGAAATTAAACGAAATTATTTGAAATTATTATAATCTTTTGTTGATCTTTAATTTTCGTCTTCGAAGATCGTCTCTAAAGTATGGCCGTAACTAGCTTTTTTGGACCCCTGGGCAAGACCTCATCACGGTCAATTTTATGAATTAAATAAAACTCTTTATTTCCCCAAAATAATAGTTCATAACTTTAAGTTGTTTTTTTTTTAATATAATGCGAATTTTTTCGATCTTTCTGGGGCCACCCCTTCCGTCTGGGCCCTGGGCACGTGCCCCTGTTGCCCCTGCCTAGTTACGGCCCTGAATGTTGGTTCTAAATTTTTTTCCTGTTTCGACAAAACATTCAGTATTAGTTGTATTGTAAATGTCCCTTGCAATATGAAGAACAACATAAATAAGAATACGATTAAAGCAGATACTAAATAAGCAGCATTTTGATTTAAATGCCAAAGCCTATAATCTATCATTGATAACATGAAAAGGTTTTCTCCAATATCATTTCCGCAAGATATCCGTTACCTTACTGTTAGCAAGTACAGATAAGTCAATTATAGCAAGGTATGTTTTTTTTTTTTAATAAAAATTTTTTAGTATCTACTCTATTCGTCCCTTCATCCCTTCTTCAACTGTCTCTACTCCACAAGTTTCTGAAATAGATTACTATGCTTCAGTTATTTATCAAAATGTAATAAACTGCGGATAATAGGATGAGATTAATCCTTTTTAATGATCCTTTATAATATAAATGTTATATAATTCTTCTTTTTAAATCTTTATAAAATGGCGATTGAAATTTTCAATAATTTACTGCAGTGTATTTAAAATAATAACTCCATTGTAATTATACTGTATATTTCATAATAATCCGTTGTTTGGAATTCAGAGGACGAATCTAAAAACGTGAGAACTACTTCTTGAAATTAAAATTTTAATGTGTGTTGATGTCCGTAGAATATTAGGATTTCGCTCTGAAAATTAACACTGGTGAAGTTTAAATTTGCAAACCAACTTTCCTATAAACCAAACTAATATTCTGCAACTTGCCATGCCATTCGTGCCAATCCATCAAGTTGTAATATAGTACATTGATAAAATTTTTGACATTTGAATATTCAGTGAAACTCGGTTATAACATCACTTTAGCGACCATTGTCAGAATATCGATGTGTCGTTATATCCAGTATTTTAACCTTTTAATAATATTTGTTTTGATTGGATCTCAATTAATGTGATGCTGTAGCCAAGGTGTCGCATCAAAACGAGATCGTTATAACCGAGATACACTATTCCGATGAAACACTATTTCCTAAAACCTGTCAATCATCCGATACCTAACAATAGATTATTCACTTTTACCGAATAGATAGACCAATACCACCAAGCATATCTATTTCATGCCTACAAAACCAAAATAAATCAAGCTTTAAATAATTAAAAGAATTCCCATAATAATCATAAGAAGATGAAATAATTCGTTAACAATAAATACTACGAAAGAATCCATTTCCTAAAAAAAATATTTTATTACGCATAATGAGTTATTCCATGTCAAATTAACAAAGGGTGAACCTTGGTGTCTTAGATTGTCAAGATTTTTTTACATAGGCTATACCTATGAAAAGTATCAAAAAAAAATGTATTTTTTTGGCAAGTAGTTTTTTTTTTTTTTTTATTGAATTTTTAAATTGGCAATAAATGCAAATTTTTGAGCGAACTCCTATTTACACAAACTGTTATTACTCAGAAACCTTTTATCCTAGAGAGCTTATTTATTGTTATTTTAAAGCCTTTGAAAAGAGCTTTTATTTTAATATACCACATTAGGTATTTTGGAAGAAAAAAATGTTTTGAACTCTTCTCAAATTTTCGTTTTTGAAAATCTCAAAAAGGCCATTTTTAATTTTTTCCAGAAAAATATATTTAAAACATGGTTGTTATCTTGGCATTTTCCCAAAGTCTCAAGATGGAACACGAATAGTGTCATATTTATCTAAAATTTTAAGATAATCTTGCAATGGAAAATATGGAATATCATGTAAAAAATGCTGAAGAGTTAAAATGCTGATAGTATGAGATACATTTCATATCCAATGATCTAATCTAAATACAAAATCTTTAAATAAACTTACTTTATTTACCTGAGAAAATAAACAGCATAGAAGCAAACTCTACATGGTCAAGACTACGATGATCTTGATCCATTTCACTTTACACTTTAAAGCTTATAATTTAATTTAAAACAAAAAAGCCTTTTTCCTACACAGTTTTATATGAAAGTAAGAGTACTTTTGGGAATCTTCACTTGTGATTCAGCCTTTGCTTTCGAAGATTTGTTGACTTAAAAGTGTCTTTCACTCGTACAAAAACTCGTCTGTTGGTATGACATGCTCCACCTTTGCCAAAACTGTTCTCACTAGAATGCCTTGAATCATTGAAGTACCGGGAAGGGGGGGGGGGTAAAGGGATTAGATTTCCCCCCCCCCCTCCACTGTATCCCAAATGGAAGAAATCTAGGATTTTAGACCTATTGTTTTGGTTGGCAAGTTCATCGGTCTGTCTGTAACCCCACCCCATCTGAGAAAGGACGCGATTTTTTTTTTTTTTAATTTTTTTGATTGAACGACCATACTATTCCAAAAATCCTATGACCCTGAATATCTGGATCGGGTCATAGTAGAAGGATGGTGATGGCCGTTTGGGATGCAGGAAGTGAATTTTCAATTTGTCAAGATTATCTTGTTTGGTAAAAATGCTGGCATGCACCAGAACATAATTACCAGCACATGTTAAATACAGTTTAACATGACTGAAAAATCAACTAATGTTGTGGATGTTGGTGGTCTGAAGGCTCACATTAGACTGACCTGAAGCTACATGACAGAGGATAGGAGTGTTGGTGTCTCGAGTTTTGACATGCTATGTGCTGTTTTGTCTTTTCAGTTTGATTGGATTATTTGTGTAAATTTCATAAAAACTCAGTACAGTATTATATATTATCTGTATCAATATTTTAGCTGCAGTTATCTTTAAAGTTACAGATAAATATGACCCCATTCGTATCCCATCTCGAAACTTTGAGAAAATGCTAAGAAAAACATATTTTTTTCCCGGAAAAAAATGAAACATGGCCTTCTTGAGATTTTCAAAAACGAAATTTTGGAAAGTGTTCAAAAAAATGTTTTCTTCAAAAATACCTAATGTGACGTATCAAATAAAAGTCCTTTTGATGGACTTTAAAATGACACATATTTGAGCTCTCTAGGATCAAAGGGTTGCTGAGTAATAACAGTTTGTGTAAATAGGAGTTAAAAATAGGAAAAAGTAAAAAAATGTTTTCGCCATTTTGAAAATTCAATTAAAAAAACAAAAAAAAACTGCTAGTCAAAAAAATATAAAAATTTGGATTTTTTTTATACTTTCATCAAAAATGTTAGTGTCTGTTCACGAGGCTCTTCCTATTCCACTACTTTTATTTTGAAGAATGGAGACGCATGATTAAAAACTCTTCGAACATTGCGTGTCATTGCTTTTAATAGGAAAGACAGGACCCAGTTGAATAGCAGGTATTTTAATAGCATTCTGTTTGACTCAAAAACAAAAATTTCGTCCTTTTTTAATATACACCTAGAGGCAGGCGTGGGTAACAGCGTCGTTACATCAATTTTTCATACATTACTGATGTTTCTGAACTTCACTTTCATTTTCTTTCATTTCAGAAATTGATTAAACATTGCCTTTTTTTTTTTTTTTATTGCAGGTGTAATCATGAATATTTGGATTTGTACACGGAAATTGAAGACCCTAACACGGATCTTATCATCACTCCATTCGGAGGTAGATATTGTGGCCGGATTCCCCCTCGGAAGCGCATTTCACTCTATCAGACTCTCGTCATTGGCTACTACACTGACAAACCGAGCTCCGAGGACGTCTTCCAAGGGATGTACGAGTTCATCGATGCCAGTAAGTATCAAAATAATCTAAAATTTCATTTCCTTTTTAGTTTTAATTTTCTATTTAACTTACTGTCCTTCTGATTTTGAATACTGGGTTAGGAAGATTAAACTGTGTAATAATTAAGATAGAAGAGTAATAAGATAGTGTCATTTTTCTTAAAGCAGATGGAGGGCTATACTGTAAAGCTACGCGAACACCATGTAATTTTGCACCAACTTAGTTGGCCAACTCCGAGTTGATCCGATTTTGTCAGGCTAGAACACCATCCAACTAGCAAATGAAGTCGGCCGCGATAGCAGCAATCCCATAATTCAATGCGTTTCCCCGAGCACCTGTAGAAAATCCGAAATAATCGAGGTTTTGAAACCGCTCTGATAAATTCTGCCGCATACAATTACTGCATTTCAATATAAACTTTATTTATACATCAAAGAAACTCGCAATACTCTGATATTCATTGTCTACCCACTTGTCGTCGACTCGAAGCGGTGATTATCGTTTATGGACGCCATTTCTTTTCATGGGCGTGACGTCATGACTGACGTGTTTCAACGCTGCCCTGTGATTGGTAATTCCGACCAACTTTCCCGATTTGGCCGACTCGAGTCGGTTGTGCAGGACCAACTAAAATCGCTGCCAAGTCGCTGAAAAACGTGCTCAAAGTCGGCTCTAGCGACTCGAAAACTGAAAGTTGGTCAACTAAGTTGGTGCAAAATCGGATGGTGTTCGTGGGGCTTAACATATTCATAAATGATTGTTGTTTGACAATGCCAATCTCTTAACTGCTTTATCAGTCACCTAAAACGGTTCATTTGTTGTTGCTGGCAGCAATAACCCGCATTGTGTGTAAAAATAAACAGTTATGTAACTTCCTACTTCGAAACTAGGGTTATGAGTGGTAATCCAAATGGCTGTATTTTGTGCCAATCTGTTAATTTCACGTAATTCTTACCATTTAAATTTGGTTTCAGATTCTGAGTATATACTACCCAAAGCCTGCTAAAGACAAAGTTCGTCTCTACACCGTAACAATGTCACTCTAAATTATTCTTCCGCGTATTAAATTTTCTCTGGATCATTCACCTGCCTTGTTTTTATTTGGTAATCAATTGGTCAAAAAAAGATGTGTTAACATTCTATTTTTAGCTTACTTTTCTAGGGAAATGAGGCTCAAATCATTATATGTTGACTTCCGCCCCTCCTAATAAAATTGAACCACTGGATTGATCTTCTTGAAACTTAGCATACATATTTAAAGACAAGAGACGACCTAACTTTTATATTTTACATTTTTCTCATTTGTATCCTTGTCGTGAAATAAGTGCGAGAAAATTCCGATAGAACAATTAGAACCGAAATATTGGATTTTTATAGATGTCTTAAATAATGGCTCTTAATCCTCTTCATATCTGCGAAAGCTTTAATGAAATTAAAATTAATTGAATTTAAACAATTTAAGTAAATAACGAGGTTTTTTTTTTTTTTTCAGAATTATACTGAAACAAAAGATTTCTAACTTTGTTTCAGTAGATATTATAATTTACAAATTAACTTATCTTATTAACATTATTCTTCCTATTTACATTACTTTCATGATTTAAAAAAGTCTAAATTACGTTTGATATGATGTATGCTTTATTTTTTTTTTCTAAAATATAAATAAATTGGTTTTATATATGTATCCTTTTTATATTAATTTTAAATTACTACATTGTTTTTTAATTAAGAATGCCAGCAGTTATTTGCATATGCTTTATAATCACGGTTTTTTTACGAATTTTTAAGCATACTTTAACTATATTTAATTCTATTTGTTTTTAATTTATAATGATCTCTCCATTTACTGAAAGGTCGCATTATATTTATCTTTTAGCTTTATTATAATTATAACGACTATTTATTAAAATAAGATCATCTGTAACACGTGAATTTTAGGATATTAATTTGTCATTCCATCTTTATAAAGATACTTCACAGTAACAGTTGTGAAGTTTTGTCATTTCAATAATACAAAATTGATAAAAAAAATAAATATTTTTTTTTAATTTCTTTTAAATTTAATAATATCATATTGATGAATTATTTTATTTTGAAAAGCACTTAATTCTTTGTGAGAAGACATTTTTATTTTTATCTTTAATAAAACTTATTATTAACTTATTATTAAACTTATTATTATTATAACTTATTTTAATAAAACTTATTAAAGATAAAAATAAAAATGATTTCTCACAAAGAATTACGTTTTCAACAACATACAATGTGCTATGCTACTTTTACACTAGGGTACCCTCAATATTGGGCAGTGAGGGAGCAATTACATCCCACCCTTTGCCGTTTTTCAATTGTAATATCATTCATGTAATTTCTTTCTTTAGCAAATACCAAAAAAAATGGTAAAATTTATTTAAATTATTTTCAATAATTTTATAATATAATATACTACCTTTCCTTTTTTTTTTTTTTCTTTTACACTGCTGGTAAATTTTGATCTTTTCCCATATGAAATTTCTGCAGGCATCCATGCTATTTTCATGTTGTTACAAAACAATAATTTTGCCACAATTATAATGTTTTGCCCGAATTAAATAACTAAAATACGAATTTTGAATACGAATAAGCTGATTAAAATTATAACTTAGTTATTCAATACTTTTGAATTTTATGAGCTCCAATTTCTTTTTTAAATAAATTCCTAAAAATGTGAAAATGGTATTTTAAATTTCCAACAGCAAAAAGATCTATTATTGAAAAGACATTGTATGAATTTACTTAAAAGCACTACACATGACTATTATTATTAAGTTTAATACACGTATATATAAGCTATATGGTTTATATACTATGTATAATTTGTTATTTAAATGATGTCTATGAAAGTCATATTTACTTACTTACAATCTTTCCATATTTCAATTATGGGTTGGGTACTTCCATTAGGAGAGGAAAAAAAAAGCTTTCTTTAAAAGCTTAGGACTTTAGCCTACGTTTGCTTATTGTAATATTGAGTTCAAAAAACACAAAGCCTATTGTTTATCGTCTTTAAGTGAAAAATGGATTGTATATACCCTTATGAGATGCGACGCTCTTTCTTGATTTCTTGTAGATTGCAAAGATGGCGCTTGTTATAGCTGGAGTTGAGATCCTCGTAGATCAAAAAGTGTCTATAATTGTTTTGTTCTTGTTTGAATTGTTCTTTGTTTCTACACTTCACGTGCTATGAAACAATGTTAGAATATCTTGACATGTGATAACGAAGATTTTATCATACAAAACATCACTATGTATTTTATTTTTCGTTGATAAAAAAACTATTAAAAGACGTTTTAGTTTAGGAATTTTTTTTTTTGGAGCAGCGGGCTCTCTAAACAACTAAGCATAAATCCCAATTGTTTTTTAATATCATCCTGTAATAAGAGAATGAATAACATCCTGGATATCAGTGATGAAAACATGTCTTACGATAAAAATAAGAATATCGAATGTGTCGATAAGAGGAGTGCATCTACTCAGATAGGATTGTCAAATGTGAATCACGAAATTATAATTTATAAGGCAAATGCAACAATTGTAGTCGACGAAAGAATGAAATGTATAATTGTATGGCAGTATAATGTTATATTCTTCAATAATAACAATAGTACGAGGTTGGGCTGAAAAGTTTCCGACCTAACAAAGATACAAAACATTTTTTCTGCAAATTTAGTTTTATTTCTCGACATAGTCTCCTTGTAAGTCTATACACTTCTCCCAGCGATGCTCCCATCTCTTCAACCCGTCCAAATAGTACCCGGCGTCTTTCTCTGCAAAATTGTTGTTTACGAAAGTGATGGCCTCCTCGTTCGACGAAAATCTCTGTCCTCCGAGCGCAATTTTTAGCTTAGGGAACAAAAAAAAGTCGCTTGGGGCTAGATCTGGCGAGTAAGGTCAAGCAGTTCAAACCGTAATTCGTGGATTTTCGCCATGGCAACCGCTGAGGTGTGAGACGGCGCATTGTCTTGTTGGAACAAGATTTTTTTTTCTGCAAATGTGGCCGTTTTTCCGAAATTTCTGCCTTCAGCTTGTCAAGTAATGATGCGTAGTACGCTCCTGTAATGGTTGTCCCTTTTTGAAGATAATCGATTAAGACAACTCCATGACTGTCCCAGAAAACAGTCGCCATCACTTTCCCAGCTGAAGGAACAGCCTTTGCCTTTTTTGGAGCCGATTTCCCCTTGGCAGTCCACTGTTTTGACTACATTTTTGATTCTGGAGTGTAATGGTGTATCCAAGTTTCATCTACAGTAATTATCCGGCGCCAAAACACTGATTTATTACGCCTAAACTGCGCCAACGGAGCGTTGGAAATGTTCATGCGAACACGTTTCTGGTCCAAAGTGAGCAAACGCGGCACACAACGCGGGGACAGCATTCGCATGCCTAAATCTTGATGCAATATGTGCCAAACACGTTTTGTGGAGATATTCATAGCCTCTCCTATCTCTCTAACCTTAATTCGACGGTTGTCTAGCACCATTTGGTGAACTTGAGCGATGTTATCGTCAGTGGTTTCAGTTTTTGGACGTCCCGGCCGTACATCGTCACCCAAGCTGGTCCGGCGACATTTAAATTCAGCTGCCCAAAATTTCACGGTGGTAAATGATGGTGCAGAGTCCCCGTACACAGCGTCTAACTCGTCTTTGATTTGTGTAAGCATATTGCCTTTCAAAAATAAATATTTAATGACAGCTCGATACTCGATTTTTTTTTTATTTTCACAAAAACACTCATATCGACTCACTCAAAGATTGTCAAACAACAACTGCGCATCCAAAATGGCTGCGATTTCGGTGAGTACCTTTCAACTCATGCGCAAACACACTCCCCCACTTACGTTGACGAGTGCTGCCATCTTCATGTTGAGGTCGGAAATTTTTCAGCCCACCCTCGTAAAGATGTGATATAAACCATATTTACATATAGATTTAAATAAGCCTAATCATCAAACTGACATTGTTTTTAGTTAGATCATTGTAATCAAAATTTTACTAGATCGTAAATTTAGATTAATAATATACATCCTTTAGAAAATAAGACTATAAATTACTACTTTTTTAAAAGAAATGTAATTACCAACCTGATTCCTGAAAGCAGTCAAAAACAGCTTTAATTAAACCAGTAAAACTGAAAGCGATTTCATTTGTTCTTTAATATGACGTAATTCTCTTTAGTGGAAAAGTTTTGTAAAAGCCAATTTTTATCTTAAAAATTTCTTTTCTGAATTTCAATAAAAAACATCTATTTCCTGGTCTGTTGAGATGGCGACAGTAATATTCTTTGTCTGCCTTTCCTTGGCTAAGTTCAGAGACATGACTACTATTAAATTCTGCCTTTTCTTGAACAATGTACTTCAAATGCATATACCGTACCCATTCTGTGCCTACAATAAAAATGATAAGTTTAAAAATTAAATTATTAAAAAATTATAATCTTTCCTTTAAGACCGAACTTATAGGTGCTTTGTATGTATTATCCATAATATACCGTACGTTAAAATAATAAAAAGGATATATAAAAAAAATAAATGTTTTGTTAAAGAAGAAGAATTAGAACAGGTCTGATTCCCGGTTTGCATCAGATGATTGGGAAAGGTGTGATTGGTTGTTTGTCATCTATAGTTCTTGTTCTATTATCAAACAAATCATTGACGGGGTTAATATTCTATTTCTGAAATTCCCCATATGAAATGCGAAGTATACCATAACATTTTACCATCTTCATCTCAGCACCAAAATTAACAACATGAGAATCTCTAATTCGAATCACCAGTTTTCATGAAAGTTTATTAGATGGTAGAGAATATTCTAAAGTTCCTTAAAGTCCATATGAACTCTCCGTTATTCAGGAAAATTTGTAAAGGTTCCTGCCATTAACGTCCTATTTACAAAGCTATCTCATTCCAGCGAAAAAGCGAAAATTTGCATCTAGATGTGGAAGATACTATACATAAAATTTTAGATGCATTTAAATGAGCGAATTTTAGGGAAGCTCAAATTCAGTTGATGTACCATTACTTTACACCTTTTAAAGTTTCAAATAAACCTTTATCGAGAAGTCAACTTCTTTAAAAGACACTATGGTTTGAACTATGGTTCTGGGAGAAAAATGGGCGAAAGTTCCCTTCAAGATGAAGTAACTGGGTGATAAAGCTCAGATGGATCTCACTCGCGCTTCTGCCAATGGTACCTCCATAAAATAAGCAACAGTAACAAAATTTAGTGCAGTTACTACTGATTCATAATGTTGGACAGTTATCTGCTTGGCATAAAAAGTATTGAAATAATGCATAAAAAAACAAGAGAACTTACTCAATTTTGCAGAGATATGAATCCTAATAAAGACATAATAGTTGTCCACGATTCTTAATGATAAAAAGATGTGGTCTTGAAAATCTGCAACCCCCATCCCCCCTCATTTAGATGTTTCACCAATAAACATTTAACTGCCTTATTAACGTTAATACAGAGGATCCTGAAGTATCTTCAAAAAATGAAGAAGAAAAAGAAAAGAAAAGAAAAGTAGAAAGCTTAAGATTAAAATTCCCAGTGCAAACTGCCTGTATTTGGAAATCCAAAATATCTTTTTTCAATCATTTTGTCGTTGGATTAGTTGAGTTTTGACTACGTTGTTAATCCGGAATAAATCAGATACCAGAAATTCCTATATCTTCTACTATATTTATAAGATGAAAAATGTACCTTAGAGAACTGGACTCGTTACTTTTAGGTTCTTTGTCCATTACTAATTTATATTATTGCTATTATGCTTTGTAAACTTTATAAATATGAGAGTGCTTATAGAAAAAAAGTATATTTTATATTTAATAAAAATATTATAAATGATAAAAATATATCGTGTACTGTGAACTAAGAGGTTGTCCCAAAATCGACGATTTTGGCCCCACTCGGATTTCGCTGAAAATTGGTATGCAGACTCCGTAGGGGGTGTATGGTCTACAGTAGCAATTTGAAGTGTGCCCGATTTCCGGTTAGACCGGAAATGGGTGAAGTTTGCTGTTCATTTCTATGCTGAAATATCAAAATGAAACCTATGCCCCACTCGGATTTCGCTGAAAATTGGTATGCAGACTCCGTAGGGGGTGTATGGTCTACAGTAGCAATTAGAAGTGTGCCCCACTTCCGGTTAGACCGGAAATGGATGAAGTTCATTTCTTCGTTGAAATATCAAAATGAAACCGAAGAGAATCGATTGAGCTCGTTGTGGTGAGTAAAATGATATGTCTTATGTCTAGCTGGCACTTCCGGTATTGACCATTATAATTGGTTTGACCATTACAATTGGTAAAACTAAGTTTGCTGAAAGAAAAATGAAGAAACCTAAGAGTATTGGTGTATCATGATTTTATTAGTGATTTTTATTAAGATTATCGAACACATCTTGATTGAAGTATTGTATACACAATGCAGTTTAAGCATCTTCTGCAGGAAAGAAGCCTTCTTGTTCTTGGGCGGCAGCAGCTACATTAACCTCCAGTGAATCATCGTCGTTTCCTACCGGAATTGCAGGAAGGTGGCGATACAGAAACTCAGATGGAGCATTGAAGGTTTCATATTGTCCTTTCCCCAGATACCAACACACTGCCACAGGGTTTATATAGCTCTTGAGTTATTTCTAGAAATCTGTGGAAAATTGTGGTAAACTGTCGAGAATTCCAGAACGTTCATGACAGTTCCCGGCCTCATTCTACGTCAAAGTAGAAAATTCGAGAATGCTCTTGAAAATTCTAGAATTTTCACTAACATTTTTTTCTGGAAACTTCTAGAATTGTCTAGAATAATCAAGACAGAGAGCCTAAATGCCTCTGAATCTGACGAGATTTTTCTAGAACATGCTTGAATAGACTAGAATTTTCGAGAAAAGGCATGAAACTCATGAGAATATACTTAAATATCCTTTTACCGGAAGTGCCTACTAGACATATGACATATCATTTTACTCAACACAACGAGCTCTATCGATTGGCATAGGTTTCATTTTGATATTTCAACATAGAAATGAATAGCAAACTTCACCCATTTCCGGTCTAACCGGAAGTCGGGCACACTTCAAATTGCTACTGTAGACCATACACCCCCTACGGAGTCTGCATACCAATTTTCAGCGAAATCCGAGTGGGGCATAGGTTTCATTTTGATATTTCAACGAAGAAATGAACTTCATCCATTTCCAGTCTAACCGGAAGTCGGGCACACTTCTAATTGCTACTGTAGACCATACACCCCCTAAGGAGTCTGCATACCAATTTTCAGCGAAATCCGAGTGGGGCATAGGTTTCATTTTGATATTTCAGCATAGAAATGAACAGCAAACTTCACCCATTTCCGGTCTAACCGGAAGTCGGGCACACTTCAAATTGCTACTGTAGACCATACACCCCCTACGGAGTCTGCATACCAATTTTCAGCGAAATCCGAGTGGGGCCAAAATCGTCGATTTTGGGACAACCTCTTTGAATATTCTATGAAATATTTATATACTGTATGTATGAGCTTTACGCTATTAACTGTAACATACTGTATATCAACTTCAGTATATGTGCTATGAAACATTTATATACACTCACCAGCCACAAAAAGAAGAACAGCTACCCATCATGATGTTGGCTCACTTCGGGATCTAAAAACATGTTGAGACATGGAAGCAACAAGGTCCACAGTAAACAAGATCTGTCCACAACTGCGGATCTCACGTTCAATGGCGTTCCAAAGGTATTCGATCGGGTTCAGATGCGGTGATTGTGGGGGCCATATCATTAGCGAGAGTTCCATAGAATATTTTTGGAACCATTCGATCACCATCCTGGCCTTGCGCCATGGAACAATGTCCTGCTGAAACACACCATGACCCTGTGAGTACAGGATCGCCAAAAAGGGATGAACCTGGGCAGCAACGATGTTTCTGTTGGCATCTATGTTTAGAGTGATGTCTAAAGATATTAAGGGATCAAACGTGTACTAATACAACGTGTCCCACAACCTTACATTTCCGAACACTTACCGACACCCCACATTTCACAGGATGTTGGTCCATCGCTTCATGGGATTACATCCACACTTGCAGCCTATCATTGTGCTGATGCAGTTGAAACCCGGATTTGTCCGACCATGCAGCCTTCTTATACTCCTTCGGGTCCAATTTTTCTGGTCTTGCGCCGATTGCAGACATTTATGTCGATTGGCTAATGATATGAGAGACATTCAGGTGGGACGATGGCTACCAATGTCCTGTCGTCTGAGTGATGTTTCATAGTCCTTACGGATATCCTTTGGGCATTGCCTCGGTGAGATGACGAATGGTGGCGTGTCTTTCCGAGTTACGGACCAGTGCCGCGTCGAACCCTGCATTCATCAACCGCTAATTTCCATCCACATATCGCCTAAATGTCGCCATTTTACCATTCAACTACTCATTGTACACCCTCGATATGTCACTTTTTGCAAAACCTAAAAGTGCAACCGTTTGTGATATAATAAGACTTGCTCTATAAGCATCCACAAACTGTACTCTATCTGTTAAATCCTTTGCTCGTCTCATTTTCCACACGTGTCGCATGGGAAGTCAGGCAAACATTGGTGCTTTCAGACCGTGTTCCGTGATTGACGCATGCCCAGTGAGGGAATCGGCCTAATTTAGGCATCCATAGGTGTACTTATTATTGCAGCCGATATGTGTATACAGGGTGATTCCAAATTTCCTGTACAAACTTTAAAGGTAGGTCAGGAATACAAAAACAAAGCTATTCATAGTGGAACGTATGTCCACAAACGCCCTTTGCTATAGGGCGCTGTTTGGCAGCACATTAGTCGGGCAGTGTGAGCCATCATGAGCCATCATCAAACGTTGACTTTGTACGAGTAGGATGTATCACTTCACTAATGCTGAGAGGGTAGATATGCACCTAGCCTATGCGTCAGCGAACGGAAATGAATGAGCCGCTGTACGATTGAATCGTGAACGGTTCCCCAACAGATGTGTGCCCAATCATAAAGCGTTTGTTCATTTGCATCATTCGACAGAAACATGAACGTGGTCGGCAACGATCCACGCGCACACCTTTTGGAGGAAGAGATCACCAAATTTAACTAAATCCATGTACATGGGCTATTGCTCATCTCATTGCTCTACCTCAATCCAGCGTTGATGGAAGGAACTTTAAGCACCTACTAAGAACCTGTAAGGTACATCTTACTGTCATATTGTAAACATAGGGCTAACAAACATGTTGTATATCTTACTTGTTATCTTTTATTTCTGAACCTTAGTGTACCTTCTAGCACATTCGGGTGGCGTTTGCGGACATACGTTGGAACTATGAATATGAGTTTTGTATTCCTGACGTACCTTTAAAGTTTGTACAGGAAATTTTGAATCACCCTATATATGCAATGAACTTTATTTATGCTGTTAATTATAGAATACATGAACTGTGTTTGCTATGAATGTTTATATATGCGATAAAAAAATTTAGATTTTTTACTGTTGCATTTTTGAAGTAAATATGCTATGAAACATTTATACGTTTATACGATGAGCTTAATATATGCTTTTAACTACAGCATTTATGAATTATTGTATATTCGTAATATGATATTTAAATCTGAATTTTTATATATGCAAAGAATTAATTGAGTAAATATTTTCTTTATCGTAGGTCGTTATCAAATCGGCACTGCTGCTCCTCATTCCACTTGTGGTTTCACCATTCACAGCGAACACAAACGCGAAGGGGAATTTGTGTCTCCAACTTATCCCGGCGTTTACCCTAAAAGCCTCACCTGTTCCTACACATTCCTTGGCAAAGCGGGACAGAGAGTTCGACTCGAGTTTATGGACTTTGATCTTTTTTATGGTGGACGACAGTAAGTCATAACATTTGACTATGTTGATTGGAATGGGCTTCGATTTACGATGGGGAGGGGAATATTTTTTTGTTGATTTCCCAACAGACGTCCACGCAGAACAGTGATTACTTGGAGTTTATAAAGATTAAAGTGGCCGAAGCCAGCCGCCTTCCAGCCCTACTTACTGCTTCCCCAAAGATCGATAACACTAGATTTAGGGATCTTAATTTAATATTTTATGCTTAGAAGATTTCAGCACTTTTCAAAGAACAACTTACAGGGTAGTCTTTATCAATGCCCTTTTTTTTTTATTCTTTGTTTGTTTAATTATTGGATGACTTTTAATATTACATAAAAGCTTTTAATGTGAGATTTTGAGTTGATACTATTTACCTATAGATACTGTTCATGAAAAGTCTGGAAGCACAAGTACAGAGAGTTGATACTTTTACAACCTGACAAATTCAAGTGTCCGTAGCTTCAGGAAAATCCCTTCTTCCACCACATATTAAGCTCAATGTAGCCACCAGCATTCCAGAATATGGCACTCCACCGTAATTTCCACTGCAGGAGTGAACGCTGTAAAATACACAGGGTATTTTGTACCACTCCCCTCTATAGTTCATCAACTATTGTAGCACATCTGTTCCCCAGTTCACGTTTCAGCCACAAAATCCATCGAAATCACAAAAATCCATCGGGCTGGCATCAGGGGACTTTACTGGAATATCACTGAAAGGGAATGCACGTATTCCTGTTCTGGCTTCTATTTCTTGATGTAATCTCAGGGACAATTTGGCCATATGGTTGGAGGACTTATCTTGATGAACAGCGACTTTTGTGACGTCAGGACCATACAGAGCAGTTAACTCATGAGTGTAGATTGGTGTCAGAACATATTGTTGATAATACTGGGCATTCACTTTGGCATTATTGGCAATTCTATGGATAGCAATTTGCCCGATGACAGTATCCCACAACCACCATGAAACTTACGGAAAACTTTTGCAGCTTGGCCAGAACAGCCGGAATCGTGTTTGGAAATTTTTGTTTCCTGATCATATTGAATGGGGATTTTTCGTTCAGGAAGTCCGTTCAGGAGGTCCGTCGATATGTTCTTATGAATGACTGCTGACACTGTATCCTTGGTCACTGAAATTCCATGCTCTTTACATTGTTTCACTATCACTGAATACGAAATTTCGCATGGAAAAGTGCGACAATGTAACCTTTCCAAAAACGATTTATTTTTGGAGCCATATTAGAAAGACTGTACTAGCATAAAAGGATAGTACAAGGCTAATGACTATAACTAAGACGCTACAGCTTGTCTCATTTTGAATAGGGGCGCGCGTAATCATGTCGAATTTGTCAGGTTGTGAAGGAATCAACCCTCTGTATTGTCTTGGAGTCACAAAGTGAATCATGTGTAAATCAGCATATGTTTAATTTTCATAAACCCACAAATTTTTTTAAGCCTTTCTTCATTATTACATGAAATTAAATATGCCTTCTGTCACTAGGAACAGTGAGTATTTCAGTAAGAGATCAAAAGGATTTTCGACTGAAGGGCTGAATATTTTATATTATCACTTCCAAATTGTCAAACAATTAAAAAAATCTGTTTCAGCTAACGACAATAGAGGGACTGGGAGTTATTTGTCTAAGCAACAAGCAGTCGTAAGAGACGAAGTTTTTACCAAAGAACTGGAATAGTTTGATTCCTTTTATCCTTAACCAGTTGGCAATTATGCAGAACAGCGAACTATTAGAATTAAGACGAATATTAATTTCCGACGTAATGATTTGGAAGCACATAGTTCAATTTTATATTCATGGAAACCTTATTGTTTTATGTAATTTTTAAGAAATTACAAATTTAGGTGACACTCTTTCGTAGGACTGTGGATGAACACAAGACATTGGAAATCATCTGCTGAAATTGAGGGTCGTTCGTTGAGAACTATCTTAAAATTTTAAGATGGGGGGGGGGGGGGGGTTAAGCCTCACGATCCCCTCAGAACCAATAGAAACTAGCGATATCTATATCAAAAACTAAAGCCCCGATACAGTAAAGTAAAAAAATGAAATTACGATATTTTATGCAGATTCTTATTTTAGCCTCCGTCTTGATGGTGAAGCTCGCAACTCCGCCATGTTCATCCGCTACCCTGTGAAAGAGTGCCTGAAAAATCTCGAATTTTCTTAAACACTATAAAAATTTGGTGCATACATATGTTCAAAATTTTATTTATGAATGAATTTTATCAAACATAAAGTTGTAATAAATTGCATTACAAGTCAGTTCAACGTTCTGTATTTTCCCATTTCGAAATACAATATTTTTTTCAATACATCAAATTATTTTAGAGCATTTTATTTTATTAACGAAAAGCTTAACATTTGACTTAATAATAAAGAAGAAAAAATAAATAGATTTTTTATTACTTATTTTATGCAATTTCATATCAGTTTATAATAAGATTATAGTAGGTTAACATCGTTTGGGTGTAGCTCAGAAAGCAGACTCTACGATCAGAGAACTAACTGACGAAAAAGAGGCGCAAAGTTTAATATACAGTATTTTCGTAATTTAATATTCATTATCCTTTTTTTTTTTTCAACGTATAAAAGAGAATAAATTTTTGTTGGGTCCAATAGCCTGTTTCAAAATTAGTTTCAGAAATACGAGTTGTAGAGTGTATACTTTATATCTACTAGACTTGCTGCTCAGTGGTCATCAAGCATTCTAATTATCATTGCAAATCAGTTGCATTTTATTATTAGTTTATTTTCGTTTTGTTTTTGTAATGCTACTTCCTTAATATTCTTTCTTGAGAAGACAAAATGATTTCTATTGCATTTTGTACACTATGTAGTAGGCCCTATGTAGTCTGCCATGCTTCTCGATACATACTAACAAGTAAGTATGGTTGCAAAAAAGAAAGAAAGTTTGCCTTTTAAGGAAATCACCATAATTCATTACACGCCTGGAAGTACACGTCACAACAGTTATTCAAAATATGAATAAACAAAGAGAAAGTGATGCTTAAAAATTTAAGTTGATATTTGAATTTCCAATAATAATGTATTATAAGAAATTACAATAATACATAATGTTATTATTTTATAATAACGCAATATCGCATTATTTTAATAAATAATGAATCAATATTTTAATAATATCCATTCAGGAATGGTTTACAATAGATAATTTTTCAACAATAGATGTCGTTGAGATACCTGGAATGATTAACCATTATTGTCACGCCCCTTTTACAAACTTTTGTGAAGTCAACCTTAAAGCTACTATGAGTGTATAAGAAAAAGGGAAATTATTCAATTTTTGATTCCTCAATTAGGAAAGAGGCTGTAAAAGAGAGTGTGACATTAAAAAAAAGTTTTATTATTTACATTTACTTTTTATAAATGTACTTAATTAGGTTGCTAATTTGTATCATCCCAAATTTCATTCCTGAAGTTCTTGTAATTGGGTGCAGGAATGGAAAGAAGATGGCGCCACTCCAAGTTAATTTGACAGTGATATGATCAAGGACTCATCCTGGTAGTTCATAGACAAAATTAATTTATAAAATAATAATAAAAAAAAACAATTAGAGTATTACGAATAATTAGATGACTTACATATTGGTAGAAGCAACTCGTAATTAGATATGAAATGATTATAAAACTACACTCAAGAAATATTTTTTGCAGATTAAACCTAACTTAGGCTAATCCATCATAGAATTATGTTAATATAAAGTTTTTTTCGTTAGAATGACTGATATTATGACCTCCCCTTATATAGACTTTTCCACTTAGGAACACCCAATATATTGCAATTATGGTCATATTAAGGTATTTATTTACATTTAATAATACCAAAAAGTACATCCGGCAAGCTGATTTATGAACGTGAGTAAAATATTGAAATGTTTTAATTCAAATCATTAATAGCCGTTTTTTGTGTACTTTTCTTTACTAGTTGTCCATTCGACTACGTGAAAGTATATGACGGCACCTCCACCGATGATCCCTTGATCGGCACTTACTGCGGCCAGGAACGCAACCTCGTGGTTTATTCCTCGGCCGAGAACCTTTACGTCCAATTCATAACTTTGCAACGCACAGCTGATTCACAAAACCGGGGTTTTTCAGGAAGGTTTGAATTTAGTGAGAAATATGTTAATTTAGGTAAGTTAAAGGGCACATATATTATTCTGTACAGTCTTGGATATCGCTATGTTAATCTGTTAATCTAGGTTAATCTAACTCAGGTAGGTAATCTCGATTAGCGCCTTGTTTCGTTTTACGCTGTCGAAACATATAAGTCGGTTTCGTGATTAAGACTTTATTTAATTTATTCTAATACCAAAAGACTAAATTAAAATTCAGTGTAATTCAATTTTTTTCTTATATTTTTTTTAAGCATTAAATGTTTATATTAATTTTAAAGAAAAGGTTATATGTACAGCCAGCATTCAACTATCCCAAATAATGAAGGAAAAGGAGATCAATAACAACAAAAATTACAAGTTGAAATAAGCGGACAAATTAAATTTAATGTTAATTTTTTTTTAGTTTTTTTTTTTTTATTTTATGTTAACCAGTCCTATTAGGTGTAATTACATAATTATTCCTGTATTATAGGTGCTGGAAATTTGATGTGTCATTTAGATTAATACAAAGCAAAATATTAATAAAACTTAAAATTACAGATTATGATCTCTTTTCTTACATAGAATAGGTTTATGTACTTATTAATATTAATGTAACATTAAAATATTAAAAATTCTTTTTAATATTTTTATTTATAATATCGTAAACCAATTGATTTTTAATTGCTTTTATACTACTATTATTGTAATTATCCCAATTTAGTTGACTAAAGAGTTTAGAATAAATATAATCATTTATTCTAAAACCAAAATTATTTTTTATTTTAGATATATTAAAAACTTTTAACCAATTTGTTCTAGTTGAACTATTTGAGATATAATTTTCATTTATATTTTTATATTTATAAATATTTTTCAGAATAATCTTATAAATATACTTTTCTTTAATATTTAAAATTTTGTATTTGATTCTTATTTTTAATTTAATATCCATAGTTTGGTACTTAGAATTAAGAAAAATATTATTATAAATTTTTTATATCAATCTGTTTATGTTATTCAACTGTTGTTTAGTCAGAAAACACCAACATTCCAAACCATAATTTAAGACAGACTCAACCAATGATTTATAAATAATAAGCTTCTATTTAAAGTTACATATATTTCTTAAGTAATAAAACATATCTATAAAAGTGTGTAATTTATTGATGACAGTATTATATTGTATTTACCAACTGTAATTATCGTCAATGTAAATCCTTAATTAATATTTATAATATTAATATTTATATAATATTTATAATTTTTTATACACTCAATCTCATTACAATTACAAGTACAATTATTAGATACGTTATTATTACAAAAATTATTATGTAATTTAAAGGTAAGGTTAAATCTAGTTTCTTATTTTTAGTTTTAATTATCATAATTTTTGTTTTCTTCTGATTTATTATCATTTTGTTACCGGTATCTAAAGTCCATTTTGAAATATTACTCAGACCATTGTGAAGATTTATATAAGCACTTTTTCTATCTTTATTACTACTAAGAAGTAGTACATCATCTGCGTAAATATAAATAAAGCAATTTTTAACTGAATCACATGTAGAATTTATGTATAGAATGAAAAGTAATGGTCTCAAATTGGAACCTTGAGGAACATCACTTTGATTATTATATATTTTACTTGTAAAGTTTTTTATTTTGATTTTGAATTTTCTATTTTTAAGATAGTTTTTTATAAGGTTATAAAGATCTCCTCTTATTCCATAGCTTTTTATTTTATTTAATACTAACTTATATTGTGGTTAATACTATCAAATGCTTTACTGAAATCAATGTAACCTACATACGTTACCTGGCTATTATTTAAATTATTATTTATTTTGTTATTTAAAATGTTTAACAAATCATTAGTACTTTTACCAATCTGATATGTATATTGATTTTTATTCAAAATATTATATCAATATTTTATTACAAAACTATATATGGATTTTGTTAAATAACTTTCAATAATCTTTGAAATATTGGATAATATAGATATAAGTCTGTAGTTCGAATATTCTTCAGTATTACCTCCTTTATAAACAAGTTAATATATGCAATTTTCCATTGATTAGGATAAGTTTGTGTTTGAAAAATATTTTTAAAAAGTTCAATCAAAAGAAGAGAATTTTTTTTATTATTATTATTTTTGATTATTCTTGTAGTTATTAGTTATGAATATAAAAAAAATCATAAGCTGGTTTCCGAAAAACAGTATAAAGCTCTTTAAAATACAGTAAAGCATCAATTAGCCGTAATGATTGGGGGGACGCTAGAGCCTTACTACATTGAAAAACATGGTTAATCAAAATTATGTTTTGCAGGGTTAAATATATAAAAAAAAATCATTACAATAAATCATTCTTATTGTAACCAAATTGCAAAAAGATAAACATAGTTGTAATTTGTAATTACAAAACTGAACATTTTAAAAAGTCCGTAATGTTTGTTTGTTTAAATATAGAGAATTAAAAAAAATGAAATTTATATGTATTACAGAAGGCCACGGTTAATCCGATCCCACATGGATAATCAAGAGTTTTTTGGAATTCGTTAACTGTTTATTTCCCAGACCTGAATTGTCTCTTTCTTAATCCTAGAATATTATGTTTTTTTCTGCCTACTTTTCCGTCTATTAAGTTTTATAAAGTTCGCACTTTCATATAAATATTTAACTTTAATTTCTAAGTTTTATTTTAATAATAATAATAATTACATTTGATTGAGAACAAAATTGATTGAGTTACAAAGAATGTAACTTTGAAATGAAAATAAATAAATTAAATTTACTAAAATTAAAATTAATAGTAACAAAATTTATTATTATTATCAGGTTCCTCTCTAAAATTCCTAACTCTAAAATTATAAAATAAGAGTCCTGTTGTTAAGTGTTAGCAGCTAATTTTATACCTATGAAATTGTGCATTTTTGTATCGGTTTTTCATATTACTAAAGCTTATAAAATGAAAACATCCCCCAATTACTAGTTTACTTTCAAAAAAGAATAAAAATATAAGTGGTTCTCCTTATTTTGATTAACGCAATATTTCCGATCGTTTAGTATGTTTTAATGAAACTAAACTTTTAATGTTCAAGAAATTGTTATGTGTGGCATAGCCTGTTGTAAAGACAAAAAATCTTCAAGGAACTGTATTTATCTCTTATGTTTTCATTTATAATTGTTAAATAACCATAATTTATGTTTTCTTTTATAAAAGATATTTTCTCCTTTTTATATTTCTAATAGATTAGAAATAGATATATTAATCATATTTCAACTAACTGTTAACACTCTAGTTTAGGGAAAATATCTTTTTCCTTTTTTTTTTTAATTTCTTATTGTCCTTCATTAATTTGCATAGTGGATTGCTCTAGCTGACGAGAACCTTCAAGCTAGAAAGACTGTTCAAGACTCAAATATTAATTATTATAATTTACTTATATGGAATGCCTTTCTGTAGTTCTCTTTCTTGAGATTTCTTTTAATCATATTTCTTATTTGAAATAAACAGTTAATTTCGCCAGGCCTATTATCCGACACATCGTTCTTGACGATCCCGAATTTTCGCGATTTTACATGATTGACGCGAGAATAGCCTCTATCCATGTCTTCTTACAAAATGGAGAGAAAAAAGGCTTATCGACTCCGGGGAAGAAGCGACCACGAGCAAGCCCCATTACTGATGTCGACGATTTTGACCGATGCCTTATTCGCCGCTGCATCCATCGCCTCTACGCTGAAGTAAAATTCCAACTTTAACATTTTTTCTCTAGCATTTTCCTAGTGACAGACATTCACAATACTACAATCCTTGAGACCTGCTGAAGAGGCTAATGGCCAAATCTCGTAATTTCCATGATTCCCGCGCAAACGCGATCGTCAAGAACGATGTGTCAGATAGTAAGCAAATCCAGGATTTGTTGAAATTGTTTTAATTTTTAGACAAGAGATTTAACGTGCGTTAGAACATTTCTTTACAGTAAAATAAAACAAAGAACGCACGTAACTAAACAAAACAAAAATTCATTGAGCTTAACAAATAGCTCAGTGAATTTTTGTTTTATTTAGTTATGTGCGTTCTTTGTTTTATTTTACTGTAAAAAAAATGTTTTAATTAATTTATAATATTTATTTTAGGAGAGGATATTCAATTTCTTTTGCTTATTTATTGAATTTAGGTTTCATAGGAAAGAATGATGGAGAACATATAAGAGGCACAGGTAAGTAACAGGACAAATAATTATAATTATAGTATAATTATTTAAGTTTTTTTTATTAAGAAAACAAGATTATTTATGAAAAATTAATAGTTTTAAATTTATAATTAACCAAAAATAAATGATTAAGTACAAATTTACTCCTTTTCAATTGTTATTCAAGAATAAAAGTGTATGCAATAAAGTTAGATTCGACTAATTTTACTTTTTTCTTCATGAAATTACTTATTTAACCTTTTATTTCGAGTTGATTATACAGGGATTGTCACAAAGTCCCTTTGTAATGAATTATCGAAAAGCTATATTTTAATATCTTAGTTTTTATTTATTATTTTACCTTTGTTCTTTTTAGGACTTTTTCTTTCAGAATCGAAGATGAAAC
This sequence comes from Thereuonema tuberculata, assembly GCA_023159025.1. Taxonomy (NCBI): domain Eukaryota; kingdom Metazoa; phylum Arthropoda; class Chilopoda; order Scutigeromorpha; family Scutigeridae; genus Thereuonema; species Thereuonema tuberculata. The sequence continues at coordinate 230,538,970 of JAFIDM010009631.1, forward strand.
TACAAAAGCAAGCCATTTCTAATACAGAAATCATTAAATCTTCAATGTTGATTCTCTGCACTTAGAAATGAACTTATTCAAAAATAATTTAAAATTTAAAAGCCTCACATTGTAGAATTATCCATATTTTCACTGATTTCGGAGATCTACATATAAATCGGAAATGTTCTTTCCATAACTGTTTAATAAATTTTGAATAAATGACCTTTCCATTAAATTGGAAATACTATAATTGTTTTGTAGTTTCAATGTGAGGAATCGACAGGTTTCATTAAAAAACACAATATTAACAATTATGAATTGATTAAAGAAACCCATGTTTATATTACACATAGATTACTACACCTTAAATTACTGTAATTTACACTCTTTGACAAAAAAAATCGACGCACCCCGAAAAATAATCCGATAGTAATGAAACTTCGCATTATGCTAAAACCTTTCGATCGAATATTCATATGTTTCGTACAGTATGTACAAGCTCGTAGAATTGAAAGGACTTTTAAGTATCCTAAAAGAATATCTACAAAACCATCATTTGAAAAGAATAGTTAAACATTATATATTAAAGCAAAGGTCCGGAATTATTCGCTGTGTAAAGGTATAGGAAACATTAAGACAGAAAAAAGTGTAATAGATACGATCTCTCATAATTATTCGCAACAGATTTTTAAGAAATGTTCATAAAATTAAATTAGTAAAGGTTAAAATCAAAGTAGCCGAGCTTTTGAAATGGCCTTCAATTATGTAGATAAATTGTACTTGATATGGGTGTTACGGAATCCATGATCGAACACTTACCACCGAAATAAGATTATAGATAATCTTAGAGCAGAAAAAAAGGAGGTTATGTTTAATCGATTTCTTAATAAGCAAGACAAAACTGTCAGTAGTACAGAATTAGAAGACATTCCCTTATTCAGAAGATTAAAGTGAATGAAACAAAATGATGAAAATTCACTATCGGATGAAAGAAGGATTGAATGCTGTTGATAGAAATAATGGTAGGCAAAACAAAACAAAAACAAAAAAAAAAATGTCATTTTATTTAAAGAAAAGTTATTTAACCAACGTAAATTAGCATAAAGGTTTCTTTTGTTCATTGGTTGCTTCATTTTTGCTTTGTCTTCACTACGCTAGCTTTTTTTCCATTTAATTATATATTAGCATCTCTTACTTTCAATGGATGCTTATCAAGAAAAATGTTCAGATTCTGTAAACTGTAAGATAGAGATCCCTTAGGTTACCTAAAATGGAGATATGCATCGTACGTCTGAGACGAGAACAGCACCATAAAAATAGTGCAGTAAATAAAAAAGTGTAGATAGGAAGACGTTTATAATGGTAAAATCTACAGTATATTCAAATTTCTAAACTAGAGAATGGCTACGAAAATATACTCAGTGAATGACAATTTTTAACATTCCACTGAAAAAAGGAGAACTTTGGAATGAAAGAATTGGAAGAAATGGATTTTTAGTGGACAGAAGTAATCTACATAAATTGATGACAATCTATGGAGAACCATCCGAACCACATTAACATGTTTTTCAAACTTTGGGATTTTTCGGATTTTAAGTTTCAATAATCAGCATTAATTGACCTTAACAACATTACTGACTTCAGTGAAAATTCTTGTACACAATTTTTGTGGCATTGAAAATTCAAATATATTTACACTAGAAATATTGGTTGGGAAAAATACGGAATTCCTTTTCTTCATTTATTTATTTTCTCTAATAACAGACAACTATTGATTTATCTTACTATTGTATTTCGTTAATTGTATTTTTTTCTTCTAGAATGTGATCAGAAAATCTTAAGTAAGAAGGAATCGAATGGAACCGTTTATTCCCCCAATTACCCCTTCCTGTATCATCGCAACACCATTTGCCGCTACTTCATTTATGGCATGCAGGACATGCAAAATCTTGAAAGAGTTCGCCTTGACTTTGAGAAATTTGAAATCCCAGGCAGCGACTCTGAGTGAGTATTTATTTATTTATTTAGTATTAAGAATTTGAATGTTTACAGGCGAAGATAATCATACCCACTAATAAAAAAAATTAAAAAATTCTTCAATAAAATTTTACAGGAATTATTCAAAATATTTATTAATTTTGTAAAAATGTAATGTACGAATGTATTTAACAGTTCAGATTCCTTATTTAAAAATTTCGGGATTGTTTGGCTGACTTCTCACCAAGCCATCTTCAATGATATAATAATAGTATAAATGAAAAATATGAAAAAATATATTAATTTTTTAATATAATAATATTTTTGTTTATATTCTATTGTATATAATCGTTTGTAAAAAAAAATTACAAGTCTTATTATTATAAATATTTTCTTTTACATTTCATTACTTTTCTAGTAAACAGTAATCCTTAGCTTGTTACTTGATGAATAATTTATAAAAGTCATGTCTAATGACAAGAATAATTAATAATGTTGAAATCTATATCACAAACTAAAAACCTTCAGTCTTGTGTTTTTGAAAACTAAAATATAGTCGCTTGAAAGTTTAAGAAAAATAAACAGTGGTTTCCCAGCTGCGATATTTATTACAGAATTCGAAGTTGGATCATTTTCTGTGGTTTATCGCTTCTGCAGTAGATGCGTTGCAATTCTAAAGCATTGAGTTCCAGATGAACGTGGGTGGACTCTCCTCTGATTGCAGCTGTTGAAGGCATTTAAAACTGACTGTATTTCATTTTCCCATTGATTTCCGTCAATATCCTGTGAGATCTATGTAAACTAGTATTACTAAGACCATTGCAAGTGAGACAATAAAGCAGTGTTGTTTCCTTAAAAAAAAAAAAATTATATTATTTAATTTTAAATCATTATTGTGAATATTTCTGCTTAATATTCATTTTGTTCAATATCGAGCTGTAAAGAATTGAAACCAAAGGAAAAAAAAATTTCCTTCATCCTTACAAAAATTCCACTTCATCCCTAAGTTAAAAAAAGAGGTTTGAGTGAGTTGGAGGCCAAATTATTTTTCACCGTAAAAAGTTTTACATTGCTGTGAAAAATTATTTTCTTATCCAAAGATCGTTATCAATCCAAAAATATACAAATATAATGAAAATAATTTTAGCGACCGTGTGGGAAGGAGCTATTACCTTCTCTATGTGTGTATCGACCTCCACAGTCAACCAAACCGGGAGTCGGAGCTCCATGAGTCATACCGTGTTAGGTTCCACATGGCCTGGAGGTGAATAATCTAAGTTCCGGTCCACACTACATCCAGTTTTAGATGACATTGACCCTGTCAGGAAAATAGTGCTAATTGGACAAAGTTGAATTCCATCTTTACTGCATCGACTATGTTGAGAACGAATATGATACCCTCGACCCAATGTAGCCACTTACTCAGATTCACCCGAATGGTGCCAAATGGGGATCTACATATGCTAAATGAATTCAATGAGGGCATTGCCTGAAATTATACTTGATCCCTGAACTACAATGGCTTGAATAAATGAATTTTGCGTGCCAATCAATAGAATTGTCACTTTTAACAATTTTTTAGAGTTTGATAGATTGCAACTTGTACGGGGTCGCTTGGTTTATGTTTACTATAAAACTGTGAATTGACTTGTTAGTTATTGTAATATGTTTGTATGATTTAATTTGCCCTAATATTCCGTTATTATTAAGTGTTGAGATGAAGTTGTATTAATCATTAAACTAAATAGGAAATAGCTCACATGATTTCTATCATTTGGAGTAAGTCAACATATGATCAATATCTCCTCTTAAAATAATATATTATTTTCTAAAGTGAATAATAATATTTGAAAAATTTAAAACAATATACATTTTGTGCCACTAGGTCTAAATAAGTTAAGTTAAGTATGTTAAATAGGAGAAAGAAATTAAATATTTTTTAATTCTTATAAAAGAGTAATATTTATTCGTTATTATGGGAAATGCAAGCAAGCCGCACGAAGAATTTATCCTACCATCATGTAACTCTCCTTTGATGCATCACTAACACTTACTTGTTAGTCCAATATCTTTAACCTACTATTTGACGGTAAAAAAAGCTCATAAGATCAATGTCACTGTGTGTCTTTATGCCCCTCTCAGTAATCGAATCTTCGTAGGACTTATGGAAAAATTTTCACGAAACGATATCATAAGATATCTGAAATAACTGATACCAGACAGCAAGCTTTAAAGTGTGTTTGATCAATAAAAAGCAATCTGATTAATTTGTTAAGAGCACAGCAGATTAGATTCAGCAAAATCCTCAGAATCCATTTAAGTTAAAAACGTGGTGGTATTTCATCGTTTTCTTGACTCTTGAATTTTTTGGATAAATATAATGAAAGAAAAATTATGAATAAAACCAATATAACTGAATAAAGAAAGTAGGCTTCAAGTTCTTTTAGGAACTTCTTATTTGAGATGGGATGAACAGTAATGTACGCGTATTTTGAAATAAATTGCATGTCTACTCCAGATGCTTTTAATGGTAATCCAATATTCGTGATATAACGGTATATCTCTTATTTTTAAATAGTCTCCCTTATTTGGATGGTCATAGATTATCAATTATTACGGCCTCTTATGACATATAAAGGTTAATCATTACAGTATTTCATATAGGATAGTGAGATTTAACTCAAAGACAGGGGATTTTCTTAGTTGGCTTCTTTCCATAATGTTCAAATCAACAACATTATAGATTTTCAGATTCAATTGATATAGAGTTCGAAATTTAGGTTTATTTTATTAATAAAGAAAGCTTGTATAAAATTTAAGTAAAACCTAAGAAATCACTTGTAATATTTATAGTTTAAGTGTTCAATAAAAAAAAAAAAGCATTCTTTCTTTATTTACTGTATTTTGAATTTTATTTAATTTTTTATAATAAGCTTGAATAAATATAGCTGAATAAATATGTTGCTGAAGGTTGTCTTAAAGTCATCAAACACAATACTTTCTGATAAGTTAAATATAGATAATACATATAGAAAAGCAGTTAAAATCTGTCAAAGTTACTTCAGGTGATGAGATATTAATGATGTTGAAACAGCTCTACCCTGAAGTAATATTACCTAAAATTAAAAACAAATCGCAGATGTGTGCTATTTTCTTTATTTCTAACTCTGGTCTGTCATGCAGTTAAACGTTTTAAACAAATAAAACTGTTCCTTTTTGTTATATCTGAATTTTAATAAAGATAAAAATGAAAAATGGCTGTAGAAAAGATAAAACAAAAAATAAGCACATGTAAAAAGTTATTTTTACATATATCTTATTTACATCTATTGTATAATAAATTTTATATATACTTATCTACATTAATATTAGATTGTATTTGTTTATAAATTGTAATTTCTAAATCTATACGAATACATAGCAATATTTTTTCATATTATTACTTTATTTGTTATTTGTAATTCTTTATTTGTAATTGTATACTAAATGTGGGAGAGTCGTTGAGATGGAGAAACAACGAATCAAGTTCTGAAACTCAACTGAATTAATATATTGAACGAAAAACATTGGTTTTTATAGTATTTACATTAAATAATTTGTTTGGAAGATTAATTAAAAATACACAGAATGATTGGATAAAAACATAACTAATTTAAATTAATTAACTGATTCAACGGCTGCAAAGGAAAAGAATTAAAAAATAAACAGAACATCAGTAATTACGAAATAGAAAACGAATGTTTTAAAATAAATAACGGTTAACGATTAAAATGAATAAAATACAGATAAATAATTTCTACAAAAATACAAATAAATGATTTCTAAAAATATTTACATACAGACTGTTACAATTTATGTTTGTGTGCTGGTTATGTAATGTATATTTGGATGACGAAACCATCTCTAAATATGGATTTTTATTTTCTCAGATGTAAAGATGGCTATTTGAAGCTGTATTTGCGTGGCCAAGAAGCGGTTCAAGCCTACGACAAAGATGATCATAACTTTTGTGGGCGGACCCTTCCTCCTTCGCTTGTTTCGGAGGGTCCTCGGCTGGTCATGATTTTCAACAGTGGAAACACTGAGGGGCAAGGTTTCAAAGCCAGATATATATTTGAAACAGGTAAGAATAGTCATCCGCTTTTCTGATTTAAGGAGAAAATTCAAAGAAAGCTACTTGTCTGAATTCGAAAAGAAAGTGTTGTCATTCATATAACCTTATCTCTTGCAGACGTAATAAAAAAAATCTGTAAAGCCTTTTGGTAATAGAGAATGCTCCAGAAATAAAATCTTTGTCCTTTTCATCATCTGTAGGATTTTGTTTTTTTATATTACAATCATTGCATTTATATATATATATATATATATTAGAAGCGAAACATTTTCTTGACTATTTTTTTATTATTGACTATAATGCAATGATATATTGTGTGCATTCGTGCTTAATGCTTACTGCTTCGAGTTTTATATGTTATTTAACGTAAAGAATTTACGAATTTAATCTGTTTTCAAATTATTCTTTAGCATGTTGGAAATTTGAAAGTAGATTGCAGTACAAAACGTCTAATTAACAAAAGTTTTACAGGAGAGACTACTAAATATAACATTTAGAAGAGAGATATTTTCAGTCCAGTACCAGTTTAGATTTGTCTAGATTTGCTATTTGCAGACTCATGGATAAAGGACCCCTTTACCTCAGACACAACTGCGGTGTCCTTAAAAATAAACGAAATAGTAATGCACTGATCTCCATCAAATTCCATATATTTAAGATTTTAGTTACGTTGTTTAGATCTGGTTTTATTTTTAATCATTCCTTTACTCTTTTATTACGATTTACGAATTTGCATTATAGGATTTTACAATATTTTAAAACGAACAAATCTTATCTGACAAATTCTATTTCAGTGATTGTCAAACGGCGATGAAAAGAAATAAAAAAATAAGTGTTATAAGACAATTTACTTAGTTTTTCTTAAAATGAAATTTATCAATTTTTTTTTTTGTTGTTCTATATAATGTTTATATTTGAATTTAGTATAATAAAAATTTGGCCAAACTTGATGTCGTTCCCGATTTTATTTAGCGAATTTTTTTTTTTTTTTTTTTTTTTTTTGAAATTTTAGGAATTTATAAATACAAAAACTTCAGAACCACTATGGTATAATACTTGGTGCATTGCTATCTTTCTCCAGTGTCTTATTTTGTTTTCTCTGTTTTTACTAGAATATCAGGTGCCTGGCACTCCTGCTCCGGATGGATCCTGTAACTTTTCGTACCTGAGCGCCAGCCGTGCTGTCGGAGATTTCAACTCTCCACGCCACCCTGCCAATTACCCGTCAAATCTCACCTGCATCTACACGCTGCGAGGGAGTCCAGGGGAGCAGGTCAAGCTGGTCTTCGACCACTTCAAGATCAAACCTCTCTATACTAGTCAATATGGGTAACATTCATTAAAATCTCTTATTTTGATAAACTTAAATAAATAAATACGATTTATTGCTACTATTAAATAATATAATATACCATTTATACTTATAGACTTAGAAATTGCTATCATTTACGACTTGAAATTTAAGTGGTAATTATTAATTAAAAGAACCGTAATTAGTGTGTGAACCACGTGATTCTCTTCTTCTTCAGGAATTCCTGCCAGAACGATTGGATCGAGGTGTATAACGTGTACCCCGATGAGTCGGAGCGGTTACTCGGCCGTTACTGTGGAACGAGGGCCCCTGGACCGACTATTTCGGAATATGGAACTTATTCTCTGCGGGTCTTGTTCCACACTGACAAAGATGATGTCGCCAGTGGTTTTAAGGCACGGTACACTTTTCAGCCGTCGGAATCAGAATTCGGGGGTGAGTTAAATGAAAATTAAAACTCTAATGTTTAACTCGAACTTGAAATTGATCAGATATATGAGCTTAATGGCAAAAAAATAAACTACACAGCAAAAGCAGTTACAATAGCAAAAAAATAAAGGAATATTATGATTTTAGGAATAAACAAACAAGGATATAAAATATATTTGTATTGGGGGGGGGGGGGGTAAGAGAATAGTTTTATTATTATGAGAATAATGTTAACATTATAGTATTTTTGTATATTCTTATAATTGGAATAAAATTATTATAGGGAAAATACTGGATAAGGACTAATAGGGTATAATAGGTAAAAAATTATTTGAAAGAGATAGTTTAAACCTGATAATAAATACATAAGACATAGATTAAAAAAGTAAGGATAAAAAATTAAATCAAATATTCAAAGAGAAACTAAAACTTCAAAAAAAACTTTTTCTTTATTAATTTTTAAGATATTTTAACATCTTCGAACAAGTACTACAATTGACGCGTTGAGAGTTGAAACTCCCAGAATGCAAAGCAGATTATAGATTGTCCTT
>JAFIDM010009631.1:230547734-230590752 GCA_023159025.1 Thereuonema tuberculata
GATTATAGATTGTCCTTTCCTGGCCGTTCGCTAACATTGAAATAGAAAAGGTCGCTTCTCTTCTATTTCAATGTTAGCGAACGGCCAGGAAAGGACAATCTATAATCTGCTTTGCATTCTGGGAGTTTCAACTCTCAGCGCGTCAATTGTAATATGTTATGTTAGTGTCCGTATTTTCATGACCTGTCTTATTTTTTTTTCCTGGTCTTTATTTTTATTGTTACTTGGATAGAAATGGGTCTCAGTTGTTTGCATTAAAATAATAAGGTTTTTATTGTTTATATAAGGTTTGACCTTTTCGAGATATAGACGACAGTTCGTCCGGATGTTTAGGATATACTTCGTTTTATCTGGTTCCCGAATTTTGGTTTTTATTTATTTATTTATTTATTTATTTATTTATTTATTTATTTATTTATTTATTGAGATCTTTTGGTTGGATAAGGATTTTTATTTTTATGCTTAAGTCAAAAAGATTAAAAAAAATATGATCTACAAATTCGAAATAATGACTAAAGCTGAAGACTTAAACAAAAATAATTAGCCAATATAATTAATAGTTCAATACTTACAAGTAAAAATATCATAAATTCTCAATAAAAAAATCAGATGTAAATTACGTAAGAAAAGCAGATTGCTAATGTAATACATAACTTAGGAATAAAAATCGTTGCAACCAAGAACCGAATTTTTATGACATAAAAATCTTATAGTCATGCGTTTAAAAAGATTCAAAAATTTAATATACAAATTCAAAATAATAAGTCTTCAGCTTTGACTCAAAATATGTTATTTTTTATGTTGGAGCATTAGATTCAAAATTATCGTTTCCTTATTGAAAATATATCATTTCCTGCTTTCGTGATTTGAAAAGAAAAAAATGTAAATTGAGGCCTCGAATTAGACTATGGTTTGATACAGAGAATGGACCCGGTGATCCACTGATACATGCACTGGGCTGAGGGCTGAAGGAGCCGAGTTGAATCTGGAGTGGAGGTGGGGAGTTTTTCCTAGGTTATTTCTGTTCCGGATGGGCCCTAAGGCTCACTCAGCCCTCAGTAAAATTTTCTTTTACAGAAACTGGGTTTCTTTTTGGGAAAGGGGAGTAAGGCTGGCGAGCATTGGCCGACCACTTAATATCAACTAGTTGCGATGGTCGTTGAAACGTCAGAGCCTATAACTTCAGCGTCCCTGAGCCACAAAAACTCCTATGGGAAATACCTACAGTGAATGAGAGAAATTTTGTAACATCATTAGTACATTTGAACCCTACTTCTAAGCACTCTCTTTTTTTTAAGGGTGGGGGGAGTGCAAGGTTGCCGAAGGATAGCATGTAAAATGGTATTTTTTTTTAGACTAACTTAAAGGTTAACTTTGAAGAAATGTACGTTACTATAAAAGCTGGATGATACATAAATTAAACACAATTTGATAAATAAAGCAATTTCAAATACAGTGGGAAACATGGAAAAAAAAGCTCAGGATTTTTAATCGTTTTTTTTAAAAATTTTCTCTGAATGTCTACATGCAATACAGTTTTGATTTGAGAACGTGATTTAAGAATCTTGATCATATTGAGAACCATATCAGTTGTGTATTGCTGCCACAAATTGTAAATCCTCCATCAGATGTGGAATCTTTTTCATATTAATTCAACTGGTAAAATATCAGAATTATTTCTTAAATTTCTTCAATTTTGGTGTCACGTGACTCGTCTCATCAAGACCTTTACAATGATCTAATGTATAACGACCGCATTGGACTTCTGGGGTGACATCTATGGGAAATGGGAACAGTCTTAATATTATGGGTATAAAGTTGACATATTTGACATAAACCTTTTAATTACCATTACTTTTTCTGCTTTTATTTTGTTACTTATTTAAACATATTCAACAAATAACCATTTAAATTCCATTTTCTTTTCCTCTTAGATTGTGGGCAAAACATCTCTGGCACCGAAGATGGTGTTTTGATGTCACCGAACCATCCCCATGGGTATCAATCTTCCCGTCAGATTTGCAATTGGTACATTTACGTGAAGCCCAATCACCGTGTCCTGCTCCACTTCACACACTTTGAACTGGAAGGTGATCAATCTGGTCAGTATCCTACAAAAGCTTACTAAGATTTTTTTCTTAAGATCTCAAAACCGAGGTAAGCAGCATGGCTGGCGCTGCTTTTCAGAAGTTTAAAATATATTTGATTGGATAATATTGAATATATGTGATAATATATGTTTCTGATCAGTTATTGTCGTTTCTTTAGATATAAAATTTGTGTGGTATTGAAGGTTAGTATGTGTGGTTTCAGGAAATTAAAATTGTTACTTTTTTAATATTTTTTAATTTCAAATCATCTTCTCGTTATGATTTTTTAATAACAAAATCGCGTTATCATATTAGGAGATTAGTAGCCTACTATTCGCAAATGACGTCACCTTATTATCTTATGGTAAATTTGCTTTATGAGGCTCTGTTTGTTATATAAGCTCCGTAGGGTTGTAGGGAATCGACAACCATTCCAACTTTCTCTTTCATGTTTGCCAGTCTGTCCATTGTATAGAGTATAGGCACTTGGGTTATTGCATGAGACAATGTCTTATTGAAGCTATCATACATCTGCACCAATTATCTGTTATATTATAAGAAACAGGGAACTTGTCAAAAATAATGAATAGAACATTTATTATTAGATCAAAGTTCTAATCTAAGTCACTTAGTATAAAATACACTGTTGTTTGAAAATAGAGGATCAAAAAATTTTCGGGAAGATAGAGCACTGCAGTACGTAAACATAGTATATAATGAACTGCTTTAGCAATCTGAAAATTACTGTTTTACTGCCTTTATGCTTTCCTTTTCCATTTGAAGTGTACGTAATGTTCTGTGCTGTCAAATGATCAAATCATTTCGAAATATCGTATCACAATTAATAAAATGTTTGATTTACCATTGATGTACCATTGTATAATGTATAGGCATGAGACAATGTCTTATTGAAGCTATCATACATCTGCACCATTTCCATTATTCGTTACATCAAATTGATTAATCAGAGACTGAACTGCATAATAACAACATTGTTTGGGATATTCCAAGGGTTTCATTGCGTTAATTAATTAGTGCTGTGTTCGGAATCTTCTGCACCAAGTAAATGCTAAAAGAATTTAGAGAAATCATAAAATCGCAATTTTACAATCGCTGTAGCTTTGTTAGGAATGTTGAGTGAAAAAGAAGCCCAGTGTATCAGTAGTTATGGTGCCATTTGAGAATAATTATCAAATTAGTATCCGTGTACCGCAATTTTGACTCAGTACGATTGTTACGAAAAGAGGGGGAGAGGGAACAGATGTAACGTAATACTTATTAGAGACCATATTGCCAGTTGGGTGCATCCACGACCCTTGTAAATCTACTATCTACAACCTGTATAATCTAACTTTATAGTTAGGTCAGTTAATTGGCAAATGCCTATTTACATATCTTTTACCATTTCAAAAAGAAAAATTGTAATAAGATTCCCCTTTGTATCTCATTATATCTAGATAGATAGATAGGAGAATCATACAAATAAATAAGAAAAACTATATGAAAGGCATCTTAAAATCTAGACTGCTTTTAACTTCCAACGGCTTTTACTTACTTGTTACAACATATATATATTCTTTTTTTTTTTTCCAAGGATTTATTGACTTAAGTTCCTAACAGTCAGTTCTTAGCTATCAAAAAAAGTAAGAAATGCTTTCACTTTTTTTTTTTCTGGAATTTTTTTTTTGTTTTTTTCATGCAAAGCGTTAGTTAGATATAGAGAGATGGTTAAGCTCTCTGAAGCTACTTCCTAAACTTTCCATATCTTGAAAATCGTTACATTTTTTTAGGTAAGAGAAGTTTTTGTTCTCTCAAGTAACTGAAAGATTTCTATATAAATTCATTCCTTTTCAGAAATGACTGTATTAAAAGCAAGAATTAATTCTGTATTTCGTAGAAAACTAACATGTTGTTATTTCTATGTTTTGTTCTGTAGTGGAAGGACGTGGATGTCCTAGTGCTGTTGTTCGTGTTTGGAAAAGCCTCACTACATCTCCAATCGAGATTTGCGGAGGAGATATATCAGAAGAAGTGAAGCAAATCCATTCGGACAGTAATATTATGAAGATTTCGTATGTATCTCTTCATTTACAAATCCCACTTGCTTTTTAATTTACAAAATTTTACCATAATCTGTAATCTGCTGTAAAAGGTGACTTCAAAAGATTATGAAACATCTATTCATGTCACACTTAGTTTCCTTCTGAAATAGTTGCTAAAATTGTTAATTTTGATTTGGAATGCCGTTAATTTTCATAGAAAAAATGTATTAAAAGAAGCATGAATAGAATTACATTAAACAATACTGTTTATCCATCATGCAATGACTTAAAATTCGAATATGTTAACGAAAGAACAAATTTTGAATAATAGCATTAAAGTAAAGCAAACTGATTGTTGTTTATCTCATTTTTTTTAATGTAGTGGAAGAAATTGCTGCTGAACTATTTTTTTTCCTCTATAACTCTGAACTATAAACTGACCTTTTCTTTGAATTTTGTTTAAATGATTCTTTTTTCTTTACAGGTTTATAACAGCTGACAAAGCTGTTGGTGCTAAGGGCTTTAAAGCAGTTTGGACGGAAATTAAGGAAGGTAAATACCCTGCCCATATTCTCACTAATATTTAAATGCTCAGTCCCCTTAAATTGTTTTAAAAAATCATTTTCGACCTCTCGGATTACTAGTACAAGAATGAGAATTAAATTATCGTTCTTATAAGACACCTATGTAAATTGACCATGGAAGTTTGATAAATAATCTATAAAAAACTTTCTGATATTTACTTTTGGATTTAGATTGTTTTATTTTACGCATTTGATTGTAAAGTTTATCAAAAAGAGATGTAGAAATTTAGAATTGGGACATTAATATTTAAATAGCCATCACTTCTAATAAACTGCATCGTTACAAAGAATGCTTCAAAACATTTTTTCAGTGTCTCAATGGAGTTTCTTCTCAATGTTCGGCAAATGTGCCACATATCACCTTAGTGTTTTATTTATACAGTAATGTTCTAGAAGGAAAGGTCAACATTCTGGAAGGCATAGTATCGGTTATTCTAAGAAAAAAAAAAGTTTATATGAACATGTGTCCTATTTCGAACGGTTTCCGAGATAGAGTGTGGTAATATTTTGAATTTGGCGAGCAGTATTGTCTTTTCCTTCTGCCATAAAACTGTCTCATGCGTTAATGAACTTAATTGCAAACTGCATTGATGTTGACGGTGGAATTTTTACAAATTTAATACAAACTGTAAATAAATTTGTTACTTGAACAATAAATATTAGAAACAGTATGTAATATCTCATTCTTCTCAATAATTTTGTAACTGAACATTCAAACAGCTTATCTCGGAAGCCATTCGGAATAGGAAGCATGTGTACATAAACCTTTTTTCCTTAAAATGACCTCTAATATTGACTTTTATAGATAATTAACAATAGTCAGTTAACTCTAACATCTAAGTAGAATATTATTAAACAGTAAAAACATCTACTAAACAGTTCTGCTGAAAACAAAGGAAAACAAGGATCCCAACTTAATAGCTCATTACAATTCAAGAATTTAATGATTTCACATCAAACCATAGGCGGAAAAGATGAATCGTTGTGTGAAACGTTTTGGTAGTAGTATATAAATTTTGTAACTGTTTTTGAAATTAAATAAAAGGAATTTCAATAATAATGAACAATTAATATTAAGGAATAATATGTTTGTCCATATTTAGTTCTTTCAGATCTAAAATTGAAATTTTTATCTATATTAGTTAAAAAAAAAAAGTGATTAATGATGATTTGAAACAAACTCATCTCCAGCCTCACCTTAAAAATTAATATTTTTGCAGCTTTTTTTTTTATTATTATTGAAAGTAAACCTTTACTGATTTCTTTTTCTTTAGGGCCCCGCTGTGATCGCTTCCATTGCGCCACCAACGGGTTCTGTATTTCCAAACTACTCAAATGCAACAATGTGCCAAATTGTGGAATGGATGATCATTCGGATGAAGAGGAATGTAAGTTTTAATTTATATCCATTTACAAATTGCATTCCACTTCTTAGAGCCCCTACGCACTCGGGATTTTTAGTTCAAAAGTAATAAAGTGACTGCAGCACACTCATAAAATTTCACCCCAGCGGACGCGTGCCATGGTTAAGGTAATAATTGTTGGGGTTAGAAACACATGAACGAAAGTGCCCTCTCTGATGACACAGAGAGGGCACATGTATTCTTTATGATATTATTTACAAAATTAGTTTGTTTCTCTCATCAGAGAGGGCACTTTAATAGGCTTTATTAACAGGGGCTCTTATAACTTGGAAAAGAAATAACTGGAGATATTTCAAATCAAATTTATATAACATAAATAATCCAAGTAAAATGATAAACTTACTAATGAAATGTATTCATCAATCAAAAAAAAAAAGAAATTAATGAAAAATATATGACAATAATTTATGCTCATCAAAGATAAATAGAAATATATATAAAAAAGCTTGGATGACTAATGATTTATTTAATCATATTAGAGAAAAAGATAAACTATTTCAAAGACATAAAAACAATAAAACAAATAAAAAATATTTTGAAGAATATAAAATGAAAAGATATTGGTTAAACAGTTATATAAGAAAAATAAAAAAAAAAAAACTACTATTACAATAAACTAAACGAAAACATTAAAACGGAAAAAACTATTGGAATATAATAAATTCTGCAATAAACAAAAAGGATATTATAACTGTAAATAACAATCTGGAAAAACTTATACAAAGAAAAGGATTACAAACCTCTCTCACTGAAATGGGAAACTACTTCACAAAAATTGGTAATGTTGAAATTTGTAATTGTAATAAAAATCTCCTAAAAACAAATACTACCCAGTCTCCTAATTCATTAGTTGTAGGAAATCCTCCTACAATAAATGAAATAACTGAAATAATCAAAAATATGAAAAGTAAGAACTCTGTTGGCCTAGATAATATCATGATAGAGGAATCAGAAAATTCAATCACAATATAGCAGAATTTATCTTAACTTTCAATAAAAAAAAAATATATCAATTGATTGTCGTATTAAAATCTAAAGAACGTTTTGGTTTTCGGTAAGTCTGGACGGAATGCTTTGAAAAAAGGAAGACCTTCACTTCCCCCACGAACGCCAGAGGCAGAATTCACCAAGAATCGGGCAGACGGCTATTCTCCCTCTCGGAGAAAAAAATCCTGTTTCTAACCCCAACAATTATTACCTTAACCACGGCACGCGTCCGCTGGGGTGAAATTTTATGTGTGTGCTGCGGTCACTTTATTGCTTTTGAATTAAAAATCCTGAGTGCGTAGGGGCTCTTACAATCTAAAATAGTAATAAAGTGAAGCCACAAATCCATGAATAAAAACAACAGCACAGTGAAGTATTGGAATAAATCCTCTACCGAGGAAAACTCTTGGGTATCACACACATTTTTAACTTAGTTTTTGATTTAGACATAGCCAATCCTAGACCTACTAACTTCAGGCTAAGTACGCCTGCAACTGGATTCGAGGCGCAGGGCTGGTATGGATATTTCCTTTCTTTCTATGTGGTAGTTTCATTCTTCTTCTGTTTCTTTCTTTCAGGCTTTCTATGGTCATTCTAATAAAATAGTTTGTGCAGTAGGCTTCAGTATTAGTGTGTCCATGTCCCTTTATATCAAACTATAAAAATGAAACATAGAGACTAATTATAAAAGAAATGTTTGGAATTTAGAGCTAACATTCTTGCACTTTCTTAGCATCATGTGTTCAAATAATCAAAAAAAAGCGTGGAAAATATTCCATTTCCTCATCTAAATTTATTTCTTAATTTTTTTTTTCAGATCTTTTGGTAAGGAGGTTTTTATAAACTACTATTAATTTTTTTCAGATATTAAACGAATATTTTGATGTAACTTTACGCAATCTGTTTTGTTATATCTTGAACTGAAATTTAATATTTATTAACGTATAAATAAGCTATCTTAACAACGCTTGATATTCAGTTCCATTTTTTAAAAAAACAAATTATAAAAATACCAATTTTACTGACTTAAAAAAAAAAGAAAATAGGAAATTAACAAATTTTTTTTTTTTTTTTTTTACCTGAAATATTAACTGAAGCTATATCAAAAAAAAATTTTCTTCAAAAATTATTGTCGTTTATGTTAATTGTGGTTTTTTTTTTTTTAATTGTCAGAAAAAATAACGAAATAACGCAATAAAAATAAATTAACAAATTAATGTTGGAAAATAAGCTATTAAATTAAGTCTCTGAATAAGTTTAACAAAATTAGGCCGATTATAGTTTTTTAAATATTCAATATTTTTGTAAGTCAAAACTCTTTGGTTTGATATCATTTTTAAAATATCCTTTCTTAAATAAAATTAGAAGTTCAAATATTTGAAATAACGTTAATAATGAATTAAGATATATGTATTTATAAACATATCAGAAAAAAAAATATCCATTCGTTCAAGACGAACCTCAGAATAAACTCTTTAGCTCAAAAGTGATATTGTAGTTGAGCTGTTTTACACTTATTGGCGATCATCAGAAGTATTCCTATGACAGATTAATTCCCTTCCACAATTAATGTTGTTAATCTCCATTCGAGTTTCGAAATGTCAACACGGCACAACATGATGATCGTAATGAGTCTGAAATATACTTTTAAAAACTCAGGCTTCGTTATGTCGATTTCATTCATGAATTTCCAGCTTTTTTTTCCATTTTCTCTCTCTCTCTATTTTTTTTATTTCAGTTGTGACAGAGCACAAAGCTAGTTCAAGTTTCCTGTAAATCAGAATTCTCATGTTTTTATTTTTTAATCATTTGTGTGTGTATGTGTGTGATGTAAATTAAAAAATAGGTTGTAGTCTCCTAAGTAAAACTCTAATAAAAAGCAAATTAAGAATGATTTAATTTTTTTTTCTGTGATCTTGAAAATTGCATTAATTAAAGCAGATTAAATAGTAGTGGAACTGAATGTACGACTTTCTCCATATTTTGATAATTTCCAGTAATTGTTCCATTTGTTCTACCTGCAAAATGTTGGTTTCTAATTACAATAATCTACTGATTAATATGCCGGGTGATCCAAAAGTAACTAAAATTTGAAAATGCAATAATTTGTGGAGTATTGATATTAGAAAGATGCGGTTTTCACAGAAATGCGCGGAATGACACGGGATTTTGTGTCAAAACAACGAAACTTTATTGCCTAATTAGTTACATCTCCGAGATGGCGACACAGTTTGTTGCGTCTTCGTCTAGTGGGGGTAGGACAGTTCACACGGAAATACAGGCTTCTAAATGTGGCGCCCCTCAGTCAGGAGCAAAGCCGTCAGAGAGACACGACACTGTTCACCGCATTCAACAGCATACCTGTTGTCATTCAGACACATGATGCCAGATGGCTACATGCCCAGTGACGTTGGCCGGTCGCGATACACTTCAAGTAACTTCGACTTCAAGTAACTCACAATCAAAAGTCGTAAGATGTGAGGTCGGGGATCTTAGTGGCCACTCATGCTGAAAGGACCGACTGAGGACACTGTTCTTCCCGAATGTTGAGCGCAGCAGTCGCTTGACAGGAATAGCAATGTGCGGTGGTGGTCCATCTTGCATGAATGTGACTGTATGGAGTGCTTGCAGCTCTTGCAAGTGTGGAATGCTGCTGCTCTGTAACAGTGCTGCATATCGCTCACCCGTGACAGTAGCCGTTTGAAGTTCAGACCCCCTCACTTCCTGAAGAAAAAGGGACCAATAATGAATTCAGCGGTGAAACTACACCAGACTATAATTTTTGACTGATGGAGGGGGGGGGGGGTTCCACAAATGTGGGTTTTCTGTAGCCCAGATGCGGAAGTTATGCGTATGTTTATACCGCCATTAACTGTGAAATGCGCTTCATCCGTCCACAGTACCTTGAACAGTCAATCTTCATGGTTGTCCATCTGCTGGAAAACCCAATGGGCAAATTCTTGATGCTTCGTGAAATCGACAGGTTGCAGTTCTTGCAAGTGTTGAATTTTGTAGGGATATCTCTTGAGGATGATTCGTAGTGATATCCATACAGTGCCGTACGATATGCCAGTTCTTCGTGAAACATTGCGGGCACTTATTCCCCGTGTTGGAATGAGTGTTCAACATCCTGCACAATGGCACGGAATGTTAGGGGTCTTCCGCTTCGGGGACGTACTTATATATATAAAAATTTGGCAATTTGGTTATCATTTACCTCAGTACTGACCAAGTCACGGGTCCGTTGCTACTTCTTATACCTCGCATAGTCCGATATGCGCGCAATACCGCACTGGCATATTCTGGGTTCTGATAATTAAGTTTCAGTAGAAGGGCTTTGCCACGCAATGAGAACATTCCAATGCGTACAGTAAATACGACAACGATACAACACCGCTTCACATTTAACATTGTCAGCTAGAGGAGCTGTTTATATATCAACTGGCAGCTGCTCTCTGACCCGACAACGTCATCTGGTAAGGGGAAATGTAACTAATCAGAAAATAAAGTTTCGGTTGTTATGACACAAAATCCCATGTCATTAGTTAGTTTTGGATCACCAGATACATTAAAACATTACTGAGGTCTAAAAGCAAGTGTGGACTTGCGAGACCACAAGTTATATAATTTTATACAAAAGCTCGAGGCCATATTTAATTCATCCTCTATTGGTATTATCATTCAACCAAAAAAAAAATTCTGTTATCTTCGTGTGCGGGGAGTTAGGCAGTCTGAAAATTAGTACAAAAGTGGTTAAATGTTTAAAGAAAGTGCATAAAATTTACATTTTCTGTTGAAATAACTAAACTTAGTTAGATCTAGATAATGTAATTAAGCCCTTAACTTAAATTAATAAAAAGTTTTAATTATCGTTTGAGTTTCATAATATTTCAGTCCATACATAAAGTGACTTTTAAAATGGGTCTACAAACCCACATCTAATCAAATATCAAATAACATGACTAAACCTGAAAAGTTTGTCTGTTTTTTAATCAAATGGTGAACTTTCTTCAAAATAGGACATACTATAGCAATGATAAAATGTATCGATGTTATAAGCACGGTGAAGAAAGTAAAATGAATAAAAATAGTAATAAATTTGTATTTCGTACATAGTTCAGATGATTTCAATACTTATCGTTACCGAAGTATGGAGAAAGTAATTCCTAGGGCATTCCAATATGTATTATAATTTTTCTTTGATGTTTTCTAATGGTTTTGTTTTTCCTTTGGCGAAGGTGGAGAACCGTCGGGAATGAATCTGTACCTGCTGATTGGCCTGATCATCGGCGTCACCACAGTGGTGCTTCTGGGCATTTGTATTTGGTGTCACCGCAAGCACAAGCGGCGGCGAAATGAGCCCCCCCCTCACGAAGCTCGACACCGCCACGTGTGCGATGCAGCAGGAGCTCGGTTCTCCTCTGTGGACAGTGTGTGACGAGCCCGGCAGTCGACTCGGCAGTGGCACGGTCCACAAATCTACAACCTCCAATCCAGGATCTTTAGGAACAAATTGCAAATCTCTTTTCAAGACAAAAAAAAATTAACCAACAAATGAAAAAAAAAAAAAAAAATTAAAAAAAAAAAATTAAAAAATAAGCAGATACGGGACGGATGGGAGGGTGAGGTCAAAGGTAGGGGCTGATTTTGAGAGACTAAATCATCCCTTCCTCTCGGCCACCCTTTACCCGACGGGAAGGAGACATGAGAAGATACCTTTCTGATTACGGCGGCATAAAAAAAAATGCCAATAACAAATCTGTGGTGACAAATTGTGTTAAAGAAATCCTTCCCCATCCCTCCCACTCCCAATCACCAAATGGTGGTGATTGTCTTTCGCTTGTTGGCAGCTAATTCTAATGGAAGTGATGGGTGGGTAGTCATTTGCCACTCTGGCTATCACCCGCATTTCCCATCTCGGACCCCTTGCTTGAGCTGTGCCACGTGTGCCTGGTTTTGAGCCGACCATGTTGGACCACGGTCGCAACGCTGACAGCGTCCTCACCGTCTCGGTTGTGGTCCACCAGTCCATTTAGCAGGTGTTTCAAGTTCCATTCAAACCAAAAAAAAAACTGTTGAAAAACTCCCATTCCCCGATCCCTACACCCCCGCCCGAAGATGGTGAGGGCAAACGTTTACACAATTGGGAAGTTGTTCGTTTCTACTCCAAGTCGAGTCCATTTGTGTGTGAGTGTGTTCCTGTGGACAAAACACACTGTGCAACACCATCCACAAGGCCTGCTCTACATAGAGGCTATGAGACTCCTGTGGGATACATTTCTCTAGGAACTCTTATCGCCTGGATCGAGGAAAGCCCTCTTCAGGATAATCCCAGTGGCAGCTGTTTAATCTTAGCTACAGACTTTTTAATGCACATTCCACTAACCAACAAGAAAAAGAAAAATATTCAGTTCTTTACATTACATTAGGGAATACATATCGACCATTAATTGGATTTACTAGGCTGCCTCTTGTAGTTGCTACAGAGTTAAAAAGAAATTCATTTAGCCAGTAGTGCACACAGGCATCTTTATATAAGCAGAAAACAAATTAATAATTAAAAAAAAAATAATAAATTCTTTGAAGATACACAACCAAAAATTACACCCCCACACCACATTTACAAAACACACAACAACAAACAGTAATTAAAAAGTTAAAGGAAATAGGTACAAATTAAAACTTGCTCTAGCTTATAAAAGTCATGTTTAAACCATGTATAAGATAAATGCAGAACAGAAGTCCCAAAAAAAATATTCATGCCCGGAATTCTAATTGAAGATTTTTGTTTTCCCTCGCAGAGCTGCTTTTTTAAATTTCTTTATGTAATTGGCTTCCTCTAAATACGCCTTTAGTGTTACAAACCATCACCGCTACAAGTAACACATCAGAACGGGTTGAAATTCGTGGCTGATATGAATATTACACTGTTTAGAATAAAAAAAGTAATAAAAAAAACACAATCGTTATATCATAGATAAGCACACAATCATTAATACACTGGATTTACACGATTTTTTATATCTATAGGCCAAAAAATAAATAAATAAATAAATATACTACTACTACTAATAATAATAATAATAATAATAACAAATGAGTTTCATATGCATTTCATCTTTCTGAGACATGCCTGAAGTATAGTACGAATAGAATACTGTGAATAATGAATAGTCTTCAAAATTCAATAACGAGAATAGTAATACTATTAAACTTAACCCTTGGATTCTCTTTTGAATTGTTCAATGAATTTACTTCTCACGAGGCTAATCTTAGTGTGTTCTGTTCCCCAGACAAACTATCAGAAACACACAAAATTCAAATGACTGGGAAAAAAAATTGTAGGAAAACAAAAAAAAAAGTATATCAAAGGGAAGTGTAAAAAGCTAGCAATTTCTGGAATGTAAGTACTAGAATAATTGATAAAAATTAGGTAAAAAAACAATATACTGATGGCTAAAACATTTGTTTTCTGTGTGTTGTTTCAGCTTTCTCTAAAATACAATTACAGCAACATTAGTGCAGAAGGGATTACAAAATTACATGAAAATTACCGATTTACTTAAAATGAGTATTGGTTTACATATGTGTTTAGTGACAGCGATAAAAAGATAAACTAAATTCTTCCTTCAACGCAATTGTTCTACGATAAAAATTCCTGTAAATTACTTATAGAAAAAAAGGTTTGTTTTATTTATTTTTTTTAATATAGTAAGTCTCTTCAAGACATATATGCATTGGTCTCATGTAAACAATCTTTCTAATAAGAAAAGGTTAAAAAAAAAATGAAATACTTTATAATGGTATAAAGTTGCTTGAGATACTTAATAGACTTGTTGAACCCATCAACAAGTTTGTTATATATTCTTTGGATTTACGAATTGATTTTCAAACTTTAACACTTGCTTCCGCACTACGAAGAAAATACTGGAATTTTCACTGAACCATTCTGTCCTAACTTGCTGTAAAACTTTACTGGAGATAAAAAAACAAAAAAAAAACAAAAAACAAATAACTTCTGGTTGTTTTGGGTGTACAGAAGAACAGATTTATTTCAAGTTTTTGTTATATTTAGCAAGAATTATAATATAAACTTGTACATTGTTCTAATAAATTATATCAAAAAAATGTTTTTGAAACAAAAAAAAAAAAAACACTTTGGTAATGAAAGGGTTTCTTTCTGATTTAAGGGTTATTTGACAACAATTTAAGATATTGCGCTAAAATTGATATTATTGTATTTTTATTAATTTTATATGAATTTAAAAATTTTTACCATCTCATGGATTTCCAAAAGTTTCCTGATCTCTTTAACTCAAAAAATAAACTCGTTAGAGGTTAGGAAAACTTCTGTTTTCGAATGCTCAATACATACCTTTTAGTTGAATTACTTTAAAAAAGCTATGTTTATTCTATTATGCTTTAAAAGAAAAAAACTTACTTTATTTGTTTGTTCCAGTTCTTTTTCTTGTCTGCTTTCAAATAAATTAAGAAACTATTATATAATTTTCTCAGCAAATACATGTATATTATTTTAACTATTATTCTATCAAAACCAGCTGATTATAGAACAAAAGGACCTCTTTTACCAATATTATTTACTTGATTAAATTAATTACATTCAATCTTTCTTATTTCATCAAAACAGTTTCTTTAGTTATTATTGCTGATTTTTTTATTTATTTTTAGAAATCTTGATTGAATAGTTTGTGTACCTGTAGGATCTGTAATAATAGATTCAACTGTTTATGCTTCTGAGTTTTTAACATGATCTAATAGTTTAATTAAGGTAAATAAAAACAAAAAACCACTCGAAAACAGTTTTAGAACTTTTGTGACAGATCGATTTCAAGCTGCTGCAGAAGCCAGTTTTACTCATTTTTTGTGCATAGAAAATGTTTGGTCGGACAAAACAATAAAAGCACAGCTACTTCATCAATTTCACCAACAGTGATTTGTGTCACTGTATTTTCTCGTAATAAAGTAGTGTATATTACTAATATCTGGAACTGTATATTTGTTTTTTTCAATTTTATGTACGAACTTTTAGATAGCTTCTAGATCTAATTCATAAACGTCAGTATGATTCCTTTGGTATCTTAAAAAAAAATAATATATATAAATATATATATATATATTGGTAGTGTAGGATATGCATTCACATAATAATGTGTGGGGTTTTTTATAGAATTTAACGAAACTGTAACAAAACTTGTTCTCTTCGATCAATGGACAATGAAATACAATAGTATTGTCAATTCTTATTGAGAAAGTTAGATATACTAGATCTTACGAAATAAACATTATTTATTTTCTACACTAATTTAGAATCAATAAACGAGATCGATCTGTTATGGAGGTACAAACTGATTTGCTTACTAGATCAGAAAAAAACATGTAAAAATTCACTAAATTTGTGTGTTTGTAAAAAAAAAAATATATATATGTTTATTTTCAGACGCGAAAGATATTATTTTATATTTCTCACTGAAAAACATTTGTTGCTTTGCTGTACCTTGTTAACATTTGCATAACGAAAAGCAATATAATTTCATGCATTGAATGCTGGTTTAAAATCCACATGATAAGAAAAAAAATTGCTGTGAATTTTATAAACACAGATTAAAGTTGACTTAACTGTTTCAAGTCTGTAATTAGAATTGTTTACATGTACATGATTGTTATTGGAAGCTATGAAAGTTTTGTTTAAGCAATTAAAGGTTTTAACACAAACACTTTCCTAAAAGTGCAGTATTGTGAAGGTTTTACTTGACATATACTTTAAGAATGGAAACGGAATACTCATATTTACAATTGTTTAATTTCAGTGGTTTCAGGATATTTGTGAAAGAATATAGGAAATACGGAAAAGAAATAATGTGAAAAGCATTAGAAATAAGATAGAAATTAATAAGAGATGATTAAACATATAAAAAAGAAAAGGTTTTCTGTATAAATAAGACAGACAGGCTTCGAAGGCTTCACTTATATTTGGTTAAGTACTAGAATGGGGAAAGCGAGTGTCCTGTGAGATTTTGAAAGTGGTATAATCATTGGTGTCACGTGTTCTGGTATTTCATATGGCCGCTCTCCTGGGTTTTTCAGTGACGAAAATGGAGCTTTCCCTGGGGGGGCAACGACCGTAAAGTATCCATTCAGCGGCAAAACAGCACACTGATATGAAGGAAGAGAAAAGAATCGTGGAAGCTACAAACCACAAATGTGCACAGCGGATCTTAAATGGATCAATTCGTTGGTTTTTGTCGTGGATATGCTGAAGCATCAGACGGCAGCTAGAACTCATACTATATCTTATACTCACTGCTGTTTACTGAAAGTGCAACACCAAGAGATACATGAGACAGTAAAGTGAAATTAAAGGTGTTGATACCTTATGATACCCATGTAAACAATAAATAAACAATATTTTTTACAGAGACGTAAGTGACGAAGTCCCCAAAATCCTCAATATTCAGTTTAATTCCACTATCAGTGGACAATTTGCATGCCACATGCCATCGAATAAAACAAATACTGATGTTACCTGAGGAATATCCTGCCCTGCCGTCCTTATCTGGCTCAGAGGTCATCTCTGTAACTGGCTAAAGAGCTTGTTCCACATATTTCTTAATAGGTTGAAGATCTGGTGAGTGGGTAGCCCAGGGTAGAATACAATTTTCCATGGCCACTAATGAAGTGGAGTACAATCAGAGCGTTCCTGGTGAAAGATGTTACTTGGGAAAATCTGTAACAATGGTCGCAAATAAGCCTTGAAAATGTCATTGATGTATTGCTGGTAAGTCTGAGTTTCTACAATACTACACTGGACAAGTGCGAGAATCAAGCCTTAATAGCACCACGGTATCAGGCTCAGTGATACTGAGAAATAAGCGTTCACTGAAAAGATTAGACCGTTTAGATGCATCTGTTGACTCGCCAGTCATGGGAAAACACTATACGATGATTACTATACATTAGAATTGGTTCTGCAGTGCTAAGGGAAGTCACAACAATGAACGACGTGATGTAACTTCCTTCACCAACAGATGACGGTGAACACAACTTGAGATTTCCCATTTGTCACTACCATGGATAATAGTTCATGATTGACTAACGCTTTGCAGAGAAGATGGCGATTCTCACATTTATTATTTGGCAAAGTGCGACATAACCTGCATGTCGGGAGTCATATCCTCCTCCAACTGATGGCATGTATGTTATATATGCTCACATTGTAGCGTACACAAACGATTCCATTTCAAATTGACGTATCATCTTTCCTGACATATGGCCCTCGTCTTTTAGGGTGTTTCCCTTTATTCGCTACGTTGCCCAGAAACAAATAATTCAATTACGGCAAGATGATCTATACAGGCTCCTTTGCTGTTGCCGCAGTAAGTGACTTGGATCTAAAAAAAAAAAAACCACGTCTGCGTACTACTATTGACATTATAACTACTCCTACATTCTCTGTCAGATTCTATCACATAGACCACTTCTTACTGGTGCCGTACTTTCAGTAAACTTTACTGTATATTCATTAATATAGCTGCAAGTTTAAAAGTCCGGGGATTGCCTTAATTAATAAGGGTAATTTCATAATTGTATCACTAAGAAATTTGGATCATTAGCTAATTTAAAGATGATCCGTAAAATTATTATTTATACCATGATGCAATTAAAGTAAAGGTAATCACATAGATTTCAGATACATAAGATTCCATCCGGTACGTCAACAAAAGAAGTAATTGTATATATGCTCCACAGCTTCCGAAATATTTCCTTAACTGTTTGAAAGGTACATACTCTAATTAGACGATGGAGTTAAAGGTACTTGAGTGAAAAGCTTTCGGGTTAAAAATAGAATGCGGATCCTGCCAGACGATTCTTAAGTACATTTCAATTCGAAGGCCTTCCGATTTTGAAGGAATTCATCATATGGCCTTCGAGTGTGTTTTAAAGATCTTTGGTCAATCACACATTTACGAACTTGTGACGTAATAGGAAGCAAAACGACAAGAAAAGAAGCAACAGGCTTCATATCATTACTTTTTAACTAAACATAAAGCCATAATAAATTAAAGTTACTTTCAGAAACTTATCTTTCGAAAGTAAACAATAATACTAAAATACATTTATTCTATGCATAAGAACACACTAGAATTTACTTTTTAAAGAACTATCTCAGCATTTGATGAGAAGCGCTCGCATTTCTCAAAGGATCATGGGAGTTTAAAATGACAACAGCATCCTTTAACAGAATAAAATTTAATTAAGTGTACTTAAGAAATCTCGTGTAATTCTTTCGAAGGAGATAACCATCTTGAATGCCTTTGAAGTTGGTTCAGAGACTCGCTTACTTTTAATCTTGTCGTCTAACTAGGGTATGAGTTATTATAAAAATTGCGAAATCTAGGAAATATTGTAATATATACTTTAACTAATAATCACTATAAAAGTACAACCTTACTATTTTAACAGGTAGAAAATACCTACCTGTTGAAATAGAAATATTCATAATTTTTAATGCATTTCTGTACAGATTTACTGAAATCAAGTTTTGTTTTTCGCCCATTCAACTTTGCACTAATTTGGAACCATCTGTTTTATCTACGCAAAAGGTAGATGTATACGTTTGTATAAATGTTAACTGAGTTTGTCCAATGTAAAAACAATATTCCAGGATGTAGTTTACTCTTTATCCTTCCTGTTTTATACAATAATCTCACAACTTTTTCTGTAAGTGATTTGGTTATTTAAGAGTATATGATACTGTGATGTAAGGTTTAATGATTCTGGAATGCAATTCCTTATAGATTTTTGCATTTAATAAGCACAATTATTTTTTTTATCTATAAATTGTTATTCAGCTACTGTATTTTTAAACCAGACATTGCCGCCCCCTCTCCCCCACAATGCTTTTGAATGGAAAATTAAAAAAAAACAATAAATCTTTCTAGGGATTTGAAAGGATTTTCGTGAAGCATAAACAAAAGAACTAGATAAAGAAATATAAGAAAAACAAATCCTTCAAGACAGAAATATTGTTGTAGTTTTGGATTAATTCTTCATAATTGAAATATCGTAAAGCCCGTTTGTGGGTTATTGCCGTATCATTGTTTATGTTGCTCTTTTGTTTCCTATGATGCTTCAGGAAAATGCCTTCAAATCCACAGAGATCGGTCTAGGATGAAATGAAGTGAAAGTTTTATTATGAATTTGACTTTTGTTTTGAACTCAGCGGGAGCCATTGTTTGGTACAAGTTTGCTTTGGGTATATACACCATTAGATTCTAGACCATTTGAGTAGACTCAGGTATTAACACAGAAACGTCTGTCCCGATGGTCCCAGTGATGATAAACCGATCTTGTATCGAAAAAATTAATATTTACTAATTTTTTTAGCCTACTTTCTAAGAAAGTGGGGCTCATTAAATCACTCGTTTTGTTTATGTATGTCCCCCTAATAACTTTCTATACATATTTAAAGACGATGTAACTTTTATATTTGAGATATTTCCAAAGTGGAGCCTTGTGAGAAACTAGCCCGAGAAGGTAACAAAAATCACAGTAGAAAAGCATTAGAATCCAAATAATGGATTTCTATCGATGTCTTAAATAGTGAAATCCTTTTCGCTAATCCACTAATTTATGTTTAGTTTGATATGGTTAAAATTAATCCGATTTAGACAACTTAAGCAAATGTGATTTTTTTTTTCCTGGAAATGGAAAGTGTGTATTATTTCTGTTCTGCAGATATTAAAATTCTAATATAAATGTAGACTTTTCATTTTTGTCGTTTTCACAACTTTAAAAAATAAATAATAATAATAATAATAATAATAAACTTTTTTGATATAATAATAATAATAATAATACGAGTAGGAACTTCTTGTATATTAAGTTGACGTCCACTGCAAAATGGAAAACTTGATAGTATTTTTTTTCTTTTTTTTATAGTTTATTTTTTTTAATTTTTTTATTTATTAAATTTCATAAAATCTAATAATAGCATCAGGTTCAAAACAAGAAAATTGTAGAAGGCGTGCTACTTCCAACACAGTAAGACATGGTAAGAAAAATACTTGTTCAAACACAAGTAAATAGCCTAAATTAACCGAAATATTTTGACAGTTTATGAGACGACGTCATGTATCTTCCGCGTTCAACCATTTCATGTTCATTTTTTCTTTTGCAATGGAAGTAGTGAATTTTAATACATTTCATTAAAAAGAAATACTTGGTGTAAAATGTTTGCCAATTTTTTTTTCACCATTTTAAATGGTTAACAAGGTATAGTTGGCTTGCTAACTTTGTTAACCATTTAGTTATACGATTCATTTAGTTATGATCCATTTAGTTTTACGATTAATAGTTATACGATTCATTTAGTTATGATCCATTTAGTTTTACGATTAATAGTTATACGATTCAATTTAAAATTGCATTTCAAAATTTTTTATTCTAATCCAGCGATTCGCAAACTGTGTGCGCAGCGCCGCTGCCCACCGTAGCGAACGCCGCTGTTTATTTCAAATTTTCGAGAATGAAGTAAGAATATTGTATTATTCTTTCAATTTACGTGGATTTTTTTTATTTCAAGCAATTACTAAATTATTAGAGCATAAATACTTATTAGGTTTTTTGGACCTTAATTACTGAATAAACGGAACTGTTAAGTATTTGTTTTGGTCTACGGGCGCCGTGAAAAAATTACTGAGATACTATGATGCTGTGAACCCAGAAAGTTTGGGAACTGTTCTAACCCATTTCTCTCTCTTACTTCTATTGCTGTTCTATGATAATTTTAACAACTTCACGTGCAAATTTCTCCACAGGAACCACATGATTTTTCGAATTTGTTTACTAAATTTCTTAAAGATCCAGTTCAGAACGGAGAGAATAGACCTCCGGTGGCAGTGCTTGGCTTCCATGCCACCCACATTCACCACATAAACATAATAACGGAGAGAGAAATTTCATAGGCCTAACTTTCCTTAGCTGCTTTATCTGAAACCCAAAAAAGTAGCTTAATATTAACTAGCAGAAAGCTGAGAGCATCATGACAATGAACCAACTGAAAATTCAATAACGATAAATTTACCAGTACCAGTTCCAGTTTATAAAAGTATTAATAATCTGAATTGTGATGCAATTGATTCAAGTGAAGATTCCTAAAATTAAGAAATTCCATTTAATAATCTTAATGAGCTATTGGGAACATCAGGGCTCTGAATACTATTTACTGATACTATGTAGCTCTGATAATCAGAAGTGAAATGTGGCTACTTTAGGATACGTTTATAGTACTTTAATTGATGAAAAACGTATTCTTCCAACAGGTTTACAGTGGGCATATTGCAGAAGAGTAGCAGATCGATGAACATATCGATGTGATCATCGCGATAAATTACAGACAAAAAATGTCAAGGAAGATAGCGGGCTGAAGGGATGGTGGTTGTTATGGTTAATCTTCGAATTGCATTCTCAAAAATTTGAAAATACCAAAAAAGAAAGGAAAGAAGGCAAAGAATAAATCATCAAAATAAAAATTTCATTGTTTTGGTGATGGGAGCAGGTATTTTCTTTCATTTTATTTATTTTTTTTTTTATTTTTATTTTTTATTTTTTTTGTTTGTTTTTGTTTTGTTTTGTTTTGATGGACCCAAAGTAATTTCATTCCCTCCCCCACCTTAATCAAAATTCCATGCCACTTTTGAATGAGTGTGAGTGACTTTTTCCCAGAAAGTCAAATCTCTTGTCGCTACATACACTCTTTGACAAAAAAGAACGAAGCAATCCGAGAAAATTGCCCGATCACTGCGAAACTTAATATGCGAATAACTCAAGGCCGAATATGCAAATTATTCGAAAAACACGGCCAATGACTAAATAGTGGCCACGGACAGCGCATCGGATCCGCGCATCGAGGAGGGCATATCAAGAGCAAAGCTCACCCGCAGGGACAGCGGATTGCGGTTGCATTACCTCCACGGACTGTGAGAATGCCTCGACGTCGGACCCTTGCACATTACGAACATTACGAGAGATTGAGCGAGTACGCATCATTGGTCAAATAGAAGACTGTTGGTCAAATAGCCTTTTTGCCCTGCAATTGGGACGGAGCGACACTGCAATCGGACATTTCTTGGCTACTGTGTATCGAGGAGGGCTTAGTCCAGTGGCACCCTGGCAGTGGACGGCCGAAGGAGACGACAAAAAGTAAGGATCGAGCAATTGTGAGAGCCGCACGAGCAGCACCGAATTCGTAGCTCTTACCATTCGTAGCCATATCGTATTATCTACAGGTATGGCCGCGCGGTTGGCGTTGTCGCTGTGACATCGGCCTCTCACCTCTGAGTACCGGGGTTCGGTTCTCATGTGGGTTTCGTGAAGGTGGACGATCCGCGCTGGGCAGGTTTTCTCGGCGTTCTCCCATTTCCCCTGCACTTCTCCAACCATACTTTCTCAGTCTTTCTCTTCAACTGTCTGTACTTCCGTGGGTTAGTTTAATAGATCTCTAGTCGCAGTGCTTGGCTTCCCTGCCACCAACATTCCCAACATAAACATAAAACATCTACAAGTATGGAAGTGACCATCCGGCCCGTTGTAAGACAACTTGCGGCAAGGCAACTACATTCGAGGAGACCACTCTGCCGCCTACCACTGACCATCGATCATCACCGAAACCCCTTGCAGTGGTGGGAATGTATCCAGTGGAGTCGTGTTGTCTTCAGTGATAGTTATGGTTTGCACTGGGCGACGATAACCAGCGCACAGGTGTCTGGAGTTCAACGCACGGATCCTGGCTTTACCGTGAAACGGCAAACAGCTGGCTCACAGGGAGTGACTGTCTGGGGAGCCATTTCCTACTATAACTGGACACTCTTGGTTGTACCCGTAACACACATTGGCGACGCTATTCTACAACCTGTTGTGTTGCCGTTCCTGTCGCAGCATTCCCGGTCCATTTATCGCAGAATAATGCCCGGCCACATATGGCACGGCTCTCCCAAGACTACTTTTCATGGCCAGTCGGATCGTCAATCGAACATTTGTCGACCATGATGGGACACCGCCTACGTCCATTCCAGAATGTCGCCGACCAAGCCGCCAATTGGACCCATCTGGCATGCTAGATCTCAGGACAATATTCCAGTGGTTAACTGCATGCGTCTATGCCACGCCGATAACCACTTGTTTATATGTCGGAGATGGTGCTACAACGTACTGACTTGTTCCATTCATGTAACTGTTTTATCCGAATAAATGGCCCACCTGCTCTGGAATTCTGATGATTTCCTTTCATTGCATTGCACATACTAATTAGTATCTCGATTGAATGATTTCTTCTGAGTGCTTCGTTTTTTTGTCAAAGAGTGTATTTCTCACACCTAACAGTGGCCTCTCTCCAAAAGAAAACACAATTAAAAAAATCAAACCAAAAAGCAAAGCTTCAAATCCTGTCCTGCGAATCCGTCAAAGGAATTTGAAGATAAAAAGAACCAAGGCTGAACACAAGCTGGTTATATAAACATAAGCTTTAACGTGCCATATATTAATACAAACAAGTTCAAATATGACACTTTTGACTAAAACTATAAGAAACTAAAACATATTTGAGCTTTCATCAGTGAGAGTCTGGGACGGCCGTTTCGTCCTTGTTGTGGACTCTTCAGCCAGGCCCACTCACCAGATGAAACGCTCAGATACTGTAAAAGTGATAAGGGAAACCACTCTCGCACCCAACAGTGGCCTCCCTCCAAAAAAACAATTAAAAAATCAAAACAAAAAGCAAAGTTTCAAATCCTGGCCTGCGAATCGGTCAGTCTCGAAGGAATTTGAACGTAAAAAGAACCAAGGCAGAACCCAAGCTGGTAATATAAACATAAGGTTTAAAGTGCCACAAATTAATACAAACAAGTTCAGAAATGACATAGAAACTAAAAAAATATCTGAGCTTTCAACTGTGAGTTTGGGACGGCCGTTTCGTCCTTTTCGTGGACTCTTCAGTCAGACCCACTCACCAGATGAAACGCTCAGATAGTGCAAAGTATTAAGGGAGCAGTGGCCTCTCTACAAAAGAAAACACAATTAAAAAATTAAAACAAAAAACAAAGCTTCAACTCCTGACCTGCGAATCGGTCAGTCTCAAAGGAATTTGAAGATAAAAAAGAACCAAGGCACCAGGTTAATAAACATAAGATTTAACGTGCGACAAATTAATACAAACAAGTTCAGAAATGACACAAATTAAAAATAACCTGAGCTTTCATCGGTGAGAGTCTGGGACAACCGTTTCGTCCTTTTCATGGACTCTTCAGCCAGACCCACTCACCAGATGAAACGCTCAGATAGTGCAAAAGAGTTAAGGGAAACCACTGTCGCATCCAACAGTGGCCTCCCTACAAAAAGACATAATTAAAAATTAAAACAAAAAACAAAGTTTCAAATCCTGGCCTGCGAATCCGTTAGTCTCAAAGGAATTTGAACGTAAAGAGAACCAGGGCTGTACCCAAGCTTGTTATACAAAGATAAGGTTCAACGTGCCACAAATTAATACAAACGAGTTCAGAAATGATACAGAAACTAAAAGAAAACTGAGCTTTTATCGGTGAGAGTCTGGGACAACCGTTTCGTCCTTTTCATGGACTCTTCAGCCAGACCCACTCACCAGATGAAACGCTCAGATAGTGCAAAAGTGTTAAGGGAAACCACTCTCGCATCCAACAGTGGCCTCCCTCCAAAAAAAAGCACATTTAAAAAATTAAAACTAAAACCAAAACTACACAACTGATTCTTCCACCAGATGAATTTCAAAGGAAGATGGATTTTGAAGATATTGCTCGTTGTCATCAACTTGGTGTGCACCGAAAACTGTGTGTATTCTAACGGACAAATTCTGCTGCAATGTTGCGTTTCAGTTGTTGCAATCTATGATTAAAGGTTCGAGAAGAAACGAAAGGATACAATATTGTTTAGCAGTGGGCGTTAATCCTCCAAGAAGAAGAAGAAAAAAAATTCATTTATTTATTTTTTATTTATATATTGTATTTTTTTTCCTCTCCCCCTTTCCCTTTTTTTCCCCCAGGTATTTGTTTTCCGCTGCTTACCAAATTGATGACAACAAGCATTATCAGCACTATGCCTTACGGTTCCTGTTCTCCACATATCATTGGCGTTCCTAATCTTCCTGTATCAACACAACTGATTCTTCCACCAGATGAATTTATAATTTATTTCTCTTACCATGGACAATTCAAAAATTCTGGTCCTTTCGTACTAAAAACTTAAATCTTTTATCAAAGATTGAAACAGACCTGGCTCAGAACTCAGATCATGTAGAATTTTAATGGTCAAACAGACCACCACTCTTAGACTTCGCTCCAAGAAGGTATTGTAATCCAACATCTAATTTCACTAATATCACTGATTCTTCCACCTTCCACCAGATGGTTCCTGAGTTCCTAGCTGATAACATCATCTGACGTCATGAACTTCTCCCATTGGTTGGCACACCTATACATTTCCGCTTTCTTCAAGCAGCTTTGTCACTCGTCAAAGCCTCGTATTGGAGGCGAAACCGGTTGAGAAATTTAACCTTTTTAATTGTGTATAAACTAGTCTTGTGTGATGGCTCTCCCCAGTTTTTAAACACTATGCGCGCACATAAATTTCTATATTTTGTTCACAATAACTTCCAATAATATTCTACAGAAATTTACTATCTGCTGTATAGATTTGTAACACTCACCTCTGCCAATAACAGAAAATTACAATTCACTAAAGGTCTTCTAAGTAAATTGCAAAAAAAAGTAACTTCCTATTAAGCCTGTTGCATGTTAGTTTGTTGTCTATATGAGTGAATGTAGGGTTTAACATGTATATGTACAGATATACAGGTACATGGTTGTATACGTTTATAATGCTTTGTGATTCTTTTTAATACCTGTTTAATAAACCTAATTCATTTTAATTTCTTAAACTTAGTAATAAAACAGGACATTAATCCTTATATATTATTTCTCAAAGCTGTTTTTCTGTCGGAACGCCGTATTTCCGTTAATACATCATCAAATTCAATGATTAAGACATCATTTTGAAGATTACGTTCCCCGCTAATGACGAAAAATAAACAAATAGTTTAAAATTAACGTTTATTTAAAAAACTTTATTTTAAAAAACTTTTTATAAAAATGTAGACACGCTTTAACAGAAGCGACTTCTTTTCGAAAACGAAACCTTCTAGCGTCGTAACCTTCAAATATATTCTTTTTTAAAATAAAAATGCTCTTTAAAATGATATTTCATCGTTTATTTAATAAGAACAGATAAAAAAACAAAAAAAGATTTATATTTTAATAAAATTACAGGAATTATTATAATAAGAAATCTAAAAATTTGTCAACTTCTCATATATTATTTATCAAAGGTGTTTTTTTTTTTTTATTTCCCTTAATACTTCATCAAATCAATGATTGACATATAATTTTGAAGATTATGTCCACCGCTAATGACAAAAAATAAACAAATTGTTTAAAATTAATGTTTTCGTTAAAAAAGGTTATTTTAAAAACCTTTTTTCAAAACCTTTAGTTGTAGAAGGCACACTATGTTTAACAGCTTTTGGAGTTGCTTATTATTTCTCAAAGGTATTTTTCTTTTTTTTTTTTGTCGATGCGCCACATGATTGAGACGTCATTTTGAAGGTTACGTTCACTTAAATCAACGTTTCTCCTCACAAGTAAGTATCATATATTATTATTTATCTATTGTTTTGTATTATTTATTTATTTTTTTATTACTTAATTTTTCATTACTTTACAGCGTTTGCAACGTTACGTTATACTTCTCCTAACCTTAATAACATTGATCTGCATGACAAGCATAGGTAAAACAAACATTTATTGCCGAGAATTTTCTTATCCTTATATATTATTTCTCAAAGGGGTTTTTGTGTCGGTACAGCATATTTCCCTTAACACTTCATTAAAATCAATGATTGAGACATCATTTTGAAGATTACGTTCCCCGCTAATGAAGAAAAATAAACAAATTGTTTAAAATTAATGTTTTCGTTAAAAAAACTTTATTTTAAAAACCTTTTTATAAAAATGTAGACATGCTTTAACATAAGCGACTTATTTTTCGAAAGAGAAAGAAAATTTCAAATAATGCTGTAGCGTCGTAACTTCTAATACATCCTTTTTGGAATAAAAATGCACTTTAAAAAGATATTTCATCGTTTATTTGATAAGAACAGATAAAAAAACATACAAAGATCTATGTTTTAATAAAAATAAACGACTTATTACAATAAAAAACATAACAATTTGTCAACTTCTCATATATTTTTTCTCAAAGGTGTTTTGTTTTTTTTTATCTCACTTAATACTTTATGAAAATCAATGATTGAGATATTTTGAAGATTACGTTCACCGCTAATGACGAAAAATAAACTGTTTAAATTATTGTTTTCGTTAAAAAACTTTATTTTAAAAATCTTTTTATAAAAATGTAGAAGGTGCCATCTATTGAATCTGTTCATTTATTTTTTTCCACATTACCATTCGGTGACTGATCAATATATCATGCGAATTATTCGCACGGGTCAACCTTTTTATAAAAATGGAGAAGGCGCCATCTATTGACAATGGGTTTAACTAACATGCACGACAGCTGTTGGATTTGTTTATTATTTCTCAAAAGTGGTTTTTTGGTGCGAATTATTCGCACGGGTCAACTAGTCATATTAAAATCCATGTCCCGATTATAATGGAAACTCATGTTGTTTATTCCCAATGATGACTGTTTTGTTTTTGTTTTGTTTTTTGAGTGAAATCTGTATGCGTGTGTGTGTATGTGTGTGTGTAAGGACTTCGACACAATCGTAACTAATTAAAAAAAAATGCACTGAACAACATTAAACTTTAAATTTGAAGATTAAATATTATTATCCTAAATCTTTCTTAGATTTAGGTGATTATAATTCCTGATTATTCACACTTCACAATAAAGGCTAAATACCGTGCCTTAAATAATTCAAAGAAGAATACAATAAATTACACGAAATTTTATAGTTGAAAGTTTCTAATTATTGTGTACATTTATGAAATTCTGGTGCTTGTATAAAACCATCATGAGGGCCACTTTTAAACAAGGGCCGAAATATGATGCAGTTAAGTAATTCAATGAATAAACCATTGATTTACATCAAATTTCATATTTAAGAGTTTAAACTTACTGCCTAGAGCTCATTGATTAAACAAATATAATTTAAGTTCTGTTTACCTTTAGGTTCAGAAGCATTGCGTTGTAGCTTAACTAACAATGTTTTGATGTAAATTAATTTTTGGTTTTATAGCATATTTACAGTATGTGAATTGATAATATCCATAATATTTTAAATTACTTAAGTTACTATTAAGAGCTATTTTATTTAGGCCAAAATTTTCTGACTAAATAAAACTGAATAAAATTTACGTTCCTTCATATTGAGAGAATAGTTTTTTTTGCTATTTATTATATACGATTTGAACATTTGACTGTAGGATTTTCATATTTAGATTTTTCATACATGAAATCTTACACGTATATTAATGTGAACCTACATATATATATTTGTTTGGACATTGTTTATATAGAAGTGTATAAAATTTTAGTGTATGTCTAGATATAATTATATAATTTGTGTATATCTTGTTTTCTCGCAATTTTAACTTGAATCAGCTCTACAATACTCCACATCCTCTTTCTTTTTTATTAATTACTAATCTAAACAGGACTTTATTTTAATACATCTTGACTGCAGATACAGTATCGTGCTTGATCACACCTGAAACATCTGACATCTAAGTCTTGTATTAATATGTCTTTTATTATTATTATTACTCCCAACCTATTTTAAACTATTTAAAAACATTTTAATAAACATTTATTTTTTTTAAATTTCATATTGATTAATTTTTAAATCAATCCATTTCTGTGAAGTTAATTCCAGGCGCCTTCCAGAAATTTTAATTTCCTCCCTCCTCGGAATAACACCCAATACTACGCCTTTCTATCTTATGATTAAATGGAATACTTGAATTAATTTATCCCAGGTGCAGTAAACAGTGATTCCTCTTGGTTCCATCTCCACAGCAACAATAATGGACCTGTCGACTCTAAATACCTCATTTTGATGAAGCGAGCTGAATAATGTTGAATGTAATAAACAGTTAAATGTAATTTATACCTAAGAATATTCATTATTATGAAGAAAAATACACTTTCTTTTAATCTTTTCCTGCGATTAAATATATATCAATTCAATCTTTTTTTTTAATGTTAACTTTTCCTTACATTATTTAATTATTGCAAAAAAAAAATCAAAAAAAAATCAGACAATTAAAATGAAAAAGTGGAATATAGAGAATACGCAGTTTTTTGCTTTCCCGCCTTGAGCTATTATCGACGGGAATCTGAGTAAATATGGCTGAGTGCTAACAAGGACGAAACAACTGTCCGAGATTCCTCTTCGATGACAACTCAAAATCTTAAAGAAAAAAAACTAAACAAAAACCAAGCTTTGCATACTCTATATCGCTTTTTTGTTTCATGTTTCATTATAGCATATTCAACTTTCCTATTCAAACCATCAAAATTCATTTAAAATGTACAGCATTCGATTGTCCTTTTACAGTGAATTATAATAAAAGACAAAAAAGAACAAACAGACAAACAAAAATAAGGAATAAAGTTTAACGTGCATGTATTTTAACATAAATTAGACAGTAAATGCACATCGATCTATCTTCGATGGGAATCTGGGACGGCCGTTTCATCCTTATTAGAAATCATCAGGCAGATTTACCCTAGATGATAAACTCAGATTTGTGAAAGGTAATGGATCTCCAACTCCCACATCATTTATTTAAATGGCTATGAACCTAGCAATTGCTTGGAGAAGGATTTAAATTCTATGTTTGTTACAGTTTTTTTTTTCTATTGTTGCTTGTTTTGTTGGGGTATCACTCGCAGGTGCTGGAGTGGGATCTAATACCTTTCGTTATCATCGAGGGTAAATCTGGCTAATAATTAACGACGAATCCCAGATTCCCTTCGATGATGGCTGAATATCGCGAAAGCAGATCATGTGCATTTGCTTTCTGAAACAAACAAACATATAAATCGACAGTCGAATGTTAGGTATTTTAAATTTAATTTTTTTTACAGTAATCTTATTTTTATCTTTACTTTTTAGTCATTTTTAAGAGTAGAAATAAATAAATTTCGATATAAGTTAATTAGAATATTTGTCAAATGTAAATAATAATTTTAGTGGATTAGGTAAACTAATATATTTTCAAATTTTCCATTTGTTGAAATGATTAAATCTGTAAATAAATTACAGATTTGCCTAAATCTAATTCATTCTAATCAATCAAATCAAGCGTGAATTTGAAATGGATTACGAAACCGAATTACTCTGCATTGTTGAACATCAATAGAAATTCATTGTTTATAGTGAATGTCAAATGCTTCCAATGCTGTTCTATGGGAATTTTGGCAACTTTTTTTAACTAAATGACTTCACAGAGAATATTTCAATTAAGAAAGATACAGCATTTCTTGTTCGTAAATACATTGACCAAGTTTCAAGAACTATCCAGTTTATCAAAAGTTAATAAGAGAGTCGGGGATTTTATAAGCCAAACTTTTCTTAGCAAATTAGGCTTAAAGCTAAAAAGTAGCTTAATGTTTATTTATAAAAAAACAGCTAGCTAAGAGTACTAATTAGTCAATGAAAAAAGGAAATAATAATCAACAATGTGATGCCATTGAAGTGAAAATATTTAAAATTAAGAATTTTGTTATTCACAAACCACTGACAATGTCTGGATTCTGGGCAATATTATTTGCTGGTCTATTTATTGCTACAATAATAAAAAAGAAATAAAAATAGTGCAATCGTTTGCTTTTAAGTATTATCCACTTTTAGCGAGCCCGTAGGGAGAAACTGTTAGGGTTGCCGTGTCTATGTAGAACGCGTTCACAGCCCAAACCGAGAGTCGGAATCCTATGAAACCTATCTCCTTGGACTTCCCGTAGCCTGGAGGTTTGAAGAAAAATGCGACTTCCGGGTCCAGGCCACACCCGGTTTTTGATGGCCATTGATTGGTTCAAAAAAAATTTGGCAATTGGACAAAATTGGGGTCTATGTATACTGCAATGACTATCGTACCTGTATTTCTTACGATACATTTATATAATTATATTTTAACCCACTGACCATTAAAATGCTTAGAATTATCACAATTGCTCCGTGTTTGGACTCTTTTTGCACGGATTGACATATAGAATTTAATAATTGTAATAAAAATTAAGTAAAGGTAACAGTTTAAAAAAACGTAGTTTTGTAGAAAAAGGCCCAGTAGATAAAAAAGGAAGAAGACATGCCGATGGTGGGATTAGCGAGGATTAGCGGTCGAGTGATTGCTTGTGGAAGAGGATTTCTTCAGATGCCACCAAACTTTGGACAGATTATAAAATTGAATGTAGACAAGCTAAAT
Organism: Thereuonema tuberculata; assembly: GCA_023159025.1. NCBI lineage: Eukaryota > Metazoa > Arthropoda > Chilopoda > Scutigeromorpha > Scutigeridae > Thereuonema > Thereuonema tuberculata. The sequence goes on from JAFIDM010009631.1 coordinate 230,579,416, forward strand.
GAAGCAGGTATCACTGAAAATTATCTGGTTAATATTGAAATAGGCTTATTAGGTATTCATGTCGTTTCATTATGGTCAGACGTTTTAATCCCCGACACTTAAGAATATTAATTAGTATATTTATTAAATTAAGTATTATTTATTATATAAATTAAAGAAGGTAGGACAAGGCAAAGGAATCATATAAAGTTGAATGTGCGATATATTTAGAGGTTAAATGAGCAACTTATTTTGATATATATATATATATATATATATATATATATATATAAGGTAAAGGCACCAGTTGTGGATCGGCTTAAGCATAAACTTGGTTTTCACCACGAGAAATAGCTAAATAATTTTCAGTTTTGCATTTATTCGTTTATTAAGCTCTTACAATTGACATTGTATTACCTCAGTTCGATAAAAAAATATGTACTGCATTTTCATAGTCTTCATTTGTATTGTGACGTTTGATCCACAATTGGACCCCAGGAACCGCTGAATTTCCGCCAGAACAAAAGGCTGCGGAATTTCCCGCAAACATGGCCAGAGGCAGAACCGGTTATATTAAACCTTCTACTATCATACATCCATTAATTCTAACGTATATCCATTCTAGAATAACTACATAACTTTCAGGCTAACTCACCTTAATTTTCTTTTGAAATTCTGACAAATTATTTAACAAATTCACAGGATGGCTCCACTTGAAACTCCAAACAAACTATAATACCAAAACGAAGCTCATGAAGGGATCGGGATTCTATATATCTGAGCCATCTGTTGATAAGTGTGATAAATAAGACGGTAAACGACTTGATCCGCAATTGGTTCCTGATCCACAACTGGTTCCCTTACCTTATCTCGGTCTCGGCGGCGGCCAGCCGTGGCGTCCAATGCGCCAGTTCCTGGGTTCGAATCCCGGTAGTGGCATGGGTGTTTCACTTTCCTATTCTTCTGTGTTGTCCGTTTCTTCCCTTGGGGTTGGCGCCCCCTTGCGGTATCTAGCCTAAACTCCTCTGGTAGGAGAGCGTCCATACCCAGTATTGGGTGTTACGGGCGATATAGATATAGATAGATATATAGATAGATATATATAGAAGATGGTACAGTATTTAAAAGCAAAGTGAATGATTATCTTGTTCAGAGCACCGATGATTTTATATGGGCATTTACATTTTATGTAAGAGGCTGGGGAGGCAGCGAATTATGAGGTCTTGAAGTGCAATAATAATAATAAAAAAAAAACTATAGGGCAATGAAGATTCCATATTCCATTATGTTCATGTGCAATATTTTTATTTCGTACTTTCCTAAGAGTTTTGGAAAAATGTCTTAAAAAATTTTAATTATAAGAATTTTTTTAATTAAATTTTATTTCAATTATTAACCAGGTGTGCAGGCTTTATCTTTGATACACATAAACTATGTACAGCGCATGTAAAACGTTTCTGATTTTGATAAAATTGTTAGTTGTCGAATTACAACAAATTGGAGGAAGTATTGGTAATCAAGAAATATGTTGGATAATACTTTCCTGTTTACCACCTAATTATGATTCATGCACACAAAGCACAATATTTGGTGAAAACACAAGCAATTTTAATTTTGATTCCGTAGTTGATAGAACCTTCGCAGAATATAACAGGAAGCGAGGTATTAAGGATGAGGAAAAATCCAATGTAGAAGTGATCGTGTATAAAGCCCAAAGGACAAAACAAGAACATTGCAAACGTGAAAGCAGGAAATGTTTCAATTGTAATAAAATTGAACATATTGCACGAGACTGCAAAACAAATAAGAAAATCAAGAAATATAATTAAAAGAGTAATCCTTATTCAGGAATGGTGAGATTAAATAAAGTCTCGACAAACAATCAAAATTTTCAAACAGCGAATGAAAAATGGTAGATTGATAGTGCCAGTGCAAACCATATATGCTGTATAAGGGATTATTTTGCCAATATAGAGAATAAAAAAAACCAGTAAATGTTTTCGGAGTGTCGATCAACCAATTAAAGCAATAGGACAAGGAACCGTGATTATAACAGCTTTTCTAACTAATAAGAAAACGCAATTATTGGAAAAGTGCAATGTGTATCATGTCTCAAATATGACAGTAAATTTGTTATCTGCTCCGAAAATAGCAAAGAATGGATTAACACAAATTATAACAAAGAACGAATATATTGTCAAAAATAAAAGAAATAAGATTGTTCTGAAAGGTATATTAATCGACGGTTTATTCTAAGCTGAATGTGTAGTATTAAAGGGAAAATGTAAGGCGTACAGTAGTACCCAAAAGAAGAGTACTGCTCAACTTTGGCAAAGATTGGGTCACTTATCATACCAGAAACTGAATGTAATATCTCAACAAAACTTATTAAGAGAATTGATAAGAAGTGAAACTGGGAAAGTGTTGCAACATTGAACTTAAAAGTTCGAGTCCTATAAGAACTGAAAATATTTTAGAACTAATTCATACTGATATTTGCGGACCGATTAATATACATAATGCAGAACTTCTCACTGATTGGAGCAAATTTATTCCCCCATCTAACCCTTCGATTTTACTTATTTAACTTCATTAATTACCTACTACATAAACGTGTTTTTTCCTTCACTTCACTTTTACCGGAAGAAGGCCCTAATTACTTAGGGGCCGAAACTAGTTGTATTTTTAAAGAATTTTTATATATTTTAATTTTCAACCTACGACAAACTGAATGGCGTCGCTATTTTATCGACAGTATTGAATTACTTAGAACTTGGAATCCAGCCAAGATAATATTTTATGTAAATCCATTAACAACAAAATGGATATTAAGGGTCAAATACCATCAAGATGGGAGGCAAAACTAGTCGGAAACGGATAGACCATATCCACAGGAAAAATGTCATTTACGACAGGACTTACACCCACACATCTGCCATGAGGAACATCCAAATGATGATGGCTAGAGCTGTTGAAAACAAGTGACACATTCATCAATGCTATGTAAAATCAGCGTACCTAAATGGCGATTTACAGGAAGAAGTAGACCTTACAATACCAGATGGGATAACAAATGGGAATCTTAAGTATAATGGAGTAAAACTCAACAAAGCATTTATACGGATTAAAGAAAACTGGACGTGCTTGGTATGACTCGTTAAAACGAAAGTTAATCACAAATAGTTTTAAAGATATTTAATCAGATCACAGCATCTTCTTCTGATTAAGAAGAAGATGAGAGAAAAGCTATGACTATTATCATATTCATAGACGACTTGCTAATCTCCAGTCAGTATATCGAACTAATAAAAAAATAAAAGAGCTTTTGAACAAGTTATTCGATATATCAAATGAAGATGATGAAACTATGTTAAATGAGGAAGAACATCACCAATTTCGCAGTATAATAGGAAGTTTATCATATCTGTGGCTTACTTAAAACCTGATTTGAATTACTCTGTAAATGTTCTAGCGAAAAAGATAAGCCATCCAAACAAGGCTGATTTCATTAAAGTGAAACGAATATTAAAAGGTTCTCAAAGCACTATCTTAGGTTGAAATCAATCTATCAAAGTCTGAAAACAACCTAAAGGTTATAATGATGCTTCATGAACAGACGCACCATTGACCAAAAATCAACTTCAGTATCATTATGGCAAATGGCGCTGTAAGTTGGAAAAAGAAGAAGCAACAAATAGCGGTCCAGTCAACTCCAAGAGGTGGAATACGGAGGGTTGATTCACGTTTATTCGGTCGATTTCTAGGGCGCGCGCTATCTCGCACGTGCACGTGACGCAGCATCATTGCGTTCGAATCAGAGGTTATAAGCCTGTAGTTGATTATCTGGTAGCTGAAATTGTGTTGCATGTTAAATATGCCGCCAAAAATCCCGATTGGTAGGAGGGGTACCCAGTTGCTCTTTTCAATGCTAAATATGCCGCTTCAAATTTGTGGACATGTGCAATCGCCGAAATTTTTACTGTTTGCAATTCCATCATCAACCAGGTAATAGCAGAAAATCGTATGAAGCCCATCAGCCAAGAGCGGGGTAAGTCACAGGCCCGAAAACAACACCCACGACCGGCAGCAACTCCTAACGTTATTAAGAAAGTGAAGGCTATGATTGTCAGCGAGAACCCTAGCACCCAAAGGACGGTTGCACAGACTGTAGGAGTTTTTCAGCCAACGGTTGCACAGATTAATTAGGCGTTATCTGCAATTAGAACGGCATCATAAAGTTCGAGTGCATCGCCTACTTCCTCAACACGTCGCTGAAAGGAAGACCAACAGCCGAAAGCTTTACGAACACCACTTATCGGGAGAAAAATGAAAGTACGTCACTACTTTGGACAAGGCATGGATCTACCTTAGTACTATTTTATCGCCCTTTTGATGCCAAAGGACGATCCGAGTGGTACCGCAAATGCAAAGAAAACTTTTCGAGAGGATTCATGATTGTTGCGGGTTACAGCTACAGAGGAAAGTTGCCGCTGAGGAAGGTACGTGCAAAGGTCAAGATTAATGCTGCCTTTTACGGACAGCATGTCCTGTATCGTGACGATATTCCCGCATTGTACGGCAGCGACTAAAGTAAAGTGTGGATTCATCAGGACAAGGCGTCGAGTCATACAGCTAGAGCGAACCAGCTGTACATGGCCAATACGGCGACTAAAACCGAAATGCGAGCAATCAAATACAGTGTGATTCCTGTAAAATCTCCCGATGCATCTCCAATGGAATTCTGAGGGTTCGGATTATTTAAACGGGCTCTGGGAGCACGACGACCGAAAACAGTAGAAAGGCTTTAGAAAGCTTGCAAAGAGGAGTGGAACAAGATCCCCCTCGTCTACCTCCAACGCAGCCTTCTTCAATGGAAACTGCGATGCAGAGCCATTGCCAGAATGCAGGGGCACCCCATTGAATACAACCGGTGGTGGAGAAAAGGGTTCCGCTAAGTCTATGACGTGATCAAAATCGACTGAATAAACGTGAATCAACCCTCCGTACATAGCCATGGCAGATAGCACGAATGAATTAATTTCATTAAAGAATGTTATGAAAGAAATTAATGAAAAATATTACAGCGAGAATCCATGTGATCTATACTGTGATAGGCCCAAAAGGGTAGCAACAAAGGATTTAAATAGCAGTAAATCATAGATCTTAAATATCAGGTAATAAAAGATTATGTAAAAAAGGTTGAAGTAGAAATAAAATTCACACCTAGTGAAAGAAACTTAGATGACTTTTTTACAAAACCCTTAGGAAAGTAAGAAAGTTATAAGAAATATTCATTCACGTAAGTAAACAAGGAACAAGTATTTAAAAGTCAGAAGTATAACAATAAAGGAGAAAGTTAGGAGAAGATAGAGGACAATTCAGATCAAAGGTTAAGGGTTTCAAGGGTTTTCAGATGAGGTCGATGAAGAAGAGAGGCGGAGCAGCAGAGGGAAAGGATGAGAGAATATCGGAAGGAGAGAAAGAAGAAGGAGAAGATGAAATCATGAACAGTTATTTCACGTGGTCTCTAGCTGGCCCAAATCGAAAGAAGAAGAAAGGAGAAAGTGCAAAGAAATAGTGTGTGCGTGAATTTTTTTCTTTTTTTTTGTTCAAAAAGAACGAAGGAAATTTGTCTGGAAAAGTGGAATGTCGCGAATAACAGTCTAAAAGTATGGAGGTAAAACTAAGATATTCGACAAATCCCTAAGATAATTTGATTTAGTCGAAGATAAAGGAAGGATTGATAAAGGACAAATATCAGATGCAAATATTGAATTGAACGAGTCATTCTATGATGCAATGACAAATGGAAATATTCAAGAGATTCATGGAGAATTCTTCGCAATGAATTACCCTACAGGATATTACCAGATAAGGACACTTATTTCTAATTTGAACGATTTTGCAGATATCAACAAGGGTTGGCGGAAAAAGAGATTAATGAAGATAAGTCTTAAGAAGCGAAGTTTGTGAAAGAGTTCCAGTTATGAGATTATCAAGATTATTATGTATCAACTAGCTTATGAGGAGCTTAGTTTCAAAACCCGCTATCTCCAAAATTCAGTTTTTGATATAGCGAGGTTTGACAATGCATTCGCATTGGACATGGTGGGCTTTGACAATGCATTCGCATTGGACATGGTGGGCTTTGAAACAGCACTCGTATCGAAATCGTATCCCAATACATTGTTTTTGAAGTTAAACTATATGCAAACGGCGGATTTTGATTTGAACTTAGCAAAAACTCCATTGGCTCAACTTGGAGATGGTGGGTTTTGAAACTAAGCTCCTCATATTATGTATACTTATCTATAATATACCAGCAATAGATATAACATACCGGCATCACCTTGTTGATTATTATTTCCTTTTTTCATTGACTAATTAGTACTGTTAGCTAGCTGTTTTTTTTTTTATAAATAAACATTAAGCTACTTTTTAGCTTTAAGTTGCTAAGAAAAGCTTGGCTTATAAAATCCCCGACTCTCTTATTAACTTTTGATAAACTGGATAGTTCTTGAAACTTGGTCAATGTATTTACGAACAAGAAATGCTATATCTTTCTTAATTGAAATATTCTCTGTGAAGTCATTTAGTTAAAAAAAGTTGCCAAAATTCCCATAGAACAGTTGCATTGGAAGCATTTGACATTCACTATAAACAATGAATTTCTATTGATGTTCAACAATGCAGAGTAATTCCGTTTCGTAATCCATTTCAAATTCACGCTTGATTTGATTGATTAGAATGAATTAGATTTAGGCAAATCTGTAATTTATTTACAGATTTAATCATTTCAACAAATGGAAAATTTGAAAATATATTAGTTTACCTAATCCACTAAAATTATTATTTACATTTGACAAATATTCTAATTAACTTATATCGAAATTTATTTCTTTCTACTCTTAAAAATGACTAAAAAGTAAAGATAAAAATAAGATTACTGTAAAAAAAAATTAAATTTAAAATACCTAACAATTCCATGTCATATCAACCAATGGTTTGAACCTTGACACTTCAGAAATTGATGATTTTTTGCACACTGATAATATCTATAGAGAGTAGAAAAAATGCAAATTTTCAGATGTTTTTGTTAAATGTTTTTGATGAGTTATTGAATTTCAAAAAATAAAAAATTGCTTGATTTTGGCTGTGTTTTGAAATTTTCAAGACACTGTAACTCAAGAACCGTTCAACCTACAGAGCTCAAACTGGTATCATTTTCTTCAGTTTTTAATGGCCTTTAATTTGATATACAACAAAATTATCTTAATTTCATATTTTCAAAATTTTCAAAAACCGGTTTTTAGAAAAACTCAAAAACACTCCTTTTGATTTTTTTTAAAAAAATATATGTTATTTATTTTGTTAATACTTATTTTCGTGCCAAATTTCATAATGGGACAGCCAGGGAATCATATGGAAATAAAATTTTAATGTTAACCAGCATTATTGCTGATGATCTAAACAACAACAATGCACGACAAATTTTTGGCTTTCATCTGCTGTAATGTACAGCAACAAAGGTTGAGTAGAAATGCCCAATTTATAAAATATGTAAACATTAGGTCAGCTTACATTAAATTTTATTGTATATTTCTTTACATGCCCTCCTTAACATTTCAACATTAAAAAAAAAATCAAGAAAAAAGTAACCTTGGATATCATAGATTAGACTTTTAATATAAATCACTTTTGATGAGTTTTCAGTTATTTACAAAGATTTAATCTGTTCACATCTACACTAGCAGAATCAAACTGTTTTCATATTAAACTAGGAAAAGCTACTACAGTTTTGTAAATATCTTTCTAGCACAAGTGAAGAAGACATCATTTCTTGTTTGTTTAAAGTATAAAGTTGCAGTGAGCGGATCGACTTTTTGTAACAGAGTTTCGCCAGGCACCAACAAAATTGTCACTGAGTTTTGGGTAAAAATATGAAGAAGCTGGCCCCTTTGGATGAAGAAAGCTTACTTGAAACTCATTATTGTTTTTAAAAAGTATGCAGGCAAGCCACCACGATTTATCGTAAGCTATTGTTACATATCCAGATTCAAGTTTATCACTGTCAGTTGGTGTGATGAAGTCGAAAGTTGTCACAGTTTCAATGTTCTTACATTTGCTTGATTTATATGGTCTAGCAACTATGTTATTTTCAGAAATCGGTGTAAAAATGTGAAGTTTCTGAGTATCGTAAATTAGTTTTGACTCACTAAACCTGGAAGCAAGACTTTGTTCAGTTTCTTCGAAATCTTCAGTTGTTCAGTATTTAGAGTCAATCCCTGGAATGAAATCCTTAGCAAACTGATACAATTGTTGAGCTGTCAAAATTTAGTTCTCATAAGGCCTCTGCAAACTTTCTTTGGCATTAAGCCTTTTTACAGTTCCACCTACCCATCACATGCACTTTTGCCATGAGCTGTTGCAAAAAACTGCCATTGTGCCTCAATTTCAAAACCAGTTTATGTAGAAACAAGTTTAGAAAGTTTTTCCTGTTTTTGTACTGTGCAGAGTACCATCCGAAAATATGTAACTTTTTTTATATCAAAAAATGGTAAAGCTACTTTCAGGAGGGAAATTGACTTCTTTTGAAATGTATAAAAAGCCACAATATTGTGCTGTATGCACTCTGAAATAAAAACATATTGTAGGTATTTATTTTCCCTTCCCACTTGTAATATACTATAAATGGGTGGAGTGTGGCTTGGCTGTTAGTCCAGTGGTAGGACTGCACTTCATCCTGCAGGATAAATGAATAATTTTCAGCAAAGTCACAGTTAATGACTATTTGTCCATCAATTAAATGTTCTTTGCACTCTGTGTAACTTTCCTTTTGCTGAAGTGCTATAAAGGTATTTAATGTCAGGGCACTCATCACACTCATTCATGTAACAGTGAGGTGCAGGCTGGTTACACATAATTTTTGCTAAAAAAACTATGATAAGATGTTAGTGGTTTTTCATCTCCTTCTAATACTAAATTTTGGAGATGTGCACCATGTATCATAAGTTTTATATTTTGGTGTGATGCACAGACACAAACAGTATGTGTTCCACTTTGCCAGCCAAGATGCAATTCTTCGGTCTGAGCTCACAAAAGTTTGAAAATCCGATTTTGTGGCAAGAGTACTTTTGTTTAAAAAGCAGGTATACTTCACTAACATTAGCCAACATTAAACGCTTCTGGACTTGAATTTTTGCACCTTTATTCCTAATCATAACAAAATCTTTCTTTCCTGGCATCATTCTACTAACATCATCGTCATTGTAAAAATTTACAACTAATTAAGCAATAACAATCTACATGTGAGGAGATGATGCAGGATTCCGAGTAAACAAAGCACCTGGTGAATAAAACTTTGTGCTGGATGCTTCATTGATTCCTCATGATTGATCGATCGTTAACGTAAAATTCTCGATGAACCATAAATTCTCTCGAATGCCGAAAAATGAATATGCACGAAAAAGGCTCGTACATTTGTTCGCTCAAATGTATTCTTTTCAAAAGATAGGTTATTAAATAAACAGAGAAACTGGGCGGGATTACCGGCGGGCTCACTAATATATGTATGTATGTATGTGTGTATGTATGTACAATAACATAGTATAGATATACAGATGAAACCATGTAGTTTACTGATCATACACAAACTATAGGTATACTCAGAACGTTTGTCTTTCATCAACTACATTCGATTTAAAGTTCGACACACAACGAACGGTAAGAACTTAAACACTGGTTGCTAGTCGCATTCTCATTTTTGTCATAGACTATGACACTTCAAATTTTATTTCCATATGATCCCGTGGCTGTCCCGTTATGAAATTTGGCCCAAAAATAGGTATTAACAATATAAATAATATATATTTTTTTCAAAAAAATCAAAAGGGGTGTTTTTGAGTTTTTCTAAAAACCGGTTTTGGAAAATTTTGAAAAATTTTAATATGAAATTAAAATAATTTTGTTGCATATCAAATTAAAGGCCATTAAAAACTGAAGAAAATGACTCCAATTTCAGCTCTGTAGGTTGAACGGTTTTTGAGTTACAGTGTCTTGAAAATTTCAAAACACGGCCGAAATCAAACAATTTTTTATTCTTTGAAATTCAATATAATAACTCAAAAATTATAAGCACAAAAAATGTGAAAATTTGCATTTTTCATACTTTTTAGTAGATAAGTTGATGTGAGGAAAGAAATCAAAATCTGAAACACTAAGGTCCAAAATTATTATTTTTTTGGTTGATTTCACATGGAATGACCCACATTCGACTGTCGATTTATGTTTGTTTGTTTCAGAAAGCAAATGCACATGATCTGCTTTCGCGCATTCAGCTATCATGGAAGGGAATCTGGGATTCGTCGTTAATTATTAGCCAGATTTACCCTCGATGATAACGAAAGGTAATAGATCCCACTCCAGCACCTGCGAGTGATACCCCAACAAAACAAGCAACAAACTGTAGAAAAAAAAAACTGTAACAAACATAGAATTTAAATCCTTCCCCAAGCAATTGCTAGGTTCATAGCCATTTAAATAAATGATGTGGGAGTTGGAGATCCATTATCTTTCACAAATCTGAGTTTATCATCTAGGGTAAATCTGCCTGATGATTTCTAATAAGGATGAAACGGATTCCCATCGAAGATAGATCGATGTGCATTTACTGTCTAATTTATGTTAAAATACATGCACGTTAAACTTTATTCCTTATGTTTGTTTGTTTTTTGTTTTTTGTTTGTCTTTTATTACAATTCACTGTAAAAGGACAATCGAATGCTGTACATTTTAAATGAATTTTGATGGTTTGAATAGGAAAGTTGAATATGCTATAATGAAACATGAAAAAAAAAAAGCTATATAGAGAATGCAAAGCTTGGTTTTTGTTTAGTTTTTTTTCTTTAAGATTTTGAGCTCAGCCATATTTACTCACAAGGGAATGGTTAGGCTTGTCAGTCCGAAACATCCCTTAAAATTTTTATCATTTATTCAGGACCTTAAGTAGTTGACGTATACCAAATTTTAGCTGCTTTTTTCCACTGAAAGGGGATTTAAAAAAATGCTAAAGTTACAATGCTTAAAGTTGTGACGTCATCACTTTTTGCAAGCCGTCACTATCTCTCACTGTTGATCGGCGCTCTCAAGGTCATTTCAAATGGGTGGCATTAAAATACTTAATTTTAAATGATACTATTAAAAATTCCTGTTTATAAAAGAAAAGCAATAACTGAAAAGAGTGGCCACATTTGTATTTTAAAAGAATGTAATTTTACATAGAAAAAAAATAAAGAATAAAAAACAAAGAATTAAAATATATATATATAAGTTTACAATTGAAAAATTGAAGAAAAACCT
>JAFIDM010009631.1:230607126-230636592 GCA_023159025.1 Thereuonema tuberculata
AATTTCAAAAACACATCAAACATTAGTGTCAAAATAAATTTTATATCATAACAAAAAAATTTTCTTTATATGATAATTATTCATTCACTGAAGATGAAGGGGTTTAAACGGGGGCGAAACTAGTTTGTTTTAATTGTAAATATTCATGTTTTAACTTAACTTTTTTAGACTTTGTGTGTTGGCTCCATCCAAGAACTTAAAAAAAAAAGAGAATTATTTACTTACCAAGAAACAGATGATTTGGAGGAATAGCTCTAAAATACATTTTATAAAATGCAGATTGTTTAATAATTTTAGATTTAATTGTTCTATTCACTGATTTTTATGTGTAAATAAATATAGTATATTCTTGTATCCTATTAATTAATGCAATTGTAAAATTACACTTATTTGTTTTATCCAAAAGCACTCTATCAAGTAGATAAAAAGTGGGGTAAACTTGAACTTATGATCTTTTCATCTAAATTTCTGTAAAAGTACATCTAAAATAATAATAATAACTTAATTAATAAAAAGAATTGCATCTACTCAGTTTAATAATAATAAAATAAATGCTTCAAGCATTGGTAAAGCGATTAAAATGCACTAAAATTAATGTTTAACCCAATACAATAAGATAGTTTAAGTACAGTACTGTATCTCATAAAGGTATCTTACTTATTATATCCATGCAGAAAAAAAATCACTAAAAGTTGTCAAAATTAATAAAATTAACATCTTACTGGACCAGTTTTAATTTTACTCTTGCTTAAGAAAATTTCAAAGCAGCAAAATGTTTTTGTATATATAGGGACTGTTCAAGTATTACATAAGCAACAAACTTTGCTTATTTTTGCCAACAAGGGGGAGGTGGTGATCAGAGCAATGCTTATGTAAGACAGACAAACATTTTTTTTCCCCTCAGTATTTTAGTATTTATCGTTAATGATTTGGCAAATCTTAAGCAAGCACAAGGAAGAGGGGTCTGTCATCTGCTTATTTTTGCTTACAAGGGAAGGAGGGTCTAAAATGATTAAAAATGTGCTTATGTAATACTTGAATGGCCCCTGAATAAAAAGGCCATTTAAATTTATTTTTTTTTTATTTAATTTATTAAAAAATATTGTTTTCTAATTTATAAAACTTAAAAGAAAAGTAGGTCTTTACTCTAGGTGAAATTCAGAATTAACTCTCATTTTCTTTATATTCCAAATCTCTTCCACTTTGTCCTGTGGAATGTTTCTTGTAGATGTAGAAAAAAAACCAATGATGAAAAGAAAACACTGAAATCATTTACATCAGATGTGAAATTGGTGCTGTTTTGTAAGGGAAGCGCGATATTACTGACTTCTGTTTCTGGTTAACGGAATAGCAGATGAACAAGTGTGTCGTGTTTTGATGTTCAGGTCGTCAAAACTTAAGACACATTTGTGTGTGCTCCAGCCTTAAGACTATTGTCAAGGGTAAATCTGGCTGATTATGCCAAATAAGGCAGAACAGATTCCCTAGATGCTTGTGTTTTTTTGAGAGCCCATCCAAATCCATATTCTTCAGCTTGATGAGCAGTCACTGCTTGCAGAGGCAACTGTTCAAAACTGAGGCCAAGAGAAATTTTCATTTCACCACTCTGTGATTTATGTGACCTACCAAACTCATTTTTGTGCCACAATTGCTCCCAGACATTTCCACTTCACAAAAAATTATTGAAAGTATATCAGACAGTGGCAGCAAAGCAAAGATTTACGAAACTGACTTGTGGCAAAGCTTGTATCCTATGATATTGCCACGCTGAAAGTCATTAAACAATTCAGTGTGGCCCATACTACTGCTAATGCCTTGTTATGAAGATTGCAAGATTGTGGTGTTCCTCCTTTTTTACTTGTATGAACCAAGGTTGATACACATATAGCCTTATCTACTACCATTAAAGATAAGAGACACACATGATCTATTTTCAACAGAATTTTGGGACTTATATTTCATACTTATTAGCACTCATCCAAAGTTATGAAGTAATGAAGAGCTCATTTGGTTGTAGGATTTATGAAGCTGATTCTTAAATCATGCCAGCACTTCCACAAAAAAGTTAATGACAAGTACAATAGACCCCGATTTTTTTGACATCCTGTTAATATAGCAGTTTTTAATTACATCTATATTCATTACATTTGAGCTTGTCCTGTCTAACAACTGAGTCACAGTTATTTGCATGCCATTTTATTACAATTTGCAATATTAGGAAATGAAAAGTACAATAGATCCCAATTTTTTTGGCATCCTGTTAATAAAGTTTTCATTCTATCAGGTAAGGATGAAAATATTTTAAGTTATGTGTGGATTGCATATTTATTATACAACCCACGCATTTATATTTTAGGCCTAGTTCTATTACACAATTTATACCTGTTTTCTAGCTTTTATATTCATTTGCAAGTGGAAAAATGGCTATGTTCTATTTTTTGTCAGGATCTGCAACCTATCTCACTGTATTAGGGACCCATGAAATAGCTGAATTGGGTTCCCACATATAGTGTGTGTGTGTTTAATATGTTTCTATAATATACTTATTTTTTGTTACAACTGTTCCATTTATCTTATTATCTGAAATAGCTGAATTGGGTTCCCACATATAGTGTGTGTGTGTGTGTGTGTGTGTGTTTAATATGTTTCTATAATATACTTATTTTTTGTTACAACTGTTCCATTTATCTTATTCTTTCTAACTATTTCTACATCAGGTTCTCTATTGCCAGGACCAGTAGACAACTTATACATTTCTGCCAAAAGAACCTTAATTTTAAGAGAAATTCTTTTAATTCTGTTTCAATTTCTACTTCAAACATTGGGTCAAATAATTTATGTTCAACACTGAGTTGAAAAATAAAGATGATGCAGTTTCAAAATAAAAATACAATTTATTTATATTTCAGAGATGATCATACAAATATACTGAGGACAAAATACTGCAATCCTAACAACATTATTTGACAAGTAGACATCATTTAACTTATAAAAAGATATTGAGTTTTTAAACTTCACATAGACATTTAACCATATATATTTCCATGTAGCAGTTTGGGAAATTTTATATTTTGTTTTATTAATGTTTTATTCAGACTTCTTTTTCTGTAAAAAGTTTTTATAACCATAATATAATCCAATAACTTCCATTATTTTGATATAGACAGCTCAAAATTTCTTTTTTTTCAAAGGCATAAAAGATATCAATTTTAAATTGTTTCAAAAATTAGAACATATAAAAAAAAGGACTTGCTCTTAACAAAATCTGAAATTTTAATATCAAAGAATTTAAAAAATGAATGTCTGCAATAATAATAAAGAGAAATAGATGAAATTTTTGAAGGTTTACAAATATGTTTTTAAGCTATGAAAAATTTCAAAGCTGAAATCTTGTTGAGTTTTACATTCACAAAAATATTTTAGTAGATTCCATGTTACAATTATTATTAATGAAATTTTTTTACAATTCACTTTCAATAGATGTCATTGAAAGACTATCCACATACCCGTATCTATTGAATTTATGTACAAAATTATTCCCATTTATCCAAACATTTTGCATCATATGATTTTATAAAATTATCAGTAATTCTAACTCGTCAAAGGTTTTTTCAGAATATGAATATGAAAATCTCTATTAATAATTTATCTGTATTGTAAATAAATTTGTCAAACTAAAAAGGTTGCACCTTAAGGAAGCCCTTCATAATTACCAACTTCAAATTAAAAAAGTAAAAGGTTATGATTTTCGTTACCAATGTATCACCAAATAATTTCAGAAAGAGAATATTTGAATTTAAAACTGATTGTGATATTTTATAAGAAATAATTAAATTTTGATTTTTTGTTAAAATACTCAAATAAGGCTCAAAGACTAATTTAGTATTCTTTAAAACATTGCTCAAATTTCCAAATAAATTATTTAACTATATGCATCTACTGCAATCTTTACCTTCCCATATAAAATCGATTTCAAGTCACAAATTTTTTAAATGTAACAACGATAAGCAATACTTTATTTTAAACTTAAATAAATAGCCCAACAACTATTAATCAACTGGACACCTGCCATTGCAGTTAATCATCAATAATCTATTTTAGATTTCAACTATGTAGTTTGTCTTTAGTACGATTGCTACTTCCAGTTTTTCCATGGAGACATCCCTTAGCCTCATCATTAGGTACTTCTGTATTAAATTGTGCTTCAATACTTGAAGGTATTATTTCAAGACAAACATCATATTGCTGATCAAGTCCAATGTAGCTGTCACTGAGAATGTATAGAGTATAGATAACACGTCTAGTTTTTTCTGGTGTGTAGAACATGATTTGACTATTTGCATGTCTTTGAATACAACCTATTCGCTTCAGAGCCAAAAGTTCTTTATTTTCAATGTCACCAAGAATAAGAAACCATCCTTCATCTTTGGGCTTTGGAAATCTGGGAGCAATTGCTCTGGAATCTAGTTTCTAAATTAAACAGAAAAAGAAAAAAACATTAAGCAATTAAAAAAATGTACAGTATTCTTTCTCTTCCACAATAATCCGTAAACATTACAGCAACATTTCACAATAAAAGCTTCAAAAGACTTTTATTCAAAATACAAATAATTATCTAGCTTATAACTGATAATTGTTCAAACAACGATGGTACGGCACATATGTCTAAAAACTTAAAATTTAAAATGGTAACTAATATTTTCCTTAAAAACTTTAAATACCAAAGTTACGTAGTTGCTGGTGATAAAATGCAAGCCAAGTTTTAAGAGGATCAAAAAGTTATTAAGTATACACACATACATACATACATTTGCCAATTTTATGAACCTCACTTTCTTAGGAAAGTAAAAGTATACAATATAAATGAAGATCTTTATTTGTAGAATGAAGAATACCAAAGGAAAATGATGTGAATGAAGGCAAAATAAAAATTTTAATATTAATGTAAATCTGATACTGGAATTGTTGCCACTAAATGGAAAATAAAGAAGAACAAGATTATTTTTTTTTCCTTGCTTAAAAACTGACCATCTGACCTCAACTAGTGCCACTGGACGAGAGTCACTGGGAGCCTAAACCTCTCGCGCACTCCAGGATCTGCATGGCCTGTTGTGGTAGAGTTTAACAAATTGTTTAATGCAAAGATTCAAAAATAATATGATATTCTGTTGATAATATTATATATTATAAAAGCGTTATTCTGTCTGTCATAAGACTTTACGTTTTTCTAATTTTGTGGCCTAACTATGAGAGATACATTGGTCATGCAAATGGAAAAAATGTAGATCTTTTTAAGACAAACAAAGTGCTACAAAAATCTTTCGAAAAACTTTTTGGGTTTCCAAGATGGCGCCTTTTAAAGGGTCAAATTTTGAATTTTTCTCAATTTAAACGAAAAGTTGGAGTTGGAAGAGAACATTATATTGAGAAAATGTTGGTATTTGAAAGTTCTATCGAACGATATATCAGTCATTCACAAACATTTCTGCGTTTGCAAGATACATGCAAAAATGTGTGTGGCGCCAACCCGCAATACACCTGAGTTAGGTGGAGAAGGCCATAACGGGCTGGAAAGTTGTATATTCTCCGATCTCAATATTAATTTGCTAAATAAATAAAGTTTTTTTTTAATGCTATATATGCAAGGGTTCCGGAGCGAAGCGATGGTATCCGGCTAGTTTTGTAAATAAAATAATGTCTTTTCCTGGACTTTTATTTGAGCCGTTGATTTTGAAAGTGGGGCAAGTCTGTATTAAGTTATTGTTGGATAATATTAATGGTTAGGGTTTGAACTGATTTAAAAATATTAGTAAGCAATAATACTTACTTTATATTGTTTACGGTCTTTTTTCATAAAAATTTCATATGCAGTAATTATATCTGCGTTATTTAAACAAAAAATATGATTTTAATAGATCCCAATGGACTTACCTCACTTTCAAAAGCAATGATTTTATGAAAATGTTGATTTCCTGTTTTCAAAGAGTTTAATTGTAGTAAGAAAAAACAGAATAATTAATTTCTTTACTTTTCTATTTTATTTCAACACTTCATACTTTATTTGAGTAGGTGCATTAAGAAAAAAGCTTAATATTATTTTATAGAAAAGAGAGAACAACAAAAAGAAAAAAATATAATATAACTCACAACAACATAACAAAATACCTAAAGGAATATTACTATTACATTTTTTTTTAATTCAGATGGTGCAAATTTTTTAAGTAACTGTGTTGGAGGGGTGATATATAATGCTGGCCGAACACATAGCAATATGCGGCAATATTGCTGGACAATATTGCTCATTTTTATTGCTGACAACCGTTTCCAGCAATAAAAATGAACAATATTGCCCATTTCAACAATATTGGTATTGCTGGAAAAAAAGGAACAATTTTAGTTGTCGGAAAGTATTGCTGGTGCGCCAGCAAATCACATGAACGGATGAAATCACATGACAATGGTAACGTAGAAGGAAGGCGGCGCTTTCACGATAGGAAAGTCACTTCGAGCAGTTTTTGTGAGATAGAAGGCATAAAATCATCAAAATGGTCGGCCCAAAAAAGATAATTCAAACAAAAACATTTTGTCAATTGATAATGAAAGACTCTTAATTGATTTCTACAGAGGGAAGGCGTTTAATACTACAGCGATTCTGTACGATCGTAAAATTAGGCCTAAATGCACGTAAGAACACTTGATCGCTCCCATTTTATTCGCAAATAAATTGTATAAAACCGATGTCGTACAATCGCTGGGAATATTGTCCCAGTGAGTTTATAATGCGCCGTTAAAGCATCAATAATCGATTACACAAACTGTGTGTTCGCGCGTGATATGAACTGACAATATCAATTTTAAACAATATTGCCGCATATTGCTACGTGTTCGGCCAGCATAAGGCAATAAATCCATCATATCTTTATAGTTCTCTTTAGTAATAGGACTAGTTTTCCATTTAAAGATGACAATGTAATTTTGTCGAAAATATTTGGCCTACCCAGTTTTGGCGATAAATCAATAGTTTTAAATTGTGAATCACTTTCGAGTGATGTTTTATAATACAATTTATATGGCGCATTTCTTAAAGCTCGTATCCAGAAGGTTTTCAACCAGTTGACAGTTTTGCCATCAATATTTTTGGTTCTTTTCAAAATTGCCTCCTTCAGAGATTTGGTTGAATAAAAGTCTTCACTTTTCATTTCGTGTAGTAAAAATGGATTTTGTTTGCGACAAGTTTGTATTACTTTGTAATAATCCTTGGGAATGTACAGAAAATTGGTTTTACGAATAATCATTTCTACAACTCCAAAATCGCATCATTTGGCAAGAATGAATGTCCAGATAATAAGAATTTTTGGTCAATAATATCTATATTGACCAGTCAATCACTAGACTGAACAATTTTCATCCTTATTAAGGCCAACTTTATATTTTATTTTGACTAGTGCACATATCGCTATAAGTGATAACATGTTTTGAGTTGTCTCATTTTGTAGATGTTTTAAACAACAAGAAGCTACTTCTTGTGATCCTCTGGATGCAGTTGGTTCATCCCACAATATTTTAGTTTCACAATACTTATAGAATAATAAAAATGATTGTTAGCTCCTCCGTAACTATAGAAACTAACTAACATAGCACACTTTTCAATTTTTATTAAAATTATTTTATTTAGAGTGGATTTGCCTCACTTTCAAAATCAACAAACAATTAAAATCATTGACCAAAATAAATTACAAGTAAAAAATTTACACTGTTATTTATAAATATGATTGTGAATTGATTAAAAACAGAAATTTTAAGTTAATTTCTAATGAAAATTAGCTGTAACTCTTTTTTTAACAAAATGGACTTGCCCCACTTTCAAAATCAACAGCTCATTTAATTAAAATTATATACCAGGGGGTTATAATTAAAGTTCCCCACTTCTGCGCGGTCTGGAGACCGCATTATTGCACGGATAGTAATGCAACTTTGTATAGAAGCTATATAGAGCATGGGGAAGAGAATTCCATTGAAAAAAAAATTAATTCAAAAAAGTTGCCATCAGGTGAAAAAGTGGCGCTGCAAGATCATAAACAGTACAGTGGCTTGAGGGACAGTGTGGCCAACGGAGGTCTTCTTTTCTATTGGCTAATGCTTCATGTTTTTCCAACTGGAGCACAAGTTTATATCAGCAACAGAAGGAATTTTCACATTTTAACTAAATTTTTTTGACTCACAATTGTTCTACTGCCTTTGATTTATTTAATGTGAATTATAGAAACACAAAAACATTTTTCTTTCCATTTTGCATCCTAAACAATCACAAAAATATATATATATTTTTTCATAAAAACAAGAATTTAAGTTGTTACCAATCCAAAAAAGACATACCTTTTAATCCTTTTTTTTTTTTTTTTATAAATTAAATAAGACAAAATAAAATCCAGGGCCGTCGCATGGGCGGGGCAATCCCCTGGGCGCCGCGGCAACAGCAAAAATTAAACAACCTTTTTTTTTTTTTTGGTTGTTGAATTGGAGATTCTTTTTTTGGGGGTTGTTGAATTGGAGATTTTGTTTTTTATTTTTTTTTAGTTGTTGAATTGGAGATTCCGTTTTTTATTTTTTTTTTTTTGGGGTTTTCTTGGTTGGGGGGGGGAGGGGGCACCTGACGAAATCTTGCCCCAGGCGCCAACAAACCACGCGATGGCCCTGATAAAAACCAATTTAAGAAAAAATAAAACAAGCCTTATATTTTGTGAGCAAAGCCTCTAATTTTTTTAATTTTTTTTTTCAAAAAATAAATAAAAAATATGATACATGAAATAAAAACCAATTTAAGAAAAAATAAATAAAGATAAGTTGTGCCTGTGGAGAACCCAAGATTTAACCTTTGAAATTAAGTATCTTTCAGATATCTATTCACCAAGTGTACATTAACCTATAAACAAATAAACACTGCCGAAATGTGTTGCCAGCGTTGGTGGTCATTCGCCTTACAACCTTGAATATGAAAGACTTACACAGATTAAGAGCTTTAATGACAAAAGTTTATTTTTTTGTAAAAAAGAATCTTTTGATTACATCCTAAAACTCAAAGAAATTTTTCAGAATTATATTGGTTTGATTGAAAATGAAGAAGAGGATGTAAAACAGTTTCTTGTTAATAAAATGAAACATAGAATAAGAGCATATTGAAACCTGCCACAATTTGAAGGTGGTCATACTTAATAGATATGTAATATTTAGACTAAAAATTCATTCGGCAAAAAAAAGCAAACAAGGGGAAAGGTTTTAGCAGTAAGTCTATGCATTTATACTTGAAGCAGTTTTAATCTAAGTTGTTTGCTGTATTGTTTGTTTATTGTTGTATATAAATCTATTGTTCATTGTTGTATATATATTGCTAGATACTCTAGTTTTATGTTAATTTATATTATAAGGTATGTCATTAGGTTATATTGTAGTAAATGATAATTTTTTTTTTCTGAAATCCTTTTTTTTAAGACTTTATATCCTTTTATTTATTCCCACCATTCCCCCTATTAAAATTCAACAATATGAAAGAGATATTTACTTATTTATTATCTTTATATAACAAATAACTGATAATAACTGATAGTATTTTGTACTGGTGTCAATAAAAGAAATATGAATGACAAAAGAAAATTTAGAGGCTTGGCTCACAAAATATAACGCTTGTTTTATTTTTTTCTTAAATTGGTTTTTATTTTATGTTTCATACTTTCTATTTAATTTTTGCAAAAAAGATTAAAAGATCTGTTTTTTTGGATTGGTAACAACCTAAATTCTTGTTTTTACGAAAAAATATATGTATATTTTAGTGATTTTTTAGGGTGCAAAATGGAAAGAAAAATGTTTTTGTGTTTCTAGAATTCACATTAAATACAATCAAAGGCAGTAGAACAACTGTGAGTCAAAAAAGTTTAGTTAAAATGTGAAAATTCCTTCTGTGGCTGATATAACCTTGTGTTCAGTTGGGAAAAACATGGCGGACGCTGGTGGTTGGCCACACTGTCTCTTCAAGCCACTGTAATAAACAGACAATGGGAATGCAATATTTTAATGCTTTTAGAGTGACTATTCAATATGCCCACCGCCTGCGTCATCGACATGTTGGAAGCACAGGACAGCGTGCTCAACAGTAGCACGAACAGTGTCTCGCGAAATGGCTGCAACATGACGAATGATATTGGCTTTGAGTTCAGGCAAGGTCCGTATGCGTCCCTCATAAACACGATCTTTCAGGATTCCCCACAGCCAGAAGTCTCATGGATTAAGGTCTGGTGAACAGGCAGGCCAGCCTCTGGAAAGTGAATCGACAAAACAAGATTATTGCCGAAGCGGGCACGAAGAAGTTCCTTTACTGGGCAACCAATCTGCGGTGCTGAACCATCTTGCATGAAAACTGTTGTCTCTAAACACCTGCATTTTTGCAAGGCTGGAACCACATGCCGTGACAAGAGCTCACAGTAACGTGCACTGGACAGGACCTGCAGGTGTCTTCTCAAAAAAATATGGACCCAGAATGAAATCCGCAGTGAATCCACAGCATGCAGTCACATACTGGGAATGCACCACATGGTAGTTTGAGGAACCCCACACACAACAAGTCTGCGTGTTCACAGTGCCGTATCTGTCCACAGAATGTTCCATGCATTGTCAAAAACCATTTTTAGCCAAGAAATGAAATTTTCTGACCGCGTTTGTGGATCTTGCGGCTGTAACTGGTGCAGTATCGGATCTTATACGGGTACCAGTGAAGAATGGACCGCAAAACTTTTCGCACCGTGGACCATGAAATTGTTAATTCACGTGCTACTGCTCGCGCACTGGTTGCTGAGTACCGGGCCACTGATGCTCTGTCAGCTACTGCCACTTCGTGGACAATGCCGTTCGCAATTGGGCAGTGTCTTCTTCCTGGCAACACACCTAACTCCCCTTCTCTTCTAATTTCTGCATCATCTTTCGTAAACCCCTTGCCATCATGGGTCCTGTTCGCAATCCCTTCAAACGACGATATTCTCGCAGTGCTGATACACTATAGTTGCTGTTCTGGTAATAGAGCTTCACCAGGAGCGCACGTTCTTTCTTTTCCAATGGCATGGTGATTTTCGCAGATTGGTCGTTCACAGATGCATTGCGCTTTTCACACAGCGCCACTTTTTCACCTGGTGGCAACTTTTTGAAGTATTTTTTTTTTTCATTGGAATTCTCTTCCCCATGCTCTACATAGCTTATATACGAAGTTGCATTACTATCCGTGCAATAATGCGGTCTCTAGAACGCACAGAAGTGGGGAACTTTAACTACAACCACCGGTAAGTATGTGTGTGTGTGTGTGTGTGTGTAGGAGTCTATAACAAAATAAAGATGCCATTTTTTTTTTTTTTTTTTTTGCATAGAATGATGTTTCTTTTGAACTCAGGTTAATAAAAATAACTAAATTTGTTTAATGACATCTTGATCATGTATAATACTAATATTATTGTCTGAATATCTTTAGAAGTAAGTTTCTTAAAAGCTTTCTCTCCAAGTCCTTTTCTCATTGTTACTGAAAGAAGCAAACAGAAAGCTAATGAACTTAGCTTTGTATAAATATATTTAACAAAATTAAAGTCTACAAACCCTTTTACTTAGTCGTGTCAAATTGACACTCAAAGTGTACTCTTGATCGGCATGAACTTGAACCCAATCTCTTTTTCGATGTGAACCAACTGTAAATATAAAATAAGTCTATTAGTCTCATACCTCAGAAAAGTATTTCTAAAGAAATAGTAATTCAGAATGGATTCATTAATCAGGGTTCCCATCAGGTCTTGTGGGAAAAAAAGTAGGACATTTTTGGTTAAAAAAAATACAAGGCCATGTTTAGTATTATAAATTTATAATACTCACAGGGATCCCCATATACCGCACACATGCATTTTGTACTGGTATTCTGGGACAAATTGTAAAATTAAACAGAAATTCTAAGGTATGGCAACAAATTTTATTTACTGCTGTGGAAGTAACATGTGAAGAGAAATTTATGAAAAATGTCCAGTTTATTTCTAAAAACATTAATTTTAAAATATTTACCTTTATTTGACAAGAGAAAAAAATCAATCAGCTACCAGTTTAGAAATGCATGCGTGTCCCCACTTTTTTATTTTATTTATTAGAAAAATTACATAATAATATAAAATATGTTATATAATTAAAAAATAAAAATATTATTCACATTTTTAGTCACTTTTAGTTAAAAAATTAACATTCTGAATACACTTTTAAGGAACAAAAAATATCATATGAAATACAAGAAAAATGCAACTTATAACAACTTATAAGTTATTAAGGTCTATCTATATCTTTGTTTCCATGTGCTAAAATCAGTAGGATGGTACATATTTAGAAAGATGAAGATACCTATGGTTTTCATCTAGTTTTCAACTCAAAAATTCGTGCCCAATAGTAGTCCACTCTGTGATACTTAATTTTTTTAGCAGTTTTTTCTTTTATTTACCACTCTTCCTTTACGTCTTGGTCAACCTGGTAAGTCATCCATTCCTCCTTCAATCTTTCTCGGTTGACTTCAGCCAATCCATGAGGGATTTGTATTATTATCCCTTTAAAACTATGGTAACTTTAATCTTTTGTTCGGTAAGACCATAAAGACGCTGCATATTTTTGAGAATTCTGTTCGCAAATGTAAAGTAAGAAGTAACTTTTTTGTGGCTGTTAAAAAGAAAAATCTAATCCCTTGATGAAATTCAAACTTCTCTTTGTCAGAATTTTTTTTTTAATAAGTATGCTTCGTTTTGCTTCAATGCCAATTTCAAATTTGATTAAAGGGAAGCAAATTTTCATTTGAGAACTCAGTAAGAATGCTTGTTTCTGTACTGACTTTACAAACTTCCTTAATAACTTCATTAAAAGGATGAAACCAGTGTTTACAAGTGACATCCCAAAACAGCTGTTCCTCGCTTAATTGGCGATCATCAGTTGAGAGTAGTCACTGTAAACACCCAAGGTCTCAATACAGAGGTGAACTAAAATGGTAGTAGGACAAAATACGGCACCTCCACAAATCTAAACTAAAAACAAAATACACATTAAAAAAGCATATAGAAAATTCCTTGAGGCTGCCGGAGGGCAGCACAAGAATTTCCTTTATTTTTAGTGTGTATTTTGTCCTACTTCCTTAATAACTTCTTCAAGAGTCCATTAAGTTCATCACATAGTATGTGAACTACGGGTTGTTCAGCATGAAACATGGTAAGGAACTTATCTCTGATATGAACTAAAAATTTCAGTAAAGTAGCTTGTTTTTAAGAGAAGAAGTAATTCTAACATAGCATAGATTTCGTTGGCATATAGAACTTTGACTTTGATGTAAAAACATTAAAAAGTAGTGCTCCAAAGTCTCATGTTGCTCTGTAAGTCTTTTCAAAACAGGGGCTGTACTAAACAGCAAGCTACAGCTCACAAACTTTAGAAAGTAGTTCTCAGAAACCTCCATCAGTTCATGAGATTTCCTTGCAGTTGACAGCTTGAAAAAGTTGACATCCAGAGCATATTCTTCAATCATGGAGAATGGAACCAGTTTGAGGCCACTTTCAAATGAATTATAAACTTTATGCAAAGTACATGAACCAATATTTATTAGGATATGAGAACCTGATAGCTTTACATGAGTCCATTTTTTAAAAAAGAGACTTATTTACATTTGGTCCATCCATCTTAAGCAGTATCATTTTGGACAAGGGTAAGCCTTAACTTTCATTGTATTTGCTTGATTACATCAAGCTTTGTTTCAACTTCTGCATGTCCCAAAAATATTGAAGTCAAATATCGGCACTGCACAGGTTCTAATGGGTGAATTGGTGACCAATACCAAACATGAAGATCTAACACCGGGACATTATATTTAGGGCCCCTTATCGGGCCCCTTAAGTCTATTGCAAAAAGTGAAAAATCCGATCCCCTATGGGGGGCAGGGACACCCCACTTGGGTGGGGAAAGGTGACACAAGGGCATAAATGTCCCATCCCCGACCGACACCGGGACCTTATATTTAGGGCCCATTCTCACGCCCACAAGTCTATTGCAAAAAGTGAAAAATCCGATACCCCATGGGGGGGCAGGGACACCACACTTGGATTGGGGGAAGGCAACACAAGGGCATAAGTGTCCACCTCCGATCGACACCGGGACCTTATGTTTAGGGCTCCCCAAATCTATTGCAAAAAGTGAAAAATCCGATCCCCTATGGGGGGGCAGGGACACCACACTTGGATTGGGGAAAGGCAACACAAAGGCATAAGTGTCCACCTCCGATCGACACCGGGACCTTATGTTTAGGGCTCCCCAAATCTATTGCAAAAAGTGAAAAATCGGATCCCCTATGGGGGGGCAGGGACACCACACTTGGATTGGGGAAAGGCAACACAAGGGCACAAGTATCCACCTCCGATCGACACCGGGACCTTATGTTTAGGGCTCCCCAAATCTATTGCAAAAAGTGAAAAATCGGATCCCCTATGGGGGGGCAGGGACACCACACTTGAGTGGGGGGAAGGCGACACAAGGGCATAAGTGCTCCATTCCTGACAGACACCAGGATCTTTCTTTCTTTGAGTGGCATTGCAACATATGCCAGGTACAGCTAGTATGCCAATAAACTTATCACTGTACTGAGATGAGTATGCATATATACAGTACATTTAGCAACAAAAACTAGGGCTTCTGATAACTTAATCTTTGCAATTTGCATGATGAGAAATGATTATGACCATTTCTTAAGATGTCCCCAAGACTAAAACTTTTACAGTAAGATCTAAAAGCACTAGAAAATGATCAAAACCATAAGTTTTCAAAGAATAAGTATACTGTCTTTAAAATCAAAACAAGAAAAGAAAACAGCACTTGAATAAATAATATTTTCTTGTTTTGATTTATTGATATTTTCACAGCACGTTAAAATGTTTTATTTGGGTATACTGTCTTGTTCATTAATTTCTTTATAAGGCCTCAGATGTAGAATTTAATCAGGAGATCTTAATATATGAAAACAATAAGTGCCAAAGCTACTGCTCAAAATTTAAAAATTTGCTTGTTTAAATTGGTTGCTCTTCAAAACTTTGCTGCTTTTACTTATTATAGTCTTGCAATAAATGTTCAATTTTGGAAAATATAAGCAGAATTACAGGGCTTAAAAAATATATTTTTCTTGAGGTTAAACTCTCAAGGATTCAATTTAATTACAGGAATATGCCATTTAGGAAGTTTTAAAGCTCTGTGATAGGAACTCTAAAAGAGATTAAAGACTTTCAAGAAAAATTAAACTATAACTGCTTGAGATTTTATTTCAAGTAACTGTAAGATATATAACATTTGGAAATTTCTAATAAAAAAATTGGACATAAAAAGTGTTATTTCCAATACTTTTGTTATCCAACAAAATATGGATAATGGTTAGAATCTGGATACTATAAATAAGCTTTTTTTTCTAGTGGGGATGAAGCAGTAATAGAAATTATGTATATGTAACATTATGAAAATATAAACAATAAATATTAACATTTTCCTCAACTTAGATACAGAATGTTGTTAATCATATTTAATATTCCATACTTTCTTGTACAATACTTCTAATAAAAATCTTATTTGATAATAATAACACCATAACACAAATTACATTCAACTGTTCTTTCTGGAGAAAGAAAAAGAAAAAAAAATATTCAAACAACTTCTTTTGACTTACTTGAACCTCTTATAGGAACCCTCTTCTCCAGTCGAGTTTCACTATCCTCCCACCATCCTTTTACAGCGAGTTTTACCTGAATAGTTGGCAACTGATTTACAACCTGAAATATCTAATGAAAGAACAATGAAAATT
This sequence comes from Thereuonema tuberculata, assembly GCA_023159025.1. Taxonomy (NCBI): domain Eukaryota; kingdom Metazoa; phylum Arthropoda; class Chilopoda; order Scutigeromorpha; family Scutigeridae; genus Thereuonema; species Thereuonema tuberculata. Next base: position 230,623,010 of record JAFIDM010009631.1, read on the forward strand.
AACAAAATTTACTCAATCCATTAATGCCAATAATTAATTGTGATGGAAGCTCTTTCAATTAACTGTAAACAATACTAAACCTGTTCAATTTGATTTTCTTGTAATTCTTGTCGAAGTAAGGACGCCAGAGATTCAAAACTATGATGGCAACAAGCAATCAGTTGTGGAAGGCAATCAATGGGGCCACTATATTTATTAGTCCTCCTTATTTTCACACCCTTTCTGTGGAATAAAAATCAAATGTGTATAAAAAAACAAATGTTTTTAAGGCTGGAAAATAATTCGTGATATTATACATTCACAACAATACTTCACACTATATAGAATAATAATTTATTCATATATCTTAAATGCTTCTTACTCATTTAAGTACTTTTTCAGACCTTTTTTTTTTATATATATATTATGACTGCTAACAAAGTTGTACATATCAGTAAAAATATTTATCTAATTAGTGTCCTGAAGATACATTTACAAATTCATATACATTCTTGCCAAAAAAAAAAAAAATCGAAGCCCCCAATTTGAACGAAACTGTGTAGGTGCCATGTGGATGAAGAGAGTTGGAATTGATTCAAATTTCACAGTGAAAACACAGATTTTAATTGAACAATAGCAGTATCATTATTACGTTATCAGTACTAAGTTGGGCCACTTCTGGCTGCTATACATGCTGATATACAGGTGAAGTGAAACAAAATCCTGATGTTGTCCTGTGGCAGATCACATCAAGCTTGCTGAAACTGCTGCTCCAAATGTCGGATTTACGATGATGTGTGCACTTGACATCCTGGAATGTCCCAGACATGCTCGATAGGGGCCAAGTCTGGGGGTCTAGCAGACCAAGGAAGAGAATGAATTGCTTGGAGACATTGCTGGGAAGTGTGTGCAGGTGCATTATTCTGTTGGAAAATTGCTCCTACAAGGCATCACACTTAGGGCAAAATAAAGGGTTGCAGGATCTCCTGCACTTATTGCTGTGCATTTAAAGTTCCTAGAACAACTATGAGAGGGGATCTGCTATCATAAGAAATGGCTTCCCACACCATTACACCAGAAATAATGGCTGTGTGCCTCTCGCCAATATTGCCAGGAGTCCTCCTCCATAAAGCAATGCAATGGTCATCTGCTGCAAGGCAGAAGCGGGACTCATCACTTAACACAGTAAGAAACTATTTGGGAGCAGATCATGTCCCTTGGGCATGGCCCAACTCTGGAGGAAGACCGGACAGTGCTCAAACCTTTGCAATATATAAGGGTCAGTCATTTAAAAACCTAACATATGTGATTGTAGAAATGTGTCGGTGATCCTTGTGAGTTTTGTCCCATGGAAAATAAGCGAGTACATCACGGTACCACCCATCAAAAACCATTACCAACAGGCTCCAGTAACAAAAACTCTGTGCTCAGTGGGTTCCCCATAAACATAATGAAAGTCAAAAGGGCTATCGCATGGTCATTGCTCTGCAGTAATATCAGATACAAGGTGATGTGTTTTTGTCAAACATTGTGACAGGTGATGAGACATGGTGCCATCATTATCAACCTGAAACAAAAAGGCAGAGACGACAGTGGAAACATACCACCTCCCTGCCACCAAAGAAGTCCAAGGCTATACAGAACAGTAAGGGTAAGGTAATGATAACATTGTTCTTTAATCAACATGACCCACTCCTTATCGAGTTTCTGGAGAAAGGGGCAACTGTGAATGCTATGCGATATGTCCAAAAGCTTTGAAGTTGCGGCAAGCGATAAAGGCAAAATGTTCTGGACTGATCTCAGAGGGTGTCATTTTGCTCCACGACAATGCCCGCCCACATACTGCTGATGTTGTCTGCGCCACAATGAGAAATTTATGTGGGAAATGCTAATGCACCTCCCCCACAGCCCTGACATGTCCCCTGTGATTTTTAAATTCTCGGAGAATTGAAATGTGAAATGAAAAAGGCAAACGATTCACATCGGATGATGATGTGCAGGATGCAGTTCAACAATTGTTCCAGCAGCAACCAAAGGACTTCTTCCACAGAGGCATTCAGCATCTCGTTTCACAGTGGGATAAGTGTCTCAACAGGTGTGGAGACTACTTGTAGCTACTCAAAATTAATGTGCTTTTCTACCAGGTGTTCGGTTTTTAAATGACTGACCTTCATATATTACTCCTTTTACTCTCTAACCTCATCTTCATCCTAATGCCTGGGATCACAGGAGCCTTACCTCCTGTGCTGCCATCCTGTGATGAGGATCAAGCCGTGATGGCTTTAATCTTAATTAACAATCTCTTCCTCAAGTTATTAATTATTTGTAGGTGTGTTGGAGGGGAGGGGAGGTAAAACAATGTGCTATCAGACAAAATACTAGTAAGATATGTTTGATTTAGTAAACATCTGAAAGAATTTTTATAGATCTAAACAACTTTGGGATGGAACTTTTCTAGTAACTGGGCTGTATCACTTACAAGTGGTAGATTATGAAACAACTGTTTTGACAATGCTTAAAAAATTAACTTGGAGAAGATATGCCAACTCCTTAAGAGCCAGTCAATTTCCTAGCTTAGTAAATAAGATTTTGGTATAGCTTAGAATTTAAAATAAAAAAAAAATGTTTTAGCATCACTGCAGATAGTGTTTATTTCAATACCTCTTTAGGAAAATTCACAATACAATAATTTATAACGGAATCTCTAATTTAATAAACTATAAATATTATTAACTATTAATAAACTATAAATCATGAGTTGAATCAACTAGAAATTCTATAGAATATTATTAAGTACTGCAAAATTTTTTAAGTTGTTGAATTTACATTCAACATTCTATTCTACTACAATTAATTCTAATTCTATTCATGTTATAAATAAGAAAAGATTCCTTACTTAAAACAATACAAATTATGCTTCTCAATGTGTGGCAAGGTCAACAAAGAATTATCCTTACTCCAGCGCCCTTGTAAAACCATTTGAATCATATTTGCTAATCGAATAGCTGTAGCTAACCAACCCTGATCAGCTGCAACATCTAACATTGCCTGAAAAATAATAATAAAAAGACGTGAAATAAGTATCCACACAAGTATTTTAAAAGATTTTTTAGATTTATTTGTTAATATACCAAGATATCACTGTATTAAGATACAAAAATATCATTTATTTAAAAAAATTCATATTATGCCAAAATCTGTAAAAGGAACTGTTTAATAAACTGGAACTTTAATGAGTTCATGTTTTGAATAAGCAACTAAGGGAATTCGTCAATTTGCCACTTTCTAAGCAGATCAACTTAAATATTAAATGACATTATTTTAAAATGTTAGTTAGTTGAGCCTTTCAAAAGATAAATATATATATTACCTGAAGAATACGAATGGCCTGATCGAGAACAGACTTCAAATCAGTGTAGTAGTCTGTACAGGGTAATTGCAGTCGGCTAAAATGAGCTTGAAGTAGAAGATTGGCCTTTGTATGAGGATTATCAAAAGTGTATGCATTTACTTCAACAGGGCAGGTTTTTGCTAAGTCACTAGAAAAATTGAAAAGCACAATGTAATTTGCAATGTATATATATAAATAAAAGTAAATGTGTGTCTGTGTATATATAAAAATCTGAAACTTTTTATATAAAATCGTCAAACATATAAGAGTTATATTTTCATATTATTATTTATTCATTGTTATTGAAATTCATATTATTTCACCCAATATATTGAAACTTTTATCCAAAAAAGTTATTCGACTATCTCCCAAAAAAGTCATTTGTCGGAATGCAATTTCAAAAAAATAGTTTTTTTTTATTTTTTTTTTAAATTAAACACAGGAATTAATGACAAAAGTGTTTAGATTAAATTTTCCTAATTAGGTTTCTGTATCATTTGAATATTGGATCCAGACTTAAACAACAGAGTTTAAACAACATCACAACAATTATTTAAATATAATATATATTGGGGGTGTTTGAACGCAAATAAAATGAATTTCAATAATAATGAATAAATAATAACATGAAAATATAACTCTTATATGTTTGACGATTTTATATAAAAAATTTCAGATTTTTATGAGCAATAGTTTAAAAGATATGGGGCGGTGAAATCCACCAGTACTTTCCACGAATCACCAGGTATATATATAAAAGTAAATTTCAATAGGCCTACTCATCAAACTGGCAATGCACATTTGTTGGTTCAACTCCTGTTAATTTGTAATTGAGTGAAATTTAGTTAACAAATTAAAAATAAGATACAGGGTGTGGTTTTTGAGAAAAACAGAGCATACAGGTGCTGTTGAACATCCCCCGTATACATGAAACGGTGTGTGTTTTGTACATAAAATGATCCCTGAATTTTTTTTTTTAATTTTTAATTTTGTTAGATCATTTTGTTTATTTTATAAAGACAGCAACATAAGAAACCTGATTTATTATCATTTAGAAGACTTATTAAAATTACCTGTTCATAGAATCTTCATTGTGCCGAACTGGCAATTCTTCATACTCTTGAGCATTACAAAAAACATCTAATAACTGTTCTACAGTTTGATTTGCATTCATTTTCTCACGAAAATACTTGACTGTATCATAATTTAGATAATAGTATGATGCAATTCTTCCTAGTGTTGTAGACTGAATACTTCGATTATCCTGTATGGAAGATAAAGATAATGAAAAGTATTTGATTTGAATTTTTATTTCTTTTTTATGTATACACACAATTATGCAAAAAAAAGGCATTATTATGAACACACATTCATTCACAGAATGATTTTAATAGCTATGGTGCACCAGGAACAAGTTACAACATATATAAATTGAAAAATGCAACAGATGAGGAAAGCCTCTCTAGACAACTCTTCAGTCTTAGATGGAATATGGGAAAGATGAAATACCTATATCCAGCCTTCCAAGTCCACCACCTTGCATAGGAAACGTAGCCAGTACTATGATACCAGGGCCCAATCAGTTCAGTGGGTTGTTTTTTTTTTTGCTTGCATACTTATAATTGCATTACAATTCATACTCTATTATACATACAGGTGTCCAAAGCCTAAGGACGACCACTAGTTCTGATGGTTACAAACAAAATCAGACGAAGCAGCTTGCAGCAATTTGCATACTTGGGAACAATCAGTAGAAATGTGGTGCACATGCAAATTTGTGAATCAAGTGCACAGAAGTCACGTGTTAGCACTGAATGGTTAAAAGGCAAACTGATGCATTAGATGAATTGTGTTTGAAGGTACGTTTGAGATGAAGGAAAGAAGTGATGAACGTGAAATTTTGTCACAACGTATATTACAAGATATCATCTATTAGGGGCAGTCACATGAAAATGGGTCAGATGCAAAAAAGGGTCACTGGAAATTTTATTACTTCAAAAGTAATCTCCAAAACTGTTAATACATTATTATCCCAGACAGATTTTTAGCTGTAACAGCAGAACATAATCGCAGCACCATGGCTGGTCAGCTTCTGAATTGCCTCCATTCCAGCACAAGAACATATATCCTAACAAACTGTGGCAAGATGTCTTCGAAATGCTGGGCTGTATCCCTGATGTCTGCATCCCTCTATCCACAGCTCACAGTAGCGATTTTTGCCGTGGTGACGACTCCATCAAAATTGCACAAGTCAGCAATGGGCCACTGGACTTATTCACAGATGAGTCTCTCTCTCAGTTTTTCTTCAGATTCTACATGTCAGCTGATGTGGTGTGAAAATTGTACTGTGTACCATCATGACAATGTGCGGGGAAAGGGACAGATAAGGAGGTGATGAGGTCATGGCGTGGGGATGCATCATAATTGCTAGAAGCACTGAGCTACACAGGATGTCTACTGAATCTCAAACAAAAAATTTAAGGACAATTCCCGTACATTTAAGGACACTTTCACAAAAATTTCACAAAAAACCCTCTAAACCGATCTGTTTAACAAAAAAAAAAAAAAAATCATGCTGAAAATTTAAGGACATAGTCTAATTTTTAAGGACATTTCCCGTACATTTCATGTCAACCCAAATTTCCTGTACAAATCCCGGATTTCCCGGTTGGTAGACACCCTGCTACAGATACTGAAAAATGGGACTATGACTGGCGAACAATATTGCAACCAAGTTCTTCTATGTCATTTTTGATTGTCCAGTGCTGCTGTAGGCAAAGACTTTCTATTCATGGATGACAACGCACCCTTTCATCATACAAAAGCAGTGCAGACACTTCTGGAGACTGGGACAATTCATTACATCAACTGGCCAGCACGCTCCCCAGATCTGAACCCCATCGAACACATCTGGGATGCAATGGGGTGACGCATTACTAAACAAAATCCCCATCGAGAGACTAAGCAGGGACTCATTCGTGCTCTGGAGGAGTGGATCAATTTGCCTCGGGAACTCCTGGATAACTTGGTGCTAAGCATGCCACTGTGCGACCTGCATCACAGTTTGGGATGGCGATATTCCATACTGACATGTGTGTCTGCCTTGTTATCTGTCAGCACTGTACATCCATTCTCCACCTATGTCCTTTGGAAATTTATGACTTTGGCAAACAAACTTATTACAACTTATTTTTTACTTCATTTATAATCATAGTTTTTTTATGTCATATCTTGTGTTCATATTCTGGCAATACATCTTTGTCCAGATTTGATTACAGTCATGAACTGTTTTTCAAATACAGGTACAAATGTATTACATCTTCAGGTACATCTTTAGGTTTTGGACGCCTGTGTACACATATAAGGCATAGTTTCAGGACTAGTGTGTGTTTGTGTAAGTACCTGTGGCGTAGCATCAATGAATGCCCGTATGCCCAGCCTCCCCTGCTTTAAAATTAATCAAATGAAATGTAAACAATATAACGAACTGAAATGAATATTCAATATAATGAATTTGTTTATATACAAATATTGTATTGTATCTATATGAGAGAGAAAATAATATGCCTCCAGCTCGATCAGCTCTTTTTTCTCATGTTAGCAGTCTCCAAAATGCCCGCCACAGTTGACGTACACCTAACTGCAGCTGTACAGCAAGGAACGGTGCAAAGTGCATGCAGGTAAGCTGTCTTTTCTGTGTTTCTTTCCTGTAGCCATGCTGTAGCCTAGATTTCTCTGTAAGCTGGTGTCAGCCGTTTAAAGCTGCCCTTCTCTTGGTTATTTACAGCAGCCCCAGAGTAAATAGCTAAATAACTGATATTTTTAAATATATAAAATGGTTATCAATATAAAATAAGTCTTGTTTTAAGAAACTATTTTACAGAGTCACTATTCTTCAAGTACACATAATATGAACTTAATGTTTTCAACATTGATATTATAAACTTTATTTTCCCTTGTTTGTTAGTTTCTTTTTTTTTCTTTAAGTTTTATTTATTTTTTTCATGTGTATCAGTATGAATTTATTACCTTGGATTTGTAACTCACAACCCCTGTATTTCACACAAAGAGAAAAATTGAAAGAAATATATTTGAAAGAAATATATATAATTTAAGAGATTGTTTGCTGTTATTGTTGTTGTTGTCTCACTGGATCCATTTTCAAACCACTGGTCTTAAGAGGCATACACTATAATGGGGAATTTTTTGTTGCTTTACTGTTGTTTGGATATTATTATCCAGAAGGCATCCTAAGGTGACAGTCAGACTTCTGCCTCCTATTAAGAGAAACAAATACTGAAGAAGAAACAAACATCCAAGCCCCATGTCGGGATTCGAACTCAGATTATCAGCTTCATGCCACACTGCCCAGCTCAGAGATGCCGGAATGGCAGATTGCTTATTGTTTTCAGTAATAAATGAGATGCTCCTGTAATAAAAAAAATGAGTATAATGTCGTCACTTAATTTCCATGGGTGGCCCTTTCTTCCAAGGTATTGAAACGACTCTTGCTATGCCGCTATCAATTTAATCGTTTTCATTGACCTCTTTGGTAAATCACATCCTGCTTTAATAAAATTTTGTATAATCTTTTTGAATAAAGGTTACACTGGTAAACAAGGTTGTGTAAGATATATGAGAATTATTTATATTATTTATTTACTTACATTCTGTTTTAAAAAAATTATGTTCAGAACTAGTGATAATAGAAAAATCCATCTTCACTTCAAACACAAATGGAATACTATTTTGTAATCTGTTTCCCATTTTGCAAATTTACAGTCCCCCCCCCCCCCCCCAACAGAAAATCTTGGCGTTCCCACTACAAAAGCTTATGCTATGCAACTGGTAAGTACATATATAGGCAGGGCCCCCACAAGGGGGGAGGTCGTTGGTCCCTCAGCACCGGGGCCCGGGCTGAGATCTACAGTATGTTTATAGTTTGTTTGGTTTTTTTTTTAGTTGTCGATTTGGAGATTCCGTATTTTTTAGTCTTAAGGTAACCGTGGCACTTGGAGTATATTTGAGGTAGCCCTTACCTTACAAAAGTCTGCCCAACCCTGCTGTAGGAGTATTAAATCATGTGGTATTTTTGCAATATTTTTGGCTAAGAATTTATGATTTTGTTCATAACATGGGGGAAAAGGCCTGGTATTGCATTTAATATCTGGGCCCGGAATTTGATATGGGGGTCCTGTGTATAGGAAGGTAGAACTTTAGGATCCTTAAGGTCCTGACTCAATTAATTCAGATGACTGCAAACCTTTTATACATTTCTTTTACCAATGCACCTAAAATTCTGAAAATTTAAATATGAACTTGTGAAGGATGTGGGATTTATATTTTCTTGTTTTTAATTTTCAAAATATTCTGTAATTAATTAAATTAAAATTCAGAAATTGTTAATTCTATTGAAAATCTATTTCTATAAAAAAAAAAGTGCTTCAAACAAATTTATTTTTGGAAACGAGCAGTATCAAATGAATTTGCATTATATTTAGAAAGCCTTTAATGAAAACATTTATTATTATGATTATTTGATAGCACGTAAAAAAATAATTTAATCTCAAACAATTTTAAAAACCACAATTTTTATTAAAAATTAACTGTTCCACTAATAATAAATATTTCAAATACAAGTCAGTAGTTTACAAATTTATTATCATTTCAGGTTTTCGCCAAGTTTTTTTAAGTTGAAAATACAGAGTTGGAAAAAAACCAAAAATTTACTGTTTTTGAATTTTAATTTAATTATTACAGAATATTTTGAAAACTAAAAACAAGAAAATATAAATCCCACATGGTTCACAAGTTCATATTTAAATTTTCAGAAATTTAGGTGCATTGGTAAAGAATTATGTAAAAGAAATAAAAGGTTTGCAGTCACCCGAATTGTTTGAGTCAGGATCTTAAAGTCAGTCACTTAATCTGATACAGATATCACTTGATGTTGCTATTCCTACCATATAAACCTGCTAATGGGCATCCAACCTAGTATCATGGCTAAACAACATGGGGCAGCCAGTGTGCATAGCTAAATTGCTGAGATGAAGGCTAAATCATTTGATCCTGGTGGGCAGCAAATGGTATTTTATGGTATTTTACTTTTATCATTGTAATATTATTAACTATAATTTTTATTTTGATTAAATAAACTAAAAAAAACATACATTTAAAACAGAAAAAGTTAAACTGAAATACTGAGCATTTTCTATTTATTTGTTTCTTTCAATTTATTGCATATATACTAGTCTTTTCTTTTTTCTTTCAGAATTAGGTTCACAAAAAGTTAATTTATATCTGTGATGACAAAAATGCATCTTCTGAGATGTAATGATAGGCTCAGTCATTTATACAAAGTGGAGGGAACTGCCAAATGTCCATGGTATTTCGAAGACATTTGACCCTTAAAACAACCCATATTGCAGGAATTATTATTAGTAGCAGTTTTGCAAATTTTTGTAATCTTTATAATTAATTTGATAATTTGGACCAGATATGTCAAACACAAGGCCCAAGAGCTGAATGCAGCCTGAACCAGAATGAAATTCAATTAGGAATATTCAACAAAATAATAAAAATACCATTAAACATGGGCGTATTTCATTTTAAACCTAAAAATCATAAAAAAATTTGGAAAAAATATTAAGACAAGCATGGCATTAAGATAAGTTTGTTTAAAAAAACATTTTATTTTTATTTAACTTTATAGGTAAAAAAGAAAGAACATTATTCCAAGCACAGCATGTGTGTGTTTTTGTTGGTTTAAATGTTTATTTTTCTTATTAAAATATATTTTTTATTTCAAATCATAGCTGATTTTCCATCATTGTTAGTTTTTTTTTTACTTCTTTTCTCAAAATCAAATCCTATTTCATTAAATGTCAAATCACTGAAATGCAAATTTTTTCAAAACAAAATTCATTTACTTTAGATTAATTTTTTTTTTTCAATGTTTGTATCTCATTAAGGTAATAAATGCCATAGATTTTTCTTAGAATTCCTGATTAATGGAAGTCGTCATACCCCAACATTCTCTTTCATTTTCTTATCAAAGCTGGCCAATGTTTGCTGGAAGTTTGAAGCAATTCTTTTTATCAACTTCACTTCGCCTTTAATTTTGAAAATGGTGTTTCTTGGTGAGCATTGAGTTTTTTTTCGTAATGATGGTTAATTTCTCAAAGTTTTGATAGACATCCATAAATAAAGTTTCGAGATGTGTTTTTCAAAAGTTCACTTTTGAAAGTACTAACAGTGCACTTCAGCCCTTTTGAAACTATTAGTTGAGAAATTGTATTGATTTTGAATCTATACTAAAATGTAAAATTTACTGTATATTGTTATCTGCTTTGGATGCGTATATGTGTTAATAAACCGGGTGATCAAGAAATAACAGGAGGTGTTCGGAGCCCTGTAGCGTGTTATATACTGGACGAAATAGATCAAAATTTGGCTACCATACACATTAAAGTATGCGGTTTCGATTTGTCAAGAAAAAAAAATTAGTACCAAACAACGCCGATAGGGGAAATTTTGGCACTGTTGTCGAAAAATGCATCATGAAATTTGCATATACAGGTACTTTGTGACACGATATTGAGGATAAAAAGAGGTTGAGGGAATTCTAGTCAGTCTGCAAGAAGTCGCCTGTCAATGGCGTTGTCACTATGTGATCGTGCCTTATTAAGTCAAGCTGTTTTAACAGCGGGATGAAAATGCCAATGCTGCTCTTCGTGAATACTGGCGGTGAAAACAGTTATGTAGAGGACCTTAACTAACTTACGAAGAATGGTTGAAAAGTTTGAAAGATCAGGAACTCTTGGTGTGCAACCAGGCCTAGGACGTAAACGTATCAAGCAGGAACAAGTTGAAGAAGTTGCAACTGCCTTTCAGGATCAGGCGATAGCTAATAAGCAGGGTAACAGCAGTGCACGTTTAATATCATGACAAACAGATATCCCGTTGTCAACGGTGCAGAAGATATTGCATAAGATCCTGAAATTTTATCCGTATAAGATAACATCCATTCAAGAATTGCTCCCAGGGGACAGAAATACCCGATTAGAGTTTGCTTTGAGATTTTTGGCTCGATAGGAAGTGGATGACGAGTGGCCGTGGCATATATTATGGAGCGATGAAGCTCACTTCCTTGTGCACGGTGATATCAACACACACAACTGCCGTATTTGGGCTGATACAAATCCTCACATTGGTCAAGAGATCCCCTTACATTCGCCGAAAGTCACAGTTTGGTGTAGGTTCACTGCTTCTTTTTTCATCGGACCGTACTTTTATGAAGAAGTTGGTAGAAATGGACTAGTGACTTGTTCTGTCAATTCCGACAGATATGCCGATATGCTCGAGAACTTTGTGATACCTCAACTGAAATTGTATCGATTCTACCATTTTCATGCAAGATGGTGCACCAACGCACATCGGACTTCGGGTGAAGGATGTCTTGCATCAACATTTCACAGACGCTAGAGTAATTAGTCGCGCATTTCCCATGAATTGGCCTCCGAGGTCCCCTGATCTGAATCCTTGCGATTTCTGGCTGTGGGGCTACCTGAAAAGCATTGTGTATCAAGGACATGTTCCTGACATTCCTACCTTGAAAGATCAAATAACGTTACATGTTAGACGAATAAATGCCAAAACCTCGTGCACCGTATGCAATTAGTGGAACATCAGGCTGGTGGTCACCTTGGACCAAATTTGTAGATTGCTATAATAAACGTTTCTCATTGGTATTTGGTGTGTTGTTATTTAATATTTCCATTGGCAGTTATTCTTTTTTCACACATTATGTGCTTGCAGCGCCAGAATTTCCCCTATCGGTGTTGTTTGGTACTAATTTTTTTTTCTTGACAAATCGAAATCGCATACTTTAATGTGTATGGTGGCCAAATTTTGTTCTATTTCATCCAGTACATAATACGCTACAGGGCTCTGAACACCTCCTGTTATTTCTTGATCACCCGGTATATGCATAAATATTGAAAACCAATACATTTTCAAGTCAACATGCAGCCTGCACTGATCCTCATATAAGGTGCAGTGGCCCCATTCCTACTTGATCTGTCTGGAGAAGAACTCAATGTGGAAAATACCCTGATCTCTGCCAGGGATTGAACCCAACTCTTCGGGCTCGCAGTCAAGAACCTTACCATGAACCTACTGGGTCACATTTGATAATTGCTTATTTCCTAATTAGTTTCCTAATGCTCTACTATCTAAAGCAATTCAAATTGACTGAAATAGTCTAATAATCTATTAGTTTCCAAACTAAACTGAAATGAAAGGTGTTTCATTTAAAAGTTATTGTTTAAAAGTTTAAACAATATTAAAAAAAAAATTGCTTTGAGAATGCCCCCCCCCCCCCACCAAAAAAAAAAGTAAAATAAAATATACTTTACCTCCCCTATTTCAATACAGTAGGCCTGGACTAAAGTGTTGAGAGATCTTTCAATCAATCCAGAGAGGAATTTATTCATGCTTTCATGACTAATATCTTCTAACTGATAGTAACTGAAAGGGTAAAACTGTAATTTTAACCAAATCCAATTTCTTATGCAATCTTTTGTACACATTTACTAAAATATTCCATGATTACTAGCTATTTAAATATCAACACAACATTCAATGTAAAATGTAATAATAATTTACTTACTATAGATAAATGTTTCAAAAAAAAAGACAAATATTTTCAGACTTTTTTGTTTCCTTTTGTATTTAGTGAATTCTCCCAGAAACCATTAAATCCTTTAAGCAAACAAGTTTCACCTTTTGATCACCTCTCAAAACATTTCCCACACTGCGTATTAAAACAGTATCTAGATATTCATCTATTCTTAATAGGTAATTTTTCAAGTTGTGATTTGTCTTAAAAAATTAATTTGGGAGGATTGCTCTTAAGGACATGACTATGAAAGCTATTTGAACATGAACTTGAAGAATATTTGTTTTTAATTCTACAACTAATACTTCTTATGTTCATATTTCCCTACCTATGTTGAAGATAAGAACCGCCACAACCAAAAGCATAGTAAAACTGAAAAGCATGTAGGATATTTTACTTAATGAGACCTAAAAGATTCATTTAGGGCTAATTATGAATTCAATACACATCCCACAAAGAAGTAAGTTTTTATACCAAGATGAAAGGAAAGGGAGAGTTCAAGAATCAGAATTCTCATTAAATTCCTCAAACTAC
>JAFIDM010009631.1:230642763-230665504 GCA_023159025.1 Thereuonema tuberculata
ACCTCAACGAAAGCCAAATTTTATGCACTGTTTTTATGAATTCTTATTACTGTGGATGCACCATAAGCAGTTAACATCCTATTAAAAAACAAAAAAAAAACAAAAACAAAGAGACTTCACAGAAGAAAAGTAAAAGTTACCAAGACAGCTGTATGAATTGAAACCAAGGTCCAGGCCTATCAGCTGAAGTAACCATTTGGACCTACCTGAATGGTACTTAGTGTGAAGGTGGTTGACATTTTGCTCAGCTATGATTATAATATAATTCAAACACTGAAAATGCTACTCAATAAATAAAAATATATGGTGCACAAGGCTTAGAAATGTAAAGTTTGAATCATACAGTATTTCAAACATCAAGGTGAAATTAAGGACATAACACATAAGCTTATTTGAATTTAACTTATCTTGAAATGCTGAAATGTCTAGAATATGAAAAAAAAAACATAACTGAAATGGTTAAATGAAAACAAAAAGAATTCCATACAAATATCTTACCATATATTGGATGTATATAAGTACAATTTATGATAATAAATAATATCACAAATGAGCCAAAGGTAAAAGCTTCACTACTTTTTTAAAAAACAGTACTAATGAATTAATAATTTTATTTACCTGGATCTTTTGATTAACAAATAATTCTTCTACTGTTCTTCGATCTCTTTCATGAAGTCCAGCATGATGAATTCCAATTCCAAAAGCCAATGTTAATTTAAGATTGGTGTCTTTTATTCCACTAATTACATTTTCAATCTGAATAAAAAAAATAAAAAAATACAAACTTTTCTCAAAGATAGTCTTACACATGTTAAAGTTAAGCTATTTAAGCATATTGTAAACTGTTTTATTAAGCAAATATTACGTTTATGTTAATTTTTATGCAGTTCAATTCTTAATTTGATTTAAAAATTTAAAAGCAGTTTGTTTGTATGTTTTCTAAAAACTGTATGAAATTACACAAATTTCATGTTTTAGAACCCAGTGGTTCCCAAACTTTTCTTATCAAGGACTTCTTGAGAAGAAAACATCATTATCCTTATATATTATTTCTCAAAGCTGTTTTGTTGTCGGAACGCCATATCTCCCTTAATACTTCATCAAAATCAATGATTGAGACATCATTTTGAAGATTACGTTCCCTGCTAATGACGAAAAATAAACAATTTGTTTAAAATTATAGTTTTCGTTAAAAAAACTTTATTTTAAATGTTTTTTTATAAAAATGTAGACACGCTTTAACAGAAGCGGTTTATTTTTCGAAACCGAAACAACATTTTAAATAAAGCTTTAGCGATTTTAAACTTCAAATATATACTTTTTTGAATAAAAATGCACTTTAAAATGATATTTCATCGTTTATTTAATAAGAACAGATAAAAAAACAAACAAAAGATTTATAATTTAATAAAAATAAACGATTTATTACAATAAAAAACATAAAAATTTGTCAACTTCTCTTATATTATTTCTCAAAGCTGGTTTTTTTTTTTTCTCTTAATCTTCAAAATGATATCTCAATCACTGATTTTGATGAAGTATTAAGTTCACCGCTAATGACGAAAAAGTAAACAATTTTTGTAAAATTAATGTTTTCGTTAAAAAATTTGTTTTAAAATTCTTTTTATAAAAATGTAGAAGGCGCCAAATAAGACTGCTGTTGGATTTGTTTATTATTTCTCAAAGTTGTTTTTTTTTTTTGTTGCGAATTATTCGCACGGGTCAACTAGTATTGAATAAAAGATCAATACATAAAAATAGTTATAAAAATTAAAAGTTACTTTAGATTGACAATTATGATGTGGAAGCGATGCTCATACCTTGCAAAGAAAGGCAGCATATGGGTAAAACTACAGATGAATCCTAACATGAGAAAAAACAGCTGTTCCATATTCCTGATGATGATAACTCAAGGCATCAATGGAAATTTGTGCATTCTAAATATTTATCCAATTTTTAGTGATCCTGTATGGGTCAATCCATATGAAGTGGTCCAGAAAAAAATAAAATCGTTGCTCAACTATTTTTAGAAAATCTGATTTTTTTTTTTGTCCAATAGACCTAACATGTTGATAGTTCAAAATGACTATTTTAATTTATTGCTTTTTGTTTTTGTGAGATGGCCAATTTGTTGTACAGGGCAGTGCAGTTTTTGCCATTTTAAGGGTTTACAGAAAAATATGGTTTACGGAAGGGTTTATGGAATGGGAATATTGTTGAAACAAAGGCTAGACTTTAGGCTGAAATTTCATCCTTTAAAGAATAAGTTTGGTGAAAATGCCATGTAAGTAAAATTGTAGCCCTTTATTTTCCGAACAAATTGCTTTTTCGCCCATATTGATAGAGCCAATAGAGGCTGAGAAATTTATGTTTCTGTAAGCCCTTAAAATTGCAAAAACTGCACCATCCTGTACAACAAATTGGCCACCACGCAAAAACAAAAAAATAATAAAGTTAAAATAATAGTCATTTTGAACTATCATGAATGTTAGGGTCATTGGAGAAAAAAAAAACAAAACAGATTTTTTAAAAATGGTCTAGCAACCACTGTTGGACCATTTGGTATGGAATGACCTGTATACAAAATGTAAAGGGGTAGATCTTCAGAAGGTGCTGTCTATCCATCACCATCTCTATAGTTCAAGCTGTAAGTCTGATAAGCTATAAGACATGACTGATACCTTATTGGAAAGCTTACGACTTGTACAGATAGGACAAAATATAAGTTCTGGTCTGCAGTCACTTCCTATCTCACAGGAAATGTTAGTGGCCAAAAATGAAACATATTGTCACCTCTACAGCACAAATTACAAGTTGGACAGATATGACTGATAATTTATTGGAAAGCTTATCACTTGTAGAGATGAGGAAAATTATGAGTTACGGTCTGCAGTTACTTTCTGTCTCACACAAAGTGGCCGAAAATGAAACATGCATGGGGTCATTATGGTTTTGTGTACAACATGAAACGTTTTTTCTTTGTAAATGGCGAGTTTCGGGTTTGAAGGCCATGTATTGCTGTCCAAATTGTCCCGACATTTTGCCAACGACTGCAGTGGGCATTTTCTAGGAAGAAAGGCAACCCAATGTATTGATCCTTCTCCTATCAATTCTCCAATTACTGGATTTCCCAGATGGACCATGATTTATATCTATAGAAGTAGTCTCTGATTGGTGGATTCAATTGATGCAATGCAACACACTGCAAATTGCTGCTGAGGCCGAGATAACAGTGTTTAAAGGGTTACCATAGAAATGATGTTGAAGAACTGAAGAGGTATTTTCACTCACATGAGCCTTAGAAGTGTGGAATTATGTCGCATGCAGAAAGTTTTCAAAACAGGAATCCTATTATTTTGTTTCTGTTTTTCTTCTTTTCTATTAAAATTATTAGGATATTTGTAAATTTCGATTTGTTTCCCTTTGTAAATGGGGATGGAAACTTCAAGTTTCCACGAAACCAACAGTTTGGTCACAAAAGCCTACATTCCTAGATTTTTCATTGTTCATTTTTAGTCTTCTGATAAGATCAGCAGACTTATATTCCCGTTTTGTTTGTCACATAGGTTAGAATTGTTAAAATCTCATTAAAATATCATTAAAATCTCATTAAATTATCATTAAGCACAACAATCCCAACAATCGCGTCTTTTACATTCGCAACAATCACATTTATAATGCAGCTCTACAACAATCGCAACAATCACAGTAAACGCAACAATTGCGCATTTTGCATTCGCAGCAATCACATTCATAATAATAAGGAATATAAAGCAATATTAATTATATTTTCTTATCAGAAGACGTTATGAAGCATTGTGATTGGTTTTCTAATCGCTTTCCCTCCCTTTTTTTTTTTTTTAATAATAAGCAATATTTGTGGGATAAACACATCTGGCTTGCTATAGTCAATAAAGAAAAATCCATAAAAAAAAAAAAAAACATCTGTTTAACCTTAATTTTCTTGCAAAATCTTGTAATCTTATGACAGCTGAGGATTAACAGCACAATGTAGAAGCTATTGTGGTTTCAAGTAAAAAAACCGAATCAACATTTTTATCAGTGATAAAGAAAATCAAATTATTTTCTAAATTATTCTAAAAACATTCCTACCTCCTCTTCTGGCATATGAAGCCACTGTTTAGGATTATTCTCAGCAGCCAGAAATGAAATTAAATCCAAAGCTGTTAGCCTTGTTTGTCTCCTTGATGATACAAAAATTAGAACAGGTTTGGTAGGTGAATGCATACAAACAGCTACAAAGAAGAAAAATACAAAATGATATTGAAAATGCTGTGTTGAATATATAGAAATGGAAATTATCAAAAAAATTTCAGATAGAAAAAAAAAAAAGCAATGTCAAATTAATAATTTAAGTATAAAAATTTCAATATTACAATAAATAGAAATGAAGCAATTTATAGAATCCTTCAAAAATTAAATACTTCAATAACATTCCAGTCTAGAATAAGAGAAATTTAGAAAATTTAATTTAATGACGAAGAATGTATCTCATGAACTTGGGAATTTTTTTCAAGCCAAATCAAATGTTTGCAATTACAAAAGATAAAAAAAACAACAGATTTATGAAACATCTGAAAAATTTCATTTTCTAATCAACAGTATTAATAGAAATGAAAGTTTCATTATACCAATCCAATCTTATTTTTAATTTATATATATTTACTGTCAACCACAGATGAGCGATCCTTACTTGGCAGAGTACCAAGGCCAGTCGATTCATTTTTAAGGGAAGAAGGAATAAGAGATTATGATTTTGTATGGTTGGAGATATCTATCTATCTATCTATATATATACATAATGTTATGGTAAGTAAAATTTCAAACTGTTAAGCAAAATATGTTCACAAAATAAAATCTAATTTTCCAATGTTTAATTATACACAAACAAGACGGATCAAATACTCTGCGAGACAGATTGATTTCCCTATTTTAGGAATGGATTTGCCTTCTTCTGCCATGCGCAGAAGTGTTGAAGGGGTCTCTCATCTGTGGTCAGACAGTACTTGTTTTTTATAGATTATCTTGAAAATATTTTAGAAACAAATTGGTATAAAATTATGAAGATATTTCATATAATTCTCCAAAGAATGATTTAGAAAATCTGAAATAAAGACTGAGAAATAAAGTACATATTTGTATTTAAGATGGTATGGACTTTTATAATTCATGATGTCAGAAATCATTTCTGATAATAAAAGAAATATTCATTTTTAAAATAAATGACTTCATCATTACCTTAAATGCTAGTAAATTCTATCTAAGGTTATTTAGTAATTATAAACAGCTAATTGCATACTCATTAGTTTCTGAAAAATAATGTCTATGTGGAACTGATTTCAGAAGAATGAAAAAGTGTTAATTTTAATAGTAAAAATCAGTACTTGCAATAATTGTCTGCACGAGTAATTTCTCTAAAAATTCCATACAAATTTCATTGAAAGAAAAAAGGGACAATGCAAAAATTTGGTTACCAAGAATAGCCGGTATTTTCACTCCTATAACATAATAGCCAAATAATGTGCTAAAGCCTGATCAATAATTTCTGGAAAGTTTAATGTGATGATGAGGGATTAAATTACATTAATTACACTGAATTAGCTCATGATAAAGGGAACCTTTTAAGTAAAGCTGATACCTTGGGACAACTTATTAGGATCTCTTATGCCAGGGTTACCTGGAGTGCAAAGACTCGAAAGGTGTAAAAAGGGAAACATACTATATTCTTAGAAACCCAACTGATCCCTCAAAAATTAAGTAAATAAAAACAATGTCAAAATGTGGAAATCTCTTCTTTCAGCAGATAAACGCTCACCACAAAAATGCATTTGACCACAAAGAAAAACAAAAATAATAATAAAATAAGCAAAAAAAAATTAACAAGTCAAAAGGAATCAATTCATGATAAAAGGGAAGCGTTTGATGTTGTTTTTATTTTCTTAATCTTAGTTTTTGAGGTTCACTTGTATTTCTAAGAATATATTACTTTTCCCTCATATTCTTTTGCAAATTGGTTAGCCCTGGCTGAGCAGAGCCTAATAAGCTGAAACAGCTGTCCCAGGGTCTCAAAAGTTTCCCTTTATCATGAATTAATTTCTTTTCTTTAGACATATTATTATTATTATTATTTTTTGTTTTGTTTTGTTTATTTTATTATTTTTTTTCTTTCTTTCTTTGTGGTCAAATGCCTTTTGTGGGACGTGTTTACTTGTCCAAAGATTTCATTTCCAGATTTTGATGTTGCTTTTATTTTCTTAATCTTAATTTTGAGGGGTTCCTTGTGTTTATTATTTAGTTATGCCTTATTAAAAAAAAAAAAAAAAAAAAAGAAATTGTACCAGTCTTTAAAAGCTTTCCATGCTACTACAATGAATGATTATGACTACGCCCGTATAATTAACCCTGCTTTCAAACTTAAGCTGAGAAATTTAGTAACCATCTGCTAAATTAATTGTAAACATGGACTGATTCAATTCCCAAATCTAGCTAAGGTACTTTTCTTTCTTCCATGTTCATTTCTTTCTACAAACATAATAACTATCTTGTGGTATACTCTCTTCAACAAGAATCAAAGAAATAATCCACAATATATTGCAACTCTCTGACACTGAAAGCATAATACAATTGCCAAAAAGCCAGAGCAATGGATTAAAAAAAATTACACATACAGAAAAACGTTGTGAATTGGATCAAATCACTGTAAGATTAACTTAAAAACTGATAATTAATGAAAATGGAATTGTGAGGATCATAGGGCAAACCTAGGAATACTGATTTGACTTTGTAGTCCTAAGATGAAGAGGAGGGGAATGCTCAGTGATTAATATCCTGTCATATGAAACGCAATGATGTCAAAACTCTTAGACAAAAAAAGTATGTAACTGGAAACTAGTGACAGAGAACTGAAGTGGAAATATGCTTTTTGGCATGCCTTTCACCCAATTTAAATGATTGATAAGCTTAATAAATGACTCCTTCATGCAGCAAAGATGGAAAAAATTCTGAAGGTTTGTAAATGCAATACTTTCTCCAGAAAAAAAAATTCACCTTATATATATGTAAATATACATACCTTGGAATGTTGGCTTATTCATTGTAGCCATCCGTGGACAGTAATGTTTTCCTGGAAAACCTTCTATATGAACTTCTAGTGGAACAGGCCGAACAGAAGGACGGAAATTAAAAAGACCAATCTGGATTTAAAAACAAATAAATAAATAAATAAATTGTAAAGAAAAATACAGTATTTGTTATTTTGGAAGTTTTGAATCAATTTTAAAACCAGGTTCTTCATCAGCTATTAGTTTTAATCTTGTACAGCTTTAAGTTATGAATTAGAATTCATTAGAATGAAATAAACAAAACAAAAAAAAAAACAGAAAATGCACAAAGTTCATATCCAGTCAGGGAGATTCTTTCATCAAAAGTAACAGCATGCAGTCTTGTAAGCAAAACAAAAAAAAAAGGCCCATATTTCAGAAGAGCTATCAAATCAGGAAGAATCTCACAAGAAAAGTAAAAATCTATAGTAACAGGAGCAAAGTAAAGAAATAGTCCAAAATAGAGAGATGCTTGCTTACAAAGAATATTGCAAACAAGCTGCTCTTATGACTGACAAGATCAGTGAATTACTTTTAGTATTTTTCAGAATTTATTAGTTAATTGTAATTAATTTTAAATAAAAAAAAGACAGGTTTTAATGAGACAATAAAATGTTCAAAGTTAAAAAAATGAAGATACTGATAATACATAAAATGAGTATATAGCAATTTAAATAAATCCCTGTAATAGTGCAGTACCACCTTTATGTTGAACCACCACAAAATAGTGATCAGAGCAGAATATTAAAAGAAGTGATTAAATTGAAGTAGACAGCTAAACATGACAACATAATGGAAAAACGGTTGGCAAAATGCATTTTTAAAATTAATACTTCAAAAGTACACTTTTTATGCCTTTTTTTTTTTTTAATTTTTAAAATATACTGATAATTTAAAAATTTTAAGGTAACTGTGAAAACAACATTTAAAAGTTAATTTTGGTTCAATTTTTTAATGTTAACTTAGTAATTCCTGAATTGAGAATTTGGTTTAGCAAATTTAAGAACTACCAAATGAAGATGTGTTTTTGATTAAAGTTAAAAATCTTTAAAAACTTAAGGCAAACAGTTGTATTATTAATAACAAAACTGAAACATATTTAATGCTATTGATATGTAATTACCTCTTTTATTCCAAGCCAGTCTCCTAAATCTCTTGCATTTGCCAAAGCAGTTGATAATCCAATAATACGCAAAGGAAAGTCCGTGTGTGAAGATATAAAATTAGTACGAGAAACAATTACTTCTAAAACTGGCCCTCTGTCTTCACCTAAGTTACAAATAATGTAAAGTCCATAATAAATTCTGATTGGTTTTCAAAGTTAATTTTTAAGAAAAACTGGAATGATTGAAATAAATTACCATTACAAGTAAAAACAATTTTAGTTAACAAATCTTAGTTTTATTCAAAAGCACAACTATTGCTATTTTGAGACTAATATTATGGGTTTAATGTTTTTATTTATCAACTACATTTTCCTCCCATTTTTTTTTTCTAAAAACAATGTTTTTTTACATTGGATCTTTATAAACAGAAACAAAACATTAATTTAGGAGTCAATGATTCTCTCTCAAATCAATAACACAAATGTAGATGAAAATTCTATAGAAATTACAAACAAAGCTATATCAATACTTCAATTTTTCTTTGCATGCTATAAAAGAAACTCCCTGCAAGAGTTCCTTGATTATCATTTTTTACTTCTGGGAAGACAATCAAATGCAGTGTTATGCTGGCACTGTGGGGTCATTCCATATCAAATCAAAAAATAGTAATTTTCAACCCGACCATCTCAGATTTTGATGAAACTTGGTTTATTTGTAGTCTTTTGTGCCCTGAATTCAAAAGTAATTTTTTAAAAATTCTATCTCTTATAATTTTTTAGCTATATGTATTTCAAAGTCGGAAAATTTCACTTTTTTTTTACGTATGTGCAAAGCTAAAATGTGCTCTAATTCAAGTTCTATAAGCCCTAAAAGGTTGTTCAAAGGCTCATTTTAAAGAGGATTTAATGAGCTTTAATTTGATACCAAACTTATTGGTGAAACATATTGGTGAAAATATTTTTTTTTTTTTTGAAACACTCAAAAATTTGTTTTTGAAAAAAATTTAAGATAGTGTTTTCTGAAAATTTTGAAAATTATATATATTTTTTATTGTAATCTAGCCAATACACCATAAAAATTTCAAAGTGGGATGACAATGGGATCGGCAGTTATGATAAAAATACTTCACAGTGGTTCAATATTTTTATGCGTTCTGGCATATCAACTATGGGCAATTTACTACACGCCCAAAAAAGAAATAAATATCATTCCAATCAGTAAGTTAACTATAAATATTATTCCAACATATATTTTATTTGCTGTAAGATTATGCACATTAATTAAAGAACAAAATTTAAAATAACTTACCCGTTTTAGCATTAGAAATTTTTACACTCAAACATAAATGACGTTTAACAACATATTCAAACACATATACTGGCATATGTGGAAACCATTCCAAATTCTTCTTTAGCAAAGATGAGAATCAGATTCAACAGACACATTAAATAGGTACAAAGAAAAATCTTAGTTAAAAAAAATTCCAAAGTTCACATACTATCAAAATTTACACACCACAGTTTTCTGAATATATGTGACACATCTTAATCACTATTTTTTTAACTTTTTCAGTTTGAAAGGAGCTTTTTTGTTGCTTTTGTACCTTCAAACTCTTATATACTCTTCCAGTTTGTGTTGAAAGATCTACTTTAGTTAGCACATCAGCTTTGTTAACAATTAGTACATCTGGCGAACGAGGGTATTTAAATGATGGAGAAGGCCCATGGGGCTCTAAAAAACTTATTTTAACCTCATCATTTTCAATTCCTAACACACACCCTAACCACCATTCATCGTCATACATACATGTGACAAAACCAACAATTTCACTCAAATCCAAGTCACTGTCAACATCATTTACTGAAACAACTTCCTCTTTTGAATCATTTGAAAAGGAATAGGTCTTAACCAAAACTCTGGTTTCATTTTATGGTTGATAGTTCTGAAACTGTTGAGTTCCTTTAACTGATTTGGCTTCTTCTAATCTTACTTTCAAAAGTATCGGTTCACATTCATATTCTTCTTGTGTGGAATAAATGAAATCTATATTTTTTTATATTTTCTTTAGCCCAATGGGCAAGTTATTTTAAATTTTGTTCTTTAATTAATAAGCATAGTCTTACAGCAAATAAAATATATGTTGGAATAATATTTATTTCTTTTTTGGGAGTGTAGTAAATTGCCAATAGCCGACATGCCAGAACGTATAAAAATATTGAACCACTGTGAAGTATTTTTATCATAACTGCCGATCCCATTGTCATCCCACTTTGAAATTTTTATGGTGTATTGGCTAGATTACAATAAAAAATATATATAATTTTCAAAATTTTTAAAAAACACTATCTCAAAAAATTTTCAAAAACAAATTTTTGAGTGTTTCAAAAAAAAATATTTTCACCAATATGTTTCACCAATAAGTTTGTTATCAAATTAAAGCTCATTAAATCCTCTTTAAAATGAGCCATTGACCAAATTTCTAGGGCTTATAGAACTTGAATTAGAGCACATTTTAGCTCTGCGTGTACGTAAAAAAAAAGTGAAATTTTCCAACTTTGAAATACATATTAGCTAAAAATCTATAAGAGATAGAATTTTTTAAAAATTACTTTTGAATTCAGGGCACAAAAGAATACAAATAAACCAAGTTTCATCAAAATCTGAGATGGTCGGGTTGAGTGCCTTGTTGGTTTGACGTGGAATGACCATGTGACAAAATTTGACATAGTAAACACAAAACTACATAAATTTTTATAATCACATGCAACAATTAAATCACATTCATCAATGGAAGAAGTAGTTTCACACCACTGTTCTGTGAAATTTCTTAACTTTAAATTGAAATTAAACCTTTGTAAAGCTTTTTTGTATTAGTCTTTAGATGATACTAATTAACAATTAGCATCATCTTCATTGGTATGTTTAAACAGTTATCACCGCAGATTCGAACCAAGCAAATAAAAGTTTTGTTGTTTTAGTGATTTTATTTAAAATTTTCTTTAAATTTGTTTTATTTATGACACTAGTTGTGGGTTTTCAAAAAATGTATGCCGTACGGCATACTTAAAAATACAATTATTACAGTAACTTTCAATCAAAGCAATAACTAGTTTACCTAAAAGATGAATTTCATCAATCACGATGAGAGAAACAGATTTTACATAATTCCTTGTTTGCCAACTTCGACTTACACCATCCCATTTCTCAGGAGTTGTAACTATAACATCAGCCTGTGCAATAGCTCTTGCATCAGGAGTAACGTCACCTGTTAATTCAACTACCCTGGAAGAAAAAAAAATCGAAATTATATACCATTCATTTAATATCAACCTATCTGTAACTGTTTACTAAAGGAATTGCTTGTAGAGCAATTTTTTTTCTCATCAGCTTGTAACAAATCAGCATCACAAAAGCATTGTTTATAATTTGCAATTAATTAATTCATTTGATTACCACTTTAATAATATGTCATTGTTCCAAAATAATTCTCCAATTATCTTAACTGCCTAGAGTTGCCACCTGTCCCATACTACCACCAAAACTGTATCTCCAGTTTTATAAGTTGGTTAACAAAGATGAAAAAATGTATGAAATAAATAAAAATATGAATTTTGAAATTTTATTTAATAATTTAAATCTATTAAAATAAATAAATAAATGAGTTTTTACGAAATTCATTTTTTAGTACAATTCATCACTATTTAAATTAAAAAAAAAAAAAAAGCCCTGATACATTGTTAAAAAAACATTGCTTAAGACTTATTTGTTTGGAATTTGCTTACAACTTAATAAAATGAGGAGAGTAGCTAAAAAACTAAAAAAAATCCCGTATTATGGCAAGTACAATGGTGCTAAAATGCCCCTTTATTTCACTGAATGTAAAATGACAACTCTAACCCTGTCATTCTTTACTGCAGTATCTCACAATTTGGAAATTTTATGCTTCCAATCCTAGAAGCATTAACCTTTCCAACCCCAAATTATTTTTTGGTTGAGAAAAACTCATTAGATAAACATGCCAATAAATATGTTTTTTTAAAATTTCTGAATTTTTCCTATAAAGTTTAAGAAATATAACACATTGCTTTAAAGCTGAAGCAAGGGACTGAAGATCCTTTAGACAAGAATATAAACTTTTTTTTTAATCAATTAATTAAAAATTTTAATGTTAAAAAACAACAATGGATGAGACCAAATTATTCGCAAGTGACATCCGGAACATTGTGAACATTGTGCTTCAGATGTATTGTTCATACTAGCCTCAGTACGGAGACCTTGTTATTTACTGTGACTGATGATCGTCAACGAGCGTGAAACAGCTGTTCCAGGATGTCACTTGTGAATAATTTGGTCTCATCCATTGTTGTTTTTTAACATTTCAATGCGTAGTTTGAAGTCTTATGCTTTAAAAAAATTCATTGAGGCCGCTCTCACTGGTACATGGATTTTCTCTCTGGTTTTTTCATTGGTGAGTTTTTCATTGTGTATTTTTTTCTTTGAGACACCACTGCGCTTCTGATGTATTGTTCATACTAGCCTCAGTATGGAGACCTTGTTATTTACTGTGACTTCTTCTGGCTGATGATCGTCAACGAGCGTGAAACAGCTGTTCCAGGATGTCCCTTGTGAATAATTTGGTCTCATCCATTGTTGTTTTTTAAAAACTTGCATCTTTGTTTCTTTTCAATGCATTCTGGCCAATGATGAAATCCATTATATTTAGTACCATTGTTGGCCGTATAGTTCTATATTCTGTTTGTGCTCTGGCAAAGAGCTAACTAATGTCATAACAATATTCCAGAAACAATGTCTCCTAAATTTATATCATTTCAGGTGCCTGTTCCAGAATACAGACCAAAGTCATAGATAATTTCAGACTCCCAAAATCTCACAAATACTTTGAAGTTTCTGCGATTTTGTTTTGCAAATACGGGTTTCTGGAATTTCTGTCTTTGAAAAGAATTAAAAAAAATACCCGAAGACAAACAATTATTTTGTTTCACGTCATAACATTGTTACAAAGTTCTTCGAAATGTGTAAGGGTTATATCTGGCATTTATTCTTTTTCAGATCCAAAGTAGCTTCCTGATTTATACACTTCTGGCCCCAATGTTGCTTTAAAGTAATATTATCCATAGATGAAAAAATACTTTAATTTCCTATTGCCTTCTATAAATTGACACACTTCAAAAATAGTAATTAAAAGAAAAAATTAAGTAACATTTATAATAACAAGAAATTAAGAGTTGAAAACAATGCAGAAATTTGTCCTCCCCTATTGCTTTGTTTTTATCCAACAATGGTAATAAAGCTAAAATTAGGAAGCTCAACATGTCAGCCACTTATTGTACGAATTAAAAAGTACAAATACATAGCTTTCAAGTCACATAAAAGTTTAAGAGGAAAGCTTAAGTAGTATGCAGTAATCCAAGCACAAATTCATGTAGCTTTAGAGCAACAATGGGCTGAAAGGGCTAAGAGTTTCAGTTCTTTTAAACATCCCTAAAACAAATCCATATCACATCTCATTAGCACAACAGATCTGAAACTCCCTCCCTCATATCTTTATAAATGATGTTAAACCTCACTATGGTTTTCCTTGCTAAGATGTTTGATGAATTCTTTAGGAGCAAAACCTCTGTTAAAAATCTTATAGTGAGATTTAACATAATTCATTGTGTAATCTATAGGCATTTCTCACATGCTTTGTTGTATAGTAAATATTACAGCCTGACGATCTTCATCAGACATTTCAATTTGTGATAAGATCAAAACTCCAGAACAATTTCAAAGTGCAACGAAGACCAAACAAGAGACTTTTCAACATTCAACAATAAACAAACATTCAATAAACAAAAAGATATCACTGCCTTATCATAGTTAATTCTATGATATATAAAAGGAGGGGATGACAAAAATGGTTTCTATAATAAACTTGATAAAAGCACTGAAGTTAGCTAAAAGAATATTATTCTGCCAATTGAAAACCTAAATGTGAAAGAAATGGATAACGAAGGACTAAAGCATGTTGAAGATAATCATAGAAAAGACAATAGAAATCAATGCAGTAATAACATTTTACTTAAAGAAATGATTTCACTACTGTAGAATATTTTGTTCCCAAGTAAATTTTGAATACGCTGATATCTCAAGATCAAAGGACCGACAATCAGAAACACAATCAGCAATTAATGGAAGTGATCATTAAAAAATATGTGCAATAGTAGAAGAGTGGATGTATGAGGCAACTGAAATCGGTAGATACTAGTTGTCTCTAAGTTATAGAATAAGACTGTTTGAAGCCACTAAGTTGAAGACTGGAGAAAATGAAACAAAAAAAACTAAAACTAAGAAGCAAATGTAAGACCTTAAATTACACTGAAACAGGGTATGTGGATGAGACTTGGTTGGCAGTAAAGAAGTTGAAACTTGCAAAAAATAGAAAATATCATATGCTTTTATACGAAGACAGCTTAAGATAAGCAATTTATAAATGAATAAGTAATTAGTAATTAGTTTTAAAGCCTCATTTAACTTTATTTCCACATTTACAAAATAATTTTCACTTTTGGGTGTAATGATAAAATACAAAACGTCGGAACAAACGTGGAACCAGCAAAAGTTAAAACAAACAATAAAAACTCGCCGAAAGGACAAATGGTGAGTTTTATCATATAGGCCCGTGTATTTTATCATATAGGCCTGTGTATTTTTTCATATCGAGACCTGGTTGTGTACTGATGACTGCTCCTGGCTGATGATCGCCATATTAGCGTGAAACAGCTGTACCAGGATGTCATTTTATTATCAACTTGGTGTCACCCATTGTCTCACCCACTGTTATGATAAAATACAGTTGGCTATAAATTACATTATGTACCTATATCCATAAATAACTTTATAACTTCATCAGTGCAATAAATTTATTGTTTGCAGTTTTGAGTCAAGAAACTTATAATAAAAAAACATTACTCTATTCATCAATAAAATAACAAAGAAAAGATACCTAAAACATATTAGTCTTGAAAAAAAAAAAAAAATACTTACGACTTGCCGATTTTCTGTTCTAAACGTACTTTCCAGTCAATAATTCTTTCTCTAACAAGAGCTTTTAGTGGTGCAACATAAACAACCTAAAAGGAAATAATAGAAATAGGTTATTTTAAAGAAACTCACATTTCAGTAAAAAAAAATATTTCTGTGAATTACAAGATTATTCAAGAATACAAGAATAAATAACTATTCTTCTTTTTTTCCTAACAAACTTCACTGTAGATGTTCAAAATAAGATAAAAAATTGAAAGGCCATATCCTTTCAGTTGGTGCTCATCAGTGTACAGAGTCAAATGTAATCTTAGCAAGTCAAATGTGGAAGAGCAGAGAGGTTTTATAGTCTCTCAACAATATTCATCTGAACATAACAGGTTTTATAATGCGACAGCTTGATCTATGTAAAAGCACACAAATGATGTAAAAATTTGTTATTTATTAAAAACTTGTCCTCAAAATAAATAAATAAATCCAAAACTCAAAAGATAATTTCCAGTTTTATGGGTCAACAAAATAATTATTCATAAGAAGAACTGATTCTTTGCAAACCAGCCTTTTCTTCGTCAAAATTTGGGTGTTACAAACAAATTGTTTTATATCCAAAATCAATTTTTCAGAATATCAATAAGATAGACTTAGCCTATAACTATTCAAAATTTGAAAGGTTAAAGAAAGGTCACTTAAAAATAAACATAGGAATTTAATATTTTGTTCTGGTTTTACGTTTAAGATTTATGGGAAGTGCACATCTTTTATCTTTCCAATTTTAATTCCAGCTTACTGAATAAAACAAATAAAATTCTCTGTGAACAAAGCAAAGAATCAAGAGGCACACAAAATTATTACATCAATTTACAACTACACTTACTTTTGAAAAGAGAGAGAAAAAGATGGTAATTTTTACCTTAGTCCCAGGATATTCTCTAAATACTCTAAACATGGCAATTTCAGCCACAATAGTTTTCCCAGATCCAGTTGGTGCACCAAGCAACACATTGCTGTCTGTATGATAGAGAGTATGAAATATCTGTGTCTGGATTGGATTGAAGTGAGAGAAACTGTAAAGTTTTTGTAAGGAAGGCTCACTAAGCACAGAAACTGGAAGAGGCTGTAAATCCAGTAATTCTACGATAATAAAAAAGAATTATATATTATATGCACTCACACACACACACATTTATGTCATTAATCTAAAATCTATCAAAAGTAGGTTTACTGTTTAGTTCCTTGTTGTAAATCATCAAAATTAAAACAAAAATAATTGACAATTTTACACCTGATATTGTTACAGAATTTTACACAAGGATTGCCAAAAAAAATGAATGTAAATGGCATTTCCCTTGAAGAATTGTTCAGCACAATCCAGCAAAGCAACACTCACATCTTAATTCATAGAACCATGAGCCATTTTAATTTATATCAAGTAACTGCAGTACTAGTGTTATACAGGAAAATTTTTTAGTTTTGTCCACTTTAATCTCCTTTCATCCCTCCAAGCTGCACTTGAGTTAATGACAACATTCTGCAGGAAATTGTTGTGCCTTTCACCAGGATAATAATGCCAGACCTCACACAGCGAGACTCTCGAACAATGCCTCCGTTGGATTCATATTTTCCCGTGCATTTTTGTGAACAAAATTCAGGTTCACAATTAACAAAAATTTTCACTGAAACTTGCAATCAGGGAAATTAAACCTTAAAATCAAAATTAACTAAGTTTTATTAAAGATTTTAAAATCAAAATTAATTAAGTTTTATTGAAAGATTTTATTGAAGAAAAAAAAGTTAACATTTAATAATGAGATACTTCGGATCACTAAAAGAAATTAGATGACATAACTGAAAAACTAAATATACAGAAACTGAAATATCTGTTTTAACTTATAGCGTATTGAAAAATAAGAGAATTTCAGATCTGCTGCTGGAAAGAAATTTCACTAAATTCAGCAAATTTTGTTTAAAAATGAAAATGAATCGAGTTTTGTTATACATTTATTTAAATTTAAAAAGTTTTACCCTTAATAATGAGGTATCGCAGATCCAGTGATCAGTCAGTATGATTACTACAAAATGTTTGCAAAATATATAATTCATCATCATTTGGTGTCTATGATTTCCAAATCTATATATCATCACTAGTATATCACAAAATGAAATACCACAGAAATGATTATCTCTGTAGAACACAGCACTAGATTATGATCAGAGTACCTCTTGGCCTTAAAGATCAGAGTACTTCTTAATATGTCTGACTTTTTAAATATAATTATTAAATTGACCTTGATTAATTTGCATTGTGAAACAAAATTATTTCAACAGGAGTCATTAAATGAGGTAAATAACTTATTAATCTTTCATTTTTTTTTAATTAGATTCTATTATTAGTGACCCATTTGGGAGATATTGTGATAGCGACCAAAATCAGTAGATGTTCCATTTGTCCTGTCCATTCATGTCTGTTCCCCCCCCCCCCAACAACAACTCCTGAACGGAAGATCAGATCGATAAACGGATTTCAACATCGTGTTCAGAGGCCCAAACAATATAGGAAATAGGGTATTTTTAGGGACAAAAATTCCATTTTCTACTGGAAAACCTAAGTCAAACAAAATACATACCACCATATTGTTGGCATGTTTTGCTTTATAACTGGACAGAAAGACTCTAAGGTCCAAGATGTGATATGGATTAATGTTCCTATTACTTCAGTTATTAAAGTGATTCACTAATTGTACTTTGTATAATCATAGTCCTTAATCTTAAACTTTGCATGAAGGAACTTGAGACTCTTTCTTAATTTATGAGAGTTGATAAAGTAACTAACTGGTGTCTCACTGAGACCTTTGAACTCCAAGCAGAAGCAAATAGAAGATGGTGATGACTATTGTCATAAGAACGTAAAAGAAAAATTAAATTACACTTAAAAAAAAAAGCCGACATAAATATCACTCACTGTAATAATAACTAAATGGATCACAGATACTGGCAAACAGATCATATTACTTTGTGAACCCAGCAGCAATTTTGCTGTAGGATTTCTTAAGGATACCGGTACATGTTTTATTCTTCTTTTATTTCAGCTTAAGATCAAAATGTCTGACATATATACTAACAACATGCATATGATAAAAAAGAAATAGTGAAATAGCTGAACCTCATAGAAAAGAAAAAAGATTCCTCCAAAGCCTGATTTTGTTTTATTTTGTGGTTAAGCTAAAAAAAAAATACAGCTTCTAAATTAACCATTGTTAATTATTATTTTTTCAGTATCTTTTGCTTCTTTACTTTTTAATGACTTCATTTAATGTTCCTTCCCTAATGTGATCTTTATGCAATATCAAAACCTTAAAATAATCTAGAAATAGGTGCAATTTTTACTAAATTTTACTAAATGCACATGTATATGAAATATCTTAAGTTTATTAGAATCATATTAAGTGATTAAAAATTTTACCAGTGTGGGGTGGGTGTCGATCTGGTAGAATAAGATGTTGAAAAGATAGAGGGATCACTGACTCAGACCCCAACCAACGATCCGATGTTGCTTTTACATAATATTGGGTTGGAAGAGGATCACTTACAGGAATAGTAAAAACAAGCTGCTGTTCTTCTTTTCGGATAACCTAAAGAGAAGAAATAATAAATACTCAGAAATTAATTTCAAATAAAAAAGGACTAAATTTAAAAAATTAAACTTTATTTTCAAATGTAAAATGAATATATTATTTAACATTATAAAACTGATTTCATAAAAACTGATTTACGGTTGTTGATTTACACATAACAATCACCTTTTAGTTATTTTTTTTTAACTAAACTACAGCCATGGCCACAGTAATATGATAAAAAAATTACTGGACATCATTGATTGGTATCTGCAATCCATTGTTATGAGCCTGTTATTTCACAGTATTTGTTCCCTCTATTTGCTTTTGTTGGCTTGAAAATTAGCTCATTTATTTCCCTGAAATTCTTGAAAATCAACATGCATCTATAACTTAAAGCATACTAAATATTTAAAGCATGTATATATAGTAGTATATGGCTTTTAAATAATGAGATAGGGTTGTTTTTGTTTTTTTTTCTCTGTACACCATGGATGCTACATTAGGAAGTAATATACCACTTGCAATACTGAAGTGTGCTCTTTCAATTGTACCTGTATTCATTAACAATGCTTTACTAGTTCTCAAAATACAGCAGGTAAAATATTAGTGGCACATTTAATATCAAAAATTTAAATGAGGAATGTGAGAAAGCAAAATAAAATGGACAAAAATGCACGAAAAGCATTAAAAAAAAAACCCACAAAGTTCTTGGAAATAATTGTTTATTATATGAATCTGGTGTACAAATGGTTTGTGTAATTCTTTCAGCCATGAGTTGAGGGAGAATGACACCAAAAAAAAAGGAAGCAATGAAAACTATCAATTACCCTCTGCTACTCACCCAATTTCGCACTAGAGCCCACCCCTCTCCCAAACATTACAGAAGGTGCAAAAAAGGGCAACATTCTGCTAGAATTATGAATACCCAGGATAGAGTGAGCAGCACTTGAATGGATTATGTCAATTCTTTCCAGCCTTACTTCATTGTTATGAGCATTGCCTACAATCACATGGAGACTGATTTGATCAGTTGCACACCTTCACATTGTTATTTTCCTTTTTTCACAAATTCTGTCTCTTATTCAGTAACACACTGTGTTTAGTACAACCATTTTTCCCCCATTTACTTAAACTGCTAGAACTATCCTAAACTTGCAATCAACGAATGGTAAAGATCTAGGACTAAATGCCAATGTCTGCAAACATTACAAACCAAAATACAATTTACATAACATTTATTTTAAGCATTAATTCATGGAGTTTTTATGTTTCTTCAGTACCATCTATTTTTTTTTTCTTAATTAGGCACGATTAAAACAGACACCTGATTTGTACAAAATGAAACATCATAATATAACATTATAATATTAGTCTTAATATGAATAATACCTGCTTTTTGGTGAGCAAGAAATATTCATGATGATGTAGTCGATTGCTATCAGGATCTTCAACCCAAATCCAAAATGATTCAGTTCCATTGCCATGGAGTTTATCATTCCAATAAAAATCAGGAGTAATACTTAATCTGACTCTCAGAATATTACGTGTGATAGGCTGAAGTGTTGCATCTAATATTAAACTTGGCAAAGATTCCACACATTGCTTAATAGTTTTTCCCATTTTCTGATGATGAACAAAATATCCTATCAATTAAAAAAAAAAAAAAGTATATTTTAGTTTTGAAGAAATAAACAATTCTAATTTTGATACCTTTTTGTTTCTGATGAAAGAATATTTTGAAAGTAATGATGTCTTTGAAAAATATTTATTAGCAAAGGCTGATTCAACTGCTATTGTATGTACAAACAAATCTTAATATTTTGCTATTCTCCATGGTGTTTCAAGTGTAACATTAACACTAATTAATGTCAGTGACTCAATCAACAATAGCCTCACTTCATTTTTTTTTCTCTGTGTCATTCGACACAGCAATAAATAATGGGGATCTCACACTGCTTACCTTCATTCTTACAATACTTTGTTTGATGATCTTTTGTTAAATTTAAAATCCACTGCTTGAAGACTCGTGTTAATTAAGTCATAAATAAGTATTATTAATGTAAAAGCAAATTAAATAATCAATGATTACTACATGTGCATTGGTTTTTTTAGATTTTGGAAATAATCATAAGATAAAGCTGAACTAAAAATTGATAAATATGCTAAGGAAAAATGATAGCATTAAGAGCATAAAGTCTCATTACGAAAGTTATACTAGGAACAGAAAACTGATAGAAATCTCACAGAATGCTGAAGTATAAACTGTGAATGAGACAGACATAGTCAGGATTTCTTTCCTGTTTTCAACCTTTGTAGTAAGAAAGCATCTTGTCTTGCTTAGGCCTGAAAGATTTGGAGAGTGAAAATTGCATAAATCCGTTTTAACAGAATTTGATCTGGCAAAAATTAGGGTTCAGAAAGTAACTTATAAAAAGTAACTGTTACTTGCCATTACTTTTTGAATTGCATTACAATAGTTTTAACATTTCTTTTATATATATTGTAAATGCAGAAAAAACAACAATATTTTCTGGGAATGTTATCAATAAAGCATTGAAGATCAAAATACTCAGTTTCGATATTTTTCTATAGTTATAGTTTTTAACACCTGGGCAGTGTTAAAGAAAACATAAAATTACGTCAACTGCATTTAAATATGGAATGCCATAAAAAATTTTAAGTAAAAAAAAAAAAAAAAACTGAAATTGTATTAAAGTGATTGGGAATAAGTTGTAGTAAGAAAAAGAAGAAAAAAAAAAAGGTAGCAGCCAGCCAGATACAGCTGGAGATAATTCTTATTCCCAATATGGATTGCTTAGCCATCAGATCTAACAAAGCAATAACAGTATGTGCTTTTAGTGATCAACAATATACAAATTTAATAAATAAAGACATCATCAACTTTTCAAAATATATTTAATAAAAAAACGAATTTTCAGAAAAACATTTCTTTTTTCCTTTTTCAAATTTGTTGTACATATTTGTCAAATTTTTATTTCGTATTAAGTATTCTAATAATGAAGCATAATGCTGAAGTTGTCTGTTCATTTAATTACTTACCAATTTCTTTGGAATCCATCTCTTTAAGACGTCCAATATTAAGATTTTTATTTTCTATTTTATTGAGAATTTCAGGTCCGAGAACTGGAAATTGCCTCAGAGGATTTTCACTATCCCACAGCTGTTTCTCAATCATTTTACTCAACCGCAATAATCGACCTGCCATCAGAGACCAGTTTTTCCTTAACACTACTTCAAATAAGGCACGAATAATACGAGTTGCATTCTGAAAATTAAAAAAATATTACATTTAAAAATGAAACTGATTGAAATAATTATTTTATGTGAAATAATACAAGTCTTTCACATGCTTAACTTAGCTATTGTATGGATTGGAATTTGGTTCACATATTCCTTATTGTAACAGTCATCATTCAAGGTTCCTTGTTTAAGGAATAGCGTAATACATAATTACAAAAAATAGTTTTTTGAATATACCATGTTTTTAAAACAGACTAAAAAGTATAAAATAATTTTTCCTAGCCCAATATATATTCCTAACCCCATACAGATAGTCCTGAAAATTTGTGATTGTACAGTTATAATAGCTATGAAAATACTTGTAAGAGTGGCTACACACTGACCAAAATAGTTGCAAAGCAATAAAAAACCTCAAGTGGGGTAATAAAGTTTCCCCCTTTTCGATGCCTGTCAGTGGCTTTGTAATAATCATTAAAATTAGGGGGAGGTGAGAAAGGGATAAAAAATCAAACTTTTCAAATAGCAACCTGTTTGAAATTCTTGTTGGCCAATTGGCCACGGAGGCATTGGCGAGGGGAAGAAGTTTTGTGAAGAA
>JAFIDM010009631.1:230670504-230750829 GCA_023159025.1 Thereuonema tuberculata
ATAGCTATTAAAACTGTACAATCACAAATTTTCAGGACTATCTGTATCGGGTTAGGAATATATATGGGACTAGGAAAAATTATTTTATACTTTTCGGTCCGTTTTAAAAATGTGGTGTATTCAAAAAACTATTTTTTGTAATTAATTATTTTTTGCTTTTTGGTCTTGTGTGTATGATATTTTTCAATCGATTTTAAACAGTTTGATGAGATTAAGTAAATATAATATCACTTAGTTGTTAAAAAAACAAAAAATTTTTATCAAAAAGTAAATGAACTCTCTTCGCATTTTCATAAATAGTGGAATATTTATTTTTACGATAAACCTACTACCTTGAACTAATATTATAAATTATTAAATATTCTTATAATTATAACTTAACCATTAAACCTAAAAAACCCTGGACGGCACCATTTCTTTCTAACGGCAAAAATATTAACTACACTATTCATTGTTAAAGCTAATGATGCTAATTATCGAAAAGCGACAATCCCACAAGCCTATGCGCCAGTATCGAAGATTCAATAAGAAATGTAAATTTTCTTTAGAAAGTTGACATCGGCACATTCTGACGCAAAGAATTAATTTATTTCAATAAAAATATTGTTTATTTTCGAAAGATAATCTCCTCACTGTGATACTTAGATCATAATAGCCTTCGATTTTTGTAGAAGCGATGGAGAAAATGGCGCTTGTGGTCAATGATACGGTCGCCAATTGTTTCAATATCACTGACATCTACCGGCAAAAATGCTAACTACACTATTTTTTGTAAATGTAATGACACTTAAGGAACATTATTACTGTAGATTTATGAGGAAACTGTTTTTAAAAATATCCATTTAAGTGGACAAGGGGAGATAAAGGGTTAATAATGCATTATCATCCATTTATGAGCTATGTTTAAAGTTTCAAGTCTCTAGCTCATCGGGAAGTTAGTTTAAACTAAATTACAAAATTTGAACCGAAGAAACAAACAAACAGACAGACAGACAGACAAGAAAGCGAGTTAATAAAAACGTGTTAGTAAATCTGAAACAGATTTTCTATGCTTCATGAATAAACAGTGGGTTATATAGACTGGTTTCTGAAATTCATGTTTGTTCTACCATAGGTATAGCAATATTTGAAACAAAAGATAAACATAGAACCTATTACAATTAGCAGAGACATGGAGAGGAAAGACAGAGTTGAGTCGCAAAACACATAAGCAAGCAGAACTCTTATGTTGTTCTTTTAAAATAATATTTTTAAAAACTTTAAAAGTAATATTGGTAATAAGAAATATCAAAGAAAAAATATTTTTTTAATGACTATAATTAAGGAAATACTGTTTGCAATTTAATTATATTAGTTTAATTAACTAATGTAACTTTCATACAATTAACAAATTTTAAAATTTCAAAATTTTTATTGCTACTTTCACAAAAGTAATAATGTAAAAGCTAACAGAAATGACAAAGTTAAATATTAGATTGTGTTATAAAAATGAAGGGAAAATAGCATCTTAATATGCTATGCTAAGACTTAAAGTTTAAACAAGTAACAACAACATCTTACCTGTACAACATATGACTGATCAGATACTAAAGAGAAGCTATCACATGAGCTTCGAGAAATGTGGGTCTGTATCAAAATGTTAACTTTCCCAAAAGGATTTTCTTTACCTCCTTTCACAGGTAACCAGCAGCTATCGCTTTCATGAAGTGCCAGTTCTTCCATTTCATCTTCTCTTACCTTTGATTAAATATAAAGAATACAATGTAAAAATTCATTTAATAATATGTAATAATAAATTTTGATAATTAATGTTGATAATTGACAAAATTAAATTTTGATAATTATATCACAATTAAAAACATGCGTTTATTTGTTTAAAACTTAATATGTAGCATATACATTTTAATTTTAGTTTTTTCATAATAAATTTTCAAATATTTTGACCATCATCACTCGAATACAAATTCACTTTTGTTATCACTTCATTCCTCACACACTCATCTATCGAGAAATCTTATAATTCAGTGATAATGATCCTTACCTTAATCTGCTCAAATTCTTGTGCATTAGAAACCATTGCTAATATGTCACCTTCATTCATGACAGTTTTCAGATTTTCATTGATAATCTAAAATAAAGTAATTAACATTAATGTTTGTTATAAATTATTTTTTTCCAATTATTTATTACTGTTTAAATGTATGAAAATACAAATAGTTGTCAAGTATAAAGATTTGTGTTTTACCTCTACTGTATCATATTTAATATAGTAATGGCTGGCTGTTCGCCCAAGGTCAGTGGAATGAAGGTTTCCTGTTTTTTCATCAAATCTAATCATGAAAGCTTTATCCAGATTTCTTGCAGCAGCAGTTATCAACTCTTTACGATAATCTAATAAATTTGGGTCATCCTATAAAATAAGAAATATAATAACATCCTATAAATAAGAAATATAAAAATAAAATATAAAATTCGATAAGAATAGAAGTGTGATTTCGAGAATCATTATCAAGATGATCTATGTAATGAAACATTAATGAAATTGGATTAGTTTCATTATTGAAGAAATGGATATTGTTATAATATTGTTAAGGACACATACAGTAAATCTGTAGTAAGAAAAGGAAAAATGATAAAAGTGCAAAATGTAACAAATTTCAAACTTCTAGATAAATAATACTGACAGACTGGCTGGCTAAATAAATAAATAAATAAATAAATAAATAAATATATAAATAACCAAGACAAAGATGAAGTTTCCTAATGCTTACATATATGGTATCAACAATTAGAGTATGTCATTCATTTCATAATAAAATGATTTGCTGGTTGTCAACTGATGGTGAACATCTAAGGTATGACAGGATGCTAAAAATGAAGTTAGATTTGATGATCATATGAAGATATAGCCAATAAAATTATAGTGTTTTTTCTTGATTGCCAATATTTTGACTAGGATCATTTTTTCTTTAAATGATTAAAGCCAGGAAACAATATACAGGGCTATTCAAAATTCCCTGTACAAACTTTAAAAGTAGGTCAGGAATACAAAAACAAACCGTATTCATAGTGGAACATACGTCCGCAAACACCACCCGAATGTGCTAGAGGGTGCTGTTTACTAGCACATTAGTTGGGCAGTGTGAGCCATCGTCATTTGAGATGTTGACTTTTAGTCTGGTTGCAAGTGTACATCCGTGGGATTTTTGATGATACAAGCATGGGAGTGGTATCAATCTCTTCATTATAACATGGAGAATCAGTATTTGGATGGTGGACAGTAGCCACTAGTGGCAGATTAATCTTATACTCAAAAAACAAAATGGCCGCCGCTGTGCCATACATGGTACTGGTTTTTCATGTTTATCTCGTAAAATACAATATTTATGACAAAATGATCTATTACTAAAAGTATTCAGTATTAAATTCTACACAAAACATGTTCTTAGGGTATTTTGTGTACGGCTAACCTTTAACATGGAAATTCGGCTTTGAAATGAAGAATTTATGATTTTGTTTTCCAAAAAGTGCAAAGAGTGTTGTTTTTATTTTTTTTTTATTTGCAAATATATAAATGTTAAGTTTACAATTGAATTACATAATCTAAGACATTATTAGACTTCAAAGTTAATACAAAGACCAAATATATATCTACTGTATTTTACTAAACATCAGTTTATCAATTACAATCTGCATCATAAATCTCGTCTTCCCTTTCTCTAGCTGATTCATTGCATTCATCTATGTCTTCCGTATCCTTAGAGTTTTCACAAAGTTCTGGATCACCTTCACATCTACACATTTCTGTGCACTTTAGTCCATACATGAGACAGGTGCATGATGGACAACAGCGACATAGGGAGCATGCGCAACTACAAAGCTCTGCCATAAGGTCTCGAACACAAGGCAAGGTGCAAGCGATTGGTTCCAGCCTTCCTCCATCGTACGTCCATCCGAAGCTGAGTGGTGACGGTATGACTGAGTTCCATCTGATGATGCAGCTTGATTCCGCC
Source organism: Thereuonema tuberculata (assembly GCA_023159025.1). NCBI lineage: Eukaryota > Metazoa > Arthropoda > Chilopoda > Scutigeromorpha > Scutigeridae > Thereuonema > Thereuonema tuberculata. The sequence continues at coordinate 230,674,518 of JAFIDM010009631.1, forward strand.
AACTAACTATATATTTCTTGTTATTGCTCACTCCCCATTGTAATATGTGACTAGAGAGAAACTCTGTAAGCTCTTCTTTGTTTTTATTATGAGCAAGCAAATTCTTCATTGAAGTTTTGCTAACTATCATTTCAGATGTTATTTTGTAACGGATTGGATCACTGCTCAGTTGCCGAATACGTCTCATTTCATTTTTTCATGAATCCTCCTTATACGTGTCAAACACAACATGTACTGAATAGTATGCATTGAATTTGTCACCAATCCACTTACTTAAGTGTATTCCTAGATCACGACATGTTTTTACTGTGTTACGTTTATTGTAAGTGTGCAGTAGAGCCATTCCATCAATTATAGCCGTGATTTTGTCCGATCCGTGTGAATCATCTATTGGATGTGATAGTGGTGAACTGCTGTCAATCTGTTCTTCATTTGATGGCAATGACTCCAAAATCGCTGCAAGTTTGGATTTGTTGGAACAGTGATGCATTTTCCCATCACTAGCAAACAATTATTTTGGGAGGGGTGAAAATTCGTAATTGCTTAGATTGAACTTTATGTCAATATCATCTCTGCTTCGAGATGCAATCAATAGCCTAGACATAAGTGAGAGATCTGTTTTCATAGATACAATTTTGTCTTTAAGGACAACTTTAATCTTTTTTGCTGATGCTTTACAAGTTTTTGTGGGATATTTCTTCATTGTAGACCAAAATTATGTTTTGCGGCTATTTATACGCTCTGCCATGAAAGATTCCTCCAACTTTTTACCCACTTCTGCTACGTTACTTACAAAATCTTACACGTCCTCCGGGAACACTCTTTGAGTAAGAATGTGGGTCAGTTGTTGGTTTTTACACTGAAAAGGGTTTTTAGAATTTTTAAATGCATCTTTCAGTTTCAAGACATTGCGATCCTGGCGTTTTTGGGCACTATCTAGAAGCCCGTGGTGATTTGTCTGTCCAACAGTTTTCATCCCAAGCAACATTTCCGTCTCATTTGAAATTCTGTTCAGTTCGGGATTTATAAAGAAGAAACTATTTCTGGCATTATCATTTTGTGTAATACCTACCAGTACTCCTTGCATTTTCAATTTTCGGTTTTGGTGCTCTAAGGCTTCATCTGCACCTAGGGCACAGAAGGGTACACATTACGATTGACAACCCATTTTCCCTCTATGAAGTTTTTCCAGATATCTGGATCGGTTAATTGTAATACATCCATCTCAGCAAGATACAGTGAAATCATTCGTGCATAATTTAGTCTATTAAGAGCAAAGAAATATTTCAGAAAGTCATGAAAAGAAGCCTGGCTGAGATTCCAATCAGATGTTCTAACAGATCTGATAAAGTCCAGCATAGACTGTACCATATCCATATATGAACACCCCATCTTGAAGACTGGTTCCACTGATTTCCTAGAACTCACAAATCTTTTAATTTCTTCAAGTATCCTATTTTCTTTAATGAAATAGATTACTGCATCAGGTTTTTGTTTAATATTGGTTTCATTCTTAGAATGTAAACTCACTGCCAGTTCATCTAATAGAGGCTGTAACAAGGTAATTTTTCCCGGGTGTTCCCTGTCAAATTCTTCTAGAAGAAGAATATTTAATGTGGTTGTAATAGTTAAACGGGCTTCAATAGCTCTCTTTATGTGTCTTCCCTCTAGTATTTGTTTCATAGTCACCGAGGAGTACAAATCGCATTCCACCCATAGCTCTGGTATTCCACTTCCACATATGAACTCGCCAATTGTTCTAAGTTGAGCTATTATTATATGCAGCTCTCCGGGCTTCAATATCCATTTGCCTTTGCAATCTTCTTTTGCCATTTCAAGCTGCTTTAAAGATTTATAAATTGCCATGTCAGCTGTAACAACGACTTTGTTTGTCGTTTTTTTTATGGATTCGTTAAGTTTTTCAAGTTGCCTCATAACTGTTAACTGAACAGAACTATTAGTTGGAGGCTCTGGAAATACTGGCAGCAAGGAAACTCTGGAAACACATTTCACATCTCCTAAATAGCTGTTATACCCAATCCAAGTGGGAGAGGAGATAGATATATCATTACCATTCAATATGGATCTTCGTAATAGGAACCAAACACTATCAGAACATATTGCTTTCTGAAGTAAGTCACCATATTGTTGGACAATATTGGAAACGACAGGTTCTGGACAACATGTATTCCAGTTCGTAGGTTTTGTACAAGAAAGGATTTTTGGTAAGGCATCTTCAAGAGATGGTAATGGCAAATTATTTGATAAGGCCAATGATATTGGAGCATGTCGATCAGACTCTTTTACATCTTGATAAACAGTTACAGCCGTCCCATGAAATGTCCTTCTACCGTCAATGGTGTCTTCACAAAAGTCAATATTGTCCATAGCACAATGAATAAACCTGTATGTACACGCCATCATTGCTAATGATCCTATTAACCACACTTCTTGCAATATCTGTTTCAATTCTCAGGACTCTTGAGTAATCAATACTGCACCCGACGTTGTGCGTGAGTTTGATCAAAGACTTACTTCGTGTTGTATTATGAATGGTTAAGCCACAAGCCAATTGAAGAGGTAGGTCTCGACTGTGACGGAAACTTAAACATGTTTTGTTTTCTACTTGTCTTCGAGAAAGACAATTTGACATGAACATCTGTGACATATTACTTGCTCGTCTCTGTACATCTTCGTTCTTTGTTATTTGATTTTCTTTAATATTTTTTCAATCGATTACAAGAAATTAATTAAAGTAATCACAAAACTATTCCCTCTGTTGTGGCTCAATAAAATAGGATTGAAAAAAGACACTTACTCAGAGTATCGAACATCAAAAACACACTGCTTTCTGGAAATCTGAGTCTCCACGCACACAAAGAAAAATGATGTCTCTCCCGTCTTTTCCTCCAATGTCCAAAGTCCAACATCACTCGGACAACAATTTAGCCTTGCACCCATGTCCTATTCTAATCCCACCTATTAAGCCACAACATTACATGTACAAAGTTACAAAAAGGTGATATTGGTGAGTAATATTAGAGATTTCAAGCATCTGAGTTAATTTTATATTCACAAAATCAAAAAAACAAAATCATAAATTCTTCTTTTCAAAGCCGAATTTCTATGTTAAAGGTTAGCCGTACACAAAATACCCTAAGAACATGTTTTGTGTAGAATTTAATACTGAATACTTTTAGTAATAAGTCATATTGTCATAAATATTGTATTTTACGAAATAAACATGAAAAACCAGTATCATGTACGGCACAGCGGCGGCCATTTTGTTTTTTGGGTATAAAATTAATCTGCCACTAGTGGCTACTGTCCACCATCCAAATACTGATTCTCCATGTTATAAGGAAGAGATTGATACCACTCCCATGCTTGTATCATCAAAAATCCCACGGGACATAGATTTTTGTACACTTGCAAACCGACTATTTGTAAGAGTAGGATGTATTGCTTCACTAATGCTGAGAGGGCAGATGTGCACCTAGCTTATGGGGCAGCGAATGGAGACGAGCTAATATATGATTGTATCACGAATGGTTCCCTAACAGACCTGTGCCCTATAATCAAATGTTTGCACATTTGCACCAGAGATTGTTGGTGGAAGGAACTTTCAGCACCTACTGTGAACCTGTAAATGTACACTTTACTGCCATATTGTAAACCTAGGGCTAATAAACATGTTGTCTACCTTACTTGTTTTTTATTTCTGAAACTTAGTCTAACTTCTAGTATATTTGGGTAGCGTTTGCAGACATTCGTTCTGCTTATATGGTTTGTTTTTGTATTTTTGTTTTACCTTTAAAGTTTGTACAGGGAATTTTGAATCACCCTGTTTATGACAGGGATATATTGTTTAAATGTTAAGAAGTTGATGTAGAACTTTTTGAAAGGAAAGTTCTTAATTTAACTAAGAAACTAATCAAAACTAATTTAATTCTTAGTTTGAAATTCTTAATTTAACCAATGTAAGTTATTCAATATATGAATATTTGACAGACATAAATTAGAAAGCTATCAGATAAATCTGGTATTTGTATGTGATCATCTCAACAATTATAGAAGGAAATACAACATGACAACTTTAAAAGAAAATACTCAAAATGAGTTCAATGAACCCACATTTTGAAAAAGGGCAAAGCAGTTTAAGAAGAAAAAAACAAGTCTTTCTTTTGGCAATCTATTGAAACTCAAAGGAAATGTTGCATAGATAGAAAAGATTAGAGGAAACATTGATTTTTCACATTTAAAGGTACTTCAAATATCAGTAAGACAAGATCAGAAGAACTGTGAAGAGATCAAAGGCCTCCTGAAATTGAACAGCCAAGGAGATGGTTTTGATAATACAAAGATAGGCAAAATAAGTAAGGCCTGGGATGCAGAGAAATTTCAGAGTTCCAATGATAGAAGCCAGCCGTTATTTGGCTGTTCAATCTCAACCAAACAAAGGAACAAAATGGAAATGATCTGTTCAGCTTAGGATATATAAAGTATCTTTGAAAATTGGGACGAATTCACATTAGCCTTTTGAAAGATCTTTGCAGAGACAAGACAAAACCCTATCCATTGTTTCCCCTCTTTATAATGATAGAGCTGCAAAAAAAAAAAAAACAACAGTTATCTAAATGGAATAAATCATTACAAATGCAACACGCAGTTTTTTAACGACGAATATAAAACAAGATAACTTAATAAAGGAACAAATGCAAACACAAAAACACACAACAGTTTAGTTTTTTACTGCTAAATAATATGAAAACTTTGAGAGAACTACTGATAAGATTGCTGTTGAATAAATTAATAAATAATAAAAGAAAATTATTAACTGAACCCTGAATCTGATTAGCATTTTTATTTTTTTAGACAATCTAAAATAAGTCAATATTTTTGATAGGCCCAAGAAAGTTTTTTGTTTTATTTTTTATCACTTTATACCATTGTATTCTTTTGTAATGGAACTAAGAGTTTGTCTTGTTTCTCCTCAATTGAAAATGAAATTCTTTCAAATGCACTAAACTATAGATATATAATGTAAATTCACTTATTTCAAATTACTTAGATGGAATAAGAAACAAATCAAAGCATTTCTAAATTTAAAAACTTGCCAATCTATGTACTAACCTTTACCACTTGAAACTTAATGCCATAAGCAAGTGGATTTTGTCTCATACGCACAAACAGATAAGTATAGCTCAACCACTGAATAGCTTCTTCCACATTAGACACAGTTCCAAGAGCAATCTGAAATAAAAGGTTTTGTAAGTGAAATTATTTTAGCTGCTCATTAATAAATATTTAGTAAAAAAAATACATTAAATTTAAAAAAATATAATAATTTCATCTTTACACTTGTAATTATTATCTTAGTAAATAATTAAGACTGAAATCTGAAAGTGACAGTTCTTAATGCATTTAACTTTACTTAGTTTACTTAGGGCCATCTCAATAATTAAACCCGAAAATCAGAATTCTCAATCAAAAGCCCAGAGAAGCTCAATAGGAAGGGAAAGACTTCACTGGAGCAGCACAAGAGCCACCAAAGGTTTCATCAAGATATGTTATTGCTGTTGTTGAGATTTCAAAACAAAATGTTGAACATGGATATCAAATACAATGAATTTTCCAAAAAAGGCAGTGTTTTGTAAATTATAGAGGGATGTGAATGAGAAAAAGGCTGGAAATTTTTCTTCTTATATGCGAATGATTGCTTTGAGGTTGAAATGTAGTCAATTACAATTTTTAAGATTTTAAGAAATTGTTCATTGAGAAGCACCTGTTTTCAAGTTTTGTAAAGGTAAACAGAGGGTTTCACAGAAACTGAAGTGAAATTGTCAAACTCCCACTGTTCAACCTCATTAGACACAAACATTAGAATCTGATTGAAAAAGTTAATCTGTCTCATATTAATAATTTTTTTTTCTTACTTTCTCATAGAAACTAAAATATTTAAAAACTAAATTGTCCAAAACATAATCGCTGCACTCTTGCAGCCATGTTAACAATTACATTAGTTTCCATCATCAAAAAGATTCATTTTCCTCATGATCATTTTTGCTGCGAGATACAAGTGTGAGATACACAGTTTTGCTGTGTAGTACAAGTCTTTTCTCATTTAATTGCTGAGAAGCCTATTGTTGTTAATGGTAAATGAGCTGCATTGCCAATGAAGTATGGATTGGGTAAAAACGGGATCCACATTAGAAGATCAAAGAGGCAGAACTATAGATGCATGTATATGCTCTATGTCTAATGAGCAGCTAAATAATGATCAATCCTTACATGAAATGTCTGAAAATAAAATAAGTCATTTACTTTACTATCATTTAAATTGGTAGAAAGGGATCAAGGCAAAAAGAGAAAATAGTGTCGAATTGTTGCAATGTAAGATGAAATGCCAACAGAAGATTATGTGATGAATATTAGGGTTTCCCATCTAATGAACAATTTCTGATACGTGAAGCCATATATACCAAGTTTGTGGACAAGTATCAACTCAGCAACCACGAGGGCTAGAGACTTGACTATGGTGTCGTTGAAAAGGTCTTGCCAATAGTAGTTCATAGCCGTAGAGTTTGTGTGTCTAGCTGGTTGGGCTCCAAGGTAGCGATAGCGATTACTAAACCAATCACAATGCTTCGCAACGGCTTCTGATACATGAATGAAAATAAATATTCAAAAGTTATTGAATTCAGTCTATTAACAAGGTTTGAGCTAAGAATGACGATTATTCCATATAAATAGTGAGTACAGATTAAGTCACCTTTACGTTAGAATAGACTGCGACGAGACTCGTTCCATACCTGGTGGTGCTTCTTGAAGGTAAGAAGAGCTTGAGATTAAATTCTTATAGAAGTGGCTCTAATTTAGTCGAAGATGTTAAAATGTCTTCATTAAAATATATTTTAATTTGCACGCAACCGACTTTTCACTCCGCTTATTTGTAAGTAGGCGTTTTGTATTAACTTTTGAATAATTTTCTTCATTCACGTATCAGAAACTGTTGCGAAGCATTGTGATTGGTTTACTAATCACTATCACTACCTTGTTTATGTTAAAAACTTAAAAGATCTTTGATATTAGTAAGCCAGGGATAAGGAGGATGTTATCACAAAACCTACGAACAACAACATTTGTCTAAATTTGTGGACAGAGCTGGTGATAAAGATATCAACATCCACTTAAGTAAGGAATGGGTGATACTCAAATGGAGGAAATCTAAATGATTATCTTGACAAATGGCCATTACTTTTGACAGAGAGTAGATTTTAACCTTGGTTTTACATCAATTTAGAAATTCAGGATTCCTTGGCATTATTTGCTATATCTTTCATCTTTATTACATACACAAAGTACCTAGAACTCTCAAATTAACTTCTTCATTGATGTAGTTCAAACAAGAAAAAAAAAAGTTTCTTATCTTGATATCAAATTTTTAAGTTATCTTAGGATAAAAAAATTTGAACTGCTTCTAGGCAGTTCCCTGAAGAATGACTGCATGACATAGTCTGGAAAACTTTGCTTGGCTTCATAGTGATCAGATCTCATACCAGATCCAAATCTTTTTGCCCTTCTCTAGGTAAACGAAATGTCTCAATCAGAAGGAATATTTGAATCCATGCTTCTCTTGCATTCATGCAAAATTGAAGATGTGGAGCACTTTTATAAAACTCAGTCCTTCTTTCTGTTGAATGCAACAGTCTTGTCATTGTACTAATGCATTTATAATGTATATGATGTATTGCATATGTAAAACATAGCATAATCCATTTATGCAATGCCAGAGAAGAAACTATAAAAAGTTATTTATTTTTAAATATTATATTATATGCAATTCCTGTAGGAATTGAAAAGTCAAGAATAAAAACTCTTATAATAAAAATGAAAAGAAAAATGAAAAATATTAAATTGAGAAGTGCTCCCACTTTCAAATTATTAATACAATGCAAATCATCAACACATTTACCTCAGCATTCAAGTTATCAGCAAGACATGAAATAAAGTTACTTTCAATTGGATATTGACTTGTCAGTAAGGATAAATAATGAGACAATTTATCATGAGCTGTAATGATTGTTCCATGGCCTGATTTATCAAACTGTGGTCTGCCAGCTCTACCAAATATCTGCATCACATCAAGAATTCCTAAATTCACAAAAGAGCCATGCTTTGCATCATAAATATCTGTACCCTAAAAACAAAAAAATACAAAAATTAGAGGATTATCATATATATAAAATGCAAACAAATAGAAAATTGGCAAGAAATTAAACAGTGCCAAAGATTTTGGCCTCCTGAGTTCAAGGCATTGTCTGTGGTAAATATTTATGTTTGGAGATTGAAGCATAGTATTTTTATGTCTTTACTATCATTTTTTTTTTTTTGCTTTTAACATTTTCCTCATTGATCATACATTAAATTTCAGTAAGAATTATTGTCTTTAAATTTAATCATTTAAAACATTAAATTCAAATTATTATACTACAATACTAGTGTCTACTACATAATCTTAAATAGCATCTTGGAAAAAGTAAAAATGAATGAAAATACAGTGAAACCTCGTTAAGTCGTCACTCAAGGGACCAAACATTTTTGACGACTTAGGCGGAGTGGGCATTTTTGAAAAAAAAAAAACCACTGAAATACAGTATTTTTATGAATTGCTGTAGGATTCGGTTAGAAAAACAAAATTTTCAGAAATCAATACATGCAAATGAATGAGTGGAAAATAATAATAATAATAAAAAAAAAACACTTTTTATAGTTACCACATTTTAATCGTTTTAAAAGAAAGGCAATGTCTGTCATTGAAACGTTCCAGCCAACCATTGCCGCCGCCGAAATCTTCAATGTTTAACTCCTTAGCAATTTCCATGGTTTTTTTCTTTGAGAATCATGGCAGAAATCGGCACATTTTGCGATCTGGCATGTTTTAGCCATCGAACTAAAACCTTCTCAATCTCTTCAAACTTCCGATTTCCTCATTCTCTTTCTTTTGTCTTTGCAGTCAGCTTCTTCAATTACATTTTCAATGAAAGAATATCGTTTAATATGGGAATATGGTGTTCTTTGGCAAAAGCTGTTTTCGAAATATTTGATTTTTCAAAAAGTGCAATTAAGTCTTTTTTTTTTTTTCTTTAAAAGAAAACGAGGTAAGTTTTCCTGGCATGTCAATAATGTAATCGAACCACGAAATTGCAAGAGAAAAAAATAGCCCTTAGAGCGGGGCTTACTCGCTATGAAATGAAGTCACACTCAGGAGCGGTCAAGAAAAACGTCTAACTTGACAGAGTTGCAGCGAGAAGTATCTGCTTTGAATGATTAGCAGCGAGATTCCAAGAACCCAAATCCTCCGAAGGGGTAGGAAAGGAATGAAGTGACAGGTATCTTCGAAAATTCCCCGTAATGGCATGGCTTTCTTAAAGTGAAGGAGCAGGGCTGAAAAGACAACGCGATAGCATGCAAAATGGAGAAGAAAGATGCTTCTGGCCATTTTTGAGGATGACGAGTTATCCAGAGTAGAATTAAATTTGGTGATGGGTAAGGGACGGTTATTTTACATTATTGTGTATGAGACCTTGTCGGGACCAAAGGAAAACGATGACTTAAACTGAGTGACGACTTAACGGGGTTTTACTGTAATACCAAAAAAGTTTTTAATTGAACATGCAAAGTCTTATTACTATATTTTTGTATATCTTGTCTGTCATGCTAAAATGGCTGAGCTGATTTTCTTAATATTTGTATGATTTTTATTTATGGACTAACTTAAAATATGATTATTTTACTCTTGACAAAAAAAAAAAAAAAAAACGCTATAATACACTGCTGTTTGTAAAAAATGCAACACCATGAAGGAATCATCAGAATTAAATGAAATTTGCAGCAAATGTTAATTATAGGATGTTATGCATAATAGTAAAGCTTCAGAGCCACCGCGCATGCGTGGCGTGCGCAGCGTCCTCTGAACTGATGCTGAAAGTGTATAAATAGAGGGCTGTAGCGGAATGTTTTCAATAGTTAATGATTATTTGTTAGTGGCGAACATTTAGTGAGACCCAAGTATGCCTCCACGACGGAAGAAGGAGAAATTCCAACAACTTACGGAGGGTTAACGGGGGAGACGCCGACCAACCACATCCCACACGTGCTCAATAGGCGACATATCCGGCGAATAACCAGGCCAAGGAAGAAGTTGCATGTGTTGGGCTGAACAGAAGTCTTGAACAGTCTTTGCAGTTTGTGGGCGTGCATTATCCTGCTGAAAGATAGCTCCAGGGATGCCTTGAAGGAAGGGAACGACTTCAGACTGTAGCACTTCACGGACGTACCTGTTGCTATTGAGATTACCCTCAATTCGTAGCAAATTGGATCGTCCATGATACGAAATCGCACCCCAGACCATAACTCCGGGTGTTCAGCCACTATGTCGTTCGATAATGCACTCTGGAAGGCAGCGTTGACCAGCATAGCATCTAGCACGAATGCGGCCATCATGGTCCAACAAATTGAAGCATGATTCATCTGAAAAGACAACATGGTGCCAATCAGCTTGCCAGGCTCTGTTCTCATGAGCCCATTGCAGATGCAGCCGTCGATGGTTTGCCATGAGGGGGATCCTGTATAAAGGCACCCTTGTACGCAGTCCACGGTTTAGCAAATGTCGACGAATTGACGAAGCCGACATTAGTACACCTGTAGCAGTAGACCAACGTGCTGCTAACTGCCTGGAGGAAGCTGTACGGTCATTCAGCGCCATGCGGAGCAGGTGTCGATCGTCGCACGCTGACGTCACCTTCCGATGTCCACTGCTTCCAAACTCGCATCACTGTGGAACTGTGCCGCTGCACATGAGCTGCTATTGCGCGATAGGAAAATCCTCCTTCTCGAAGGCCGATAACCCTCCCCCGTTCAAACTCCGTAAGTTGTTGGAATTTCTCCTTCTTCCGTCGTGGAGGCATACTTGGGTCTCACTAAACGTTCGCCACTAACAAATAATCATTAACTATTGTAAGCGTTCCGCTAGAGCCCTCTATTTATACGCTTTCAGCATCAGTTCAGAGGGCGCTGCGCACGCCACGCATGCGCGGTGGCTCTGAAACTTTACTATTTTACATAACATCCTATAATTGACATTTGCTGCAAATTTCATTTAATTCTGATGATTCCTTCCTGGTGTTGCATTTTTTACAAACAGCAGTATATATCCATAATCCATAAGACGAATTTAATGTGCGTTAAGGACAATATAATTACAAAAGAAGACATAAAAACGCACACAAATTAAAGGTTCACTGAGCTATTTTTGGAAATTTTGTACCGGGAAACCCAAGACGGAACCGTTTCGAGATTCCTATCTCTCATCGGTTGGGTTCGCCCAGTACTCAATAGTTCAGTGGAACCAAAGGAAACATAAACAAAGTACAAAAGAACAAAACATTGACCCTTAAGTTAAAAAAACACCAAAATATAAATAATAAAAAGGGTAATCAATTAATCCCCGCTAGCTCCACGCTTAGCATATAAGTGTATGTTTTCTTAAAATTAATCCCTTATGATTATGTATATCCTTTATGTAGAATATTAACAATACCATTTCTATAATAACACCAAGATTCCAGATATTTCTATTTTTATTTTTTATCTGAATATTAAGTGACTATTTCATATAGAGCATATTATTTTACATCAATAAGATACAAGAAAATTTGAAAATATGACTTGACTGAGAATTAAATGGTTATAGATGGGAATAAATAGAAATGACAACAACCTTACGGAATTATCTTTGGTGAAAATTTCTTTAAAAGATATGAAATTTCCTTGAAGAAACAATGAGTGTTATTCACCATCCTGAAACACTAGTGAATTGGGCCAATTGGTGAACAGATTCTTATAATAACGACCACAGTAGATTTCAAGTCATATAATGTGAACCAAGTTTCACTTTAATGTTATAAACTGTTGTTTTAACATATTGCCATTATGTTTGGGACCCTAATTACAGATAACTTATACTCTAGCAAGATTCAGGACTGGCAGTATTTTTTTCCCCCTTTACCATAAACTTTGTCAGTGTGCAATGTTTTAATAGCTGAAGAGAAATTGATGCTTTGTTGTGCAAGGAATAAGTCAATATCTGGAAGTTGGAAAATCATGTGTAAAGGAAGAAAAATTGGTGGCAATCCCACCAGACAATTCCCAGTTTTTGGATAACAGAGGAAAGATAAAAGGATCACCCACACCTTAGCTGAGAATGATACTTTGTGCAATCTATTAACAATCAATTTCTAAAAGACTGTAGTAGTAGTTGTGTTAGTAGATACATTTCAGTAACTATGTTTGCATATTTTCAGTAATAAATAACAAGGTATTTATATTTATACAGTCTACACACAATGAATAACTTTAATTATAACGCAGTGAATAGGCCTATCACTGACTTATTGAATGATGTACCATTTGAAGCAAGGAATATTGTTAGTTTCAACATCATTATATTTAACAAGGTATCCTTACACATTTAGTAAGACATACAAGTCATAATAATATACCCAATAGACAAAGAGAAATACAACAAATAATTGAAATGCAAAAACCTTAATTATAACAGCATGGGCCGGAAGATTTACACCCCATGCAAGAGTTGCTGTGCACACAAGAACTTTAATGTGTCCTGCAGAAAAGTGTCTTTCTATCAATGTACGATCCTGTCGCAGCATTCCTGCATGGTGAATTCCAAAACCAGAAGGAAACAATTCTTTCAGTGGTTTATTTCTTGACAGCATTGCCTGAAATTAAAAAATATCAAATCTAAGTAATAAAAATTAAAAACAATGAAAACTGAAGAGTTCTAAGAAAACAAATGCCTAAAGGTCAACTGCAAAATATAATTCACTCATTCATTAAATGAATACTTTGGATGTTTGAGTCATAATGAGTGCTATTTAAAGTGTGTAAGCTAGCTGGCTGACAAAAAAAATGAAGTCTTGTCATTTATAAGATTTAATAAGCACAGTGTGTACATGGAATCTGCAGTAATTGTAAGCAAGCTTATTCTGAACTTTAATGCTGTACGAATGTGTGTGTGCATATGTGGGTATATAATTTCAAAGTTAAAGATAATATTTTCAAGGGATTACAAATAAGGGGATTAGAAGAAAAGGGATGTAGACGATATTAATCAAAATGGAGATAGTTTAATATTTAATTTGTAATTTCTACAATTATCTCAAATAAAGAAGTTAAGTAAAATACAGGATGGCCCAAAATAAACAGTACTGAAACACAGTGCCGCACCCCTCGACCGGAATGCGTCAGAACCATGACTCTGCTCGAATACAATATGCTGTGGAACATTCTATTGTCGTGGCTATTACTGTGATAATAGTGCTGACAACAGAGGAAAAGGTGTTTATTGTGGAGCAATATAATAGCTCATACGGATTAGGCTGTAATAATGGTCCAAGAATACAGCGAGTTGTTGGTGCAGCAGCATCATTGAGCCCAGCAACAGCATCATCCTAGCAGTGATTAACAAGTTCAGGCCAACCGGTAGTGTATTGATGCAGTGCCGACGATGTACAGGACATCCCAGAACTGCAACAACCAATGACACTCAAGGGAGCGTACAGGATCAAGTGTTGCAGTCACCACGGCATAGTCAACGAAAACCTGCCTTGAAGCTTGGCATGTCACAAACATCCTTACAAAGAAACCTGAAGGATTCCGGAGCATTCTCCTACACCATCCAGACTACACATTGGCTCAGGGAGGGAAATAAGGAGGCCTGGAAACTGTACTGTGCCTGTGTTCTCGCCATGACTTAAGAAATCCCGGAATTCATGAATAACATTTGATTCTCCGATGAGGCGCATATTCATGTTACAGGTTACATTAATTGATGATCGAACCAGTTCATCTGCCCATCCCAATATCATGCACGAATATCTGCTGCATTCGAAGAAAATAACCATTTGGTGTGCAGTATCACGGTATGGCGTCATTGGTCCCTACTTCATTGAGGAAGTTGGGGTTCCGGTGACACAAAACCAACATCGCTACATTAACACATGCCTACTCCCGTTCATCAATGACCTTTGTGCCTTCTCCCGAGGGAGGAATATATGCTTTGCAGATCAATGATTCCAACAGGACAGTGCAATCTGCCACACAACATGGATGTGCAGAGACTTTCTCATCAACACCTTTCATGGAAATGTCATCTCTCGGTTCACTGACTTTCCGTATCCATCACATTCGCCAGACCTTACTCTTCCCGATGCATACATTTAGGGAATGCTTAAGGAACGTGTCTTCCATGCACATCCACCGATATTGCCAAACTCACAGAGGAGGTTCTTCGTGTCTTCTGCGAAATGCAGCAACCACTATTTCGAGATATGCTACTAAATTTAGTGAGCATATACGAACTCTGTGTTGTCTGGGAGGGGGCCCACTTGGAACATGTCATTTGCAGACGTGAAACTCTCTAACTTCACAGGCGAAACTGAAACCATGATGTTCATGTTTCAGTACTGTTTGTTTTGGACCATCCTGTATATCTACACCATTTGTAGTTGAAAGAACTAGAATATATTCAGACTGTTCATTCATTTAACAAAAATCATATTTTTTACATTTATTTCCCTTTATTTTTATGGTTATCAAATACAATGAATTTCATTATGGTTACCCTAAAACAGTGATTGTTAAACTTGTTATTGATACCTTTCAAGTCTATCTTATAACCAGTTACAGAAATCCCCAAAGTAAACAAAATCTATTGGAAAGTGAGGGAGACCAAGTACGACATCTGGTGGCAAAAAAAGCAAACGCCATTTGGGTGATCAACAACTCGAAAGTCAATTGTTATGCTTTACAAGAGTATATTTCTTCGTTGTTGTTGTTTTTGTTTTGTTTTTTGTTGAATTTATATTTCATATATTTTTCTGAATAGTTTGTTAATTTGCTATTGCCAAGAAGAATATGTATCTTTTGAGGTAATTCAGAAGCCATTTCCTAAAGAAAATTTAAACCCGATCGAAGTTCAAGTGGCTGGAGGAAAAAAAAAAATACTTCCTAACATTTTAGCTTATTACAATGTTTCCAGCAATGAAAAAAATAAGTAAATAAATTCAAATGAATGGAAATGTAAAGATGAATTATAAATGTAAATGTTTGTGAAGATCTAATTTAATGATGTTTGTAAAACTACTGATAATTTCTTGCAAGAAATAAATAATGCAGCATAAATATTTTCCAATGAAATAGTTTCTTTAATAAGTAGTTACTGTTAATATAAATGTGTAAATAAATGTTCAACAACACAAGATAACCAAAACAATAAAAAATATCATTACAGTTGATAACAATACTTTATGTTCAAAACACATTTTTAAACTTTGAAACACAGTACCCAAAAACTTAATTTTTTATTTATTTATTTATTTATTTTTGATGGGCTGCCTTTTAGAAAACTATATAATATTAAAAAAGCATTTCTTATATATTATTTACAATAATATTGAATGAAATTTCTAAAATGTTTAATATAAGGATTTAATCCACTACTTTATTCAACATAGGTTTTCAAGCACAAGATTCAAAGACCAAAAAAAAAAATCTAGGTTTCGATGCGACTTACAGTGGTTCTCGTACAATCTATTTACTTTACTGAGAATCATTCTTCAAATCAAAATCATGAATGAAATAAATTATTGATATTATTTCATTTTTTTATAGCTAAAAGCTTTCGTATGTAGAAAATGGACAAAGCATAATAAGTTTAAGAAATATTTAAAGCTAACTAATTTTTGAATCATATGTTTACAATTCGAGGTCGTTCGCCTTTAAGAACTAAGGAACAAACATGAGATTTTATTCTGTATTTTATTAATATTACAGTTTTCCTCTGAACATAGTACAACGGCAAGATTTAACAAACGTATTTAAGAAAAACTTAAACAGAAACACATTTAGACTATTGTCAACGTTAGTAATACTTGACATGAAAACATAACAATACTTGCATGTCTCCGATAAAAACCATTTCTTTAATTCTAAAGGTTTATTTGAAATAAATAAAACTAAGGTTGAGAGATTTACGAGCAGTTCTAAAACAATTGTTTTTTTTTTTTTAATGAACTTTTCTGCTAATTATATAAGAAAATCTTTATTTCTGAAATGCTCGCTGCATATTCGACTCCATTTCGACGGCTTTTTCCCCGACTGAATCTTGGCCCACCATGCTTTTTTTTAATGTTTTATCATTCGGACTGAAAGCTGATATTTTCATTACATTCATAAACCCTATTAAATCATTTTGGAACACAACAATTCCTTCCATCTTGCTTTGTCTTGGTTACTTTTCCCTCAGACATATAGACACATGGACAATCAGCTAGCGATTGATCAACCACATCAACTTCACTGTGGCACCTTCTATATTTCATTTCGCTTCCCAATAAAGCTAAGGTGTAGTTGACAAGATAGGGTTTATTGCCATTTTATAATTAATAATCAATGCACAAAACTAACATTTTGTTTTTCAAGCATAAATTATAAAGAATCGCTAGAAAAATTACATAATGTTTTAAATACTTGGCTTCTTAATGAAGAAAGTAGTTGTTTCCTGCTTATTTATACTTGCATTGTTGTACTTGAGATGTCTTAGAAAGGGTATCTTAGATGTCTTAGAAAGGGTATCTTAAATCAAGTACTACTGCTTTCAGAAGTTGATATAGTTGCATTATTAATTGAAAAAAATAACATACATCTATGACTAATATAAATCTATAATTCTTCCGATATCTTATAAGAGATAATAATTTATCACTTTATGAATAGTCAGTAAGTTTAAGAGTCAAAACAGACAGAAATTATTTTCTCATGTGAATAAAGCAGAAAATATTAACAGAAAGAAAATTAACTTGAAACAACTTAGCTGAAGAATCACCATTTAAGAACCTAAGGCTTTTGTAGAATCAAAATATACTCACTTGTTTCAGTGCATGCCCATATTCAGAACTTGGAACAGCCTCAAATAGCCTTGAGTGGCCACTATTTTTAGATAAATCTCTCAGCACAGATGCAGTTCGAACAGTTGCATTTCGGGCATGTACAAACACCATTACCTAAACATGATATTAAAAAATGAAAAGAAACAAAGACAATTTTTAAAAATCATACTCACAACATTTTAATCTCCTTTCTCAAATGTACAAAAAGTAATATAATTTATTTTTAATTAACATAAGATTTACATTTTATATATATTGTGTAATTCGGTTCTGTCAAATAGCAAAATATTAAACACTATGTTAATGTTTAGATAATTAGTTGCTTCTAAATATTCAATGTCAATTTCAATAATAATTTACTACATTAAAAAAAAGACATAAATAAATAAATAGTTTGACATAGCAAATATTAAGGAAACACAACAAACATAGAATTAATAACAAATGTTTAATATCTGTGGATTACCTTTTTATTATTTGTAACTTGTTTTATTTATTTATTTATTTATTTAATTTATTTATTTATTTGTCAAAGCCAAATCTTACCTGGTGACCATTCCTCACTTTATCTAACACTTTTTCATAACAAATTGTATCCATATCTTGAAGTTGTTGCAATGGATTTGTTGCTTTCACTCCAATAAAGGTTTGAGCAAGTGGAACTGGACGGAAACGACCATCAAAAAAGAACAAACCTTTGTAAGGATTTACATTTAAGAATTGAGCAACATCTAAATAATTAGGTAGCGTAGCTGATAGACCAACAATCCTGATCATGCTTTGAGTCGATTCAACCTATTATAAAAAGAGAGAAGAAAATTTTGAATTCACGTAAAGTTTTATGAAAAGACTTAGCATTTGATATAGAATAACAAATAAGAAAATGCCAAATTATAATTTTATTTCATTTGCTAACAATAATTAGAAATTAATATTAATAAATGTTTCACCAGGAATTAATGGACACTTTAAGTTTTATCAATATTTCTTTGGTTTTTTTTTTTCTTTTTTTTTGGCTTTTATTTAAAAACAAATAATTTTTTGAAGTCAAAATAACGTAGCCTTTCCACAGGCTTTTGAGGTTTTGTTAAAATAATGATTAGATATTCAAATTTAAAAAGAAACCAAATAATAATATATTAGCTATATGATATGGCAGAAAATCAATAAATTGATTAAATTGAATAAATAAATTTCACCATCCTGCTCACCTTTTGATTCTAATCTTCCACCATAACCTTACTAAAAACTACTGAAATCAATGGAACAGGGTAAAACAAAATGAAAATAAATGTAGTTTTTAGTTCCAATTTGTTTTATTTAATATTAATTTTAAATTGATTTATTTTTTTTATCATAGAATCTCATTGTTTTTAAAAATTGCAGGATCCAGATAATTAACAGTATCTGCTATTCTTAGATTACCTTACTTATTATTGATATCTTACAGATTAATGATATCTCGCCATAATTACGTTTATTAATTTTAAAAGTAGAAATAATAATCCTTTCTATGAAATGGCAAAACATTGATGAATTTCATTTATATCACAATAAGTTTCAATGATTTAAAAGTTTTATTAACTTCCTAAAAATGAAAATGTAGTAATTTTTAAAAATTATAAGCAAAATTATTCTTTGGAACTGGATAAAAATCAATGAATTGGAAATGATAGATAAATGGATGTAAATAATGATGAAAATAACGAGGAAACATTGAACAGGAAATTAAGGCAGTCACTCAATCTTGCAGAGATTTGAGATGTACAATTACAGACTTCCTATGAAACTTGCACAATGTTCAAATGTACTAATGGTCTAACTGTACTAATTTTCCATTATTTTTCTGAGGGGGGGAAAAAATCAGAAATCTCTGCTCTGAGACTTCTACCAATATTTACCAATATCATTCATCTGTGTTAAATTTGAAACACTGCTGTGAATTCTGTAAACGGATGCAGTAAATATCAGTTAATGTAACATGAGGATATAGCATCCTTCCTGGTTGAAATTTTGTAAAATAATTCTTACAGCTTAAAAATTAGTTCCATACAGCTTCCATAAAAACCTCTGAAGTTGAATTTTATTAATTTCCTAATCTTCTCTTCACTTTATCTTCTTGATGATTGTTTCCCAGTTTTTCCTGAAATTTTCATTTGTTAAGGAATTTAAGTTATAAATTCTAAGTTACTTAAGAATACTTTTCTAAGTATTATATATTTTACAATAAAACAGAAGGAAAAGAAATACCTGTCTTAATGTCCTTGCAACAAGAGCCTCTACTACAGGTCCACGATCACCATGAAGCAAATGCACTTCATCTATTATTAGTAAACGAACAAGTTGTGTCAAAGCAACATCTCCCATTCCTTTTCGTGTAACAACATCCCATTTCTCTGGTGTTGTTACAATAACCTAAAAATAAGACATACAAATTAATGGTATCTGTCTTACATTAACGAAAGGTTTTTCATAAACTTCATCAGTTGTTCAAGTTTTAAATTTAATACGGCAATGTATGAACACTTAAATAATGAATCCAAGACCTACATTCAATTAGTTTTGATAAAAGTAAAAATAAACATTGAATATTTTATATGGCTAACCTAATTATAAAAATTTATATTTTCTTTGTAATTCTTTCATAAATCTGAATTTTGCTGGAATCTGAATTGATTATGTTACAATAGGTGAGGCTTCATAATTTTAGAACATTAAAGCAGAAGATACAGCTGATGTGTTGGAAAACATACATAGAAGTTACGTACTTTTTCTACATATTTTCATTATTTTGAAATTGAAGTCAAATTAAAAGATTACTTTAAAAGAAAATCATTGTTCAATTTTCAAAATTTTGATTCTGGCTGTGAATTGGACAGCAAATTATTATTGGGTCATTCCAATCCAAAACACCTAGGGTGGTTCACCACAGCATCTCAGATCTGAAGGAAAATTTTTTCTAGGTACAGACACCCAATGTGAGTATGAAACCAATGTTTATTTATTTATTTTTTAAATTCTGACATTTTTGTTATTCACAGTACGATTTTCATAAAGTTTTTTATTTTGTGACAAATGTTATTGACAGTAATTAATAAAAATTGGTATCTTAATGTAACTTTTTACACTGAATCTAATGGCACAAATTACAAGTTTGTAACTCTAATAGTATTTAAGATACAGCCTATGTGTTAGCATTGTTTAAACAATTAAAACAACAATGTGGGGCTTTTTTCAAAAATTCTTGAATTTTTTTTATAAGCAAATAAAAATCTAAATAAAGCTATAAAAATATTAATCTTCTAACTTACTGTAACTAATATTCAAACGAAACTAACATAGGTTTAATGTATCTGAAAAATCTGTTAATGAAACAGATTTCCTCACCTATCTATTTCTTATTGGATAAATTTAGTTACCAAATTTTGAATATGATAAAACAATGTAATCCTTTTACATGTTAAGTTCAGAATTGCATCATCATTTCATATATACAGTGGATTCCAGTTATTTGGGTCACTGGTTAATCTGGCAAGACATTTATTTGGGACAAAGCTCAAAGAATAGAACCTAATCAAAAAATAGCCCTAGTTTTTTTCACTTAATTGGGCCAACGTTTATTTGGGACAGGTGACTAGGTAGCGTCAGCTGTATGCAAGTGTATTATACTGAGCTAAAGTTGAATCAGCAAGTGTAGAGTACTATAATTTTAGAGCAAAATGCCACATAAAAACCTGTCACTAGCTGAAAAAAATTGCCATATTGGACAAAAATAAAAGACCATCTGCCCCATATCAATCATCGTCATTTGTCAGAGTTAACTGGAGTGCCAAAATCTATAATTGCATCCGATACATCAACAGGATAAACTGCAAGAAGAACGGACAAGCAATGGAAAACAGAGAGCTTTCCAAAAAATGTAAATGTCAAGGTAAGTATCTTATGCTGAGGATGTCCTGAATCAGAGATTTTCCATTGTAAGTGAACAAGGAATGTTCATCAGTGGTCCAATGTTGAAAAATAAGAAAATATTTAAATAAACACTTCATTGCTCATTTAAACTGTTATTTGCCTTTTTTTATATCATTTTAACTACACATGTATTTACCTTTTTGACATTTCGCACAATTGGGACAGTACTTAATAGGACAAAAGTGCACTTGCCCCGATGTGTCCCAAATAACCAGAATCCACTGTATATTACACACTGTTTTATTTAAACATTGCAATTACCTGAGTTTGAACAATTTCAGATTTTGATAACTGCATATCACCTGTCAGCTCACGTACACTTAAGCCTAATGAGTCCAGACGACGTTGGAAGTTTCTCACCATCTCGGCAGCTAATGCTTTCATTGGAGCTACATATATAATCTAATTAAAAAAAAAAAAAGCTTTTAAAAAATAAACTTGACAATTTTCTAAATTTAAATTTTGATTGACTGGGTTAATTTAAAATAAAATAAAACTTTTTTTTTTTTTTATTTCTGGAAAGACCTGTGTTAATCCAGATTTCATCAAGGTAATAAATGCATCTGCATTTTTCTCAATATTGTTTAATGGCTCTTAAATATCGTTGTCTCCATAAAATCATACACTGCCTGCTTAACTGAAAGTGGACACCTGTGGTATGGAACAGACACTTTATTTACAGCATGTCTAATAGCACATACTGTGGGCTTTTGCCCTAAGCACAGCATCCACATGCCGTGGCTTGCTCTCCAACAGTTTCTGATAGCAAGCAACTAGTATTTTTGCCCACTCCTCCTTGAAAGCCTGCACAAGTTGGATGTGTGTTTGTGGTCGCATTGGACCCACATGAATCCAGTGCTCCAATTCATTCCACAGATGTTCAATAGGGTTGAGGTCCAGACTCTGGGTGGACCACTGAAGTTTCTGAACATTATTCTCTGGAAACCAGGCACACTGACAATACGGGCCTTATGGCACGGCGCTTTGTCGTGCTGGAACACAAATGGCCCTTCACTGAACTGCGACCACAAAGTAGGAAGCATGGAATTGTCTAGAACGTCAAAATACTGTGTGGATGCCATGTTCCCCTCGACCACAATCACTGGACCCCGTCCAAACTAGAAGTCACACGACCGAACTGCCAAACTTCACCGCCAAACTTCCCTGTTGGGATGACACACCCAGGTAGCAGCTGCTCCCCTGGCAAATGCCACACCCAGGTGCACCTATCCGATCGGTAGAGTGTAAAGCGATACATCACTCCACTTAATGCTCTTCCAGCAGTCCATCAACCAAGACCGTTGCTCTTTACACCAGGCCACACAATGCTGGGCTTTTATAGGGGTGATGCTAGGCTTGTAAGCAGCAGCCCAACTGGTGTACCCTAAGGCATGGAGCTCCCGACAAATAGTCAAGGTCCTGACAGTAGTTCCTGTTGCCTGCTGGAAGTCCTGCCACTGTTGTTCCGCTGGAACAGCCATGTTCTGAGATACCAACCGCTTCAGGGCCCTGCGGTAACTATCAGTCAGCATGCGGGCTCGGCCACCTCCATGATGTCGTGTTTCCACTTCGTGATAATAGCACCCATGGTCGACTGTGGCAGGTTATGTCACTCCTATGGCTTGCACACTCTGGCCACTAATGTGGCAGCCTATGACTATTCCATGTTGAAAATCGCTCAGCTGCTTTGATGGTGGCATTTTACCTCAGCATGTGGTAGACACCAAATGACATGATTGTGTTGTTTTATAACAAATATATTCAAATTATTGCCCGAATTTACATGGGTTGTTCCACTACGGAAGGTGCCCACTTTCAATTGAGCAGTAAGTGTATCTTCCTGATCGATCAAAGTAGGATCCAGGCATTGCCTGAAATAAGTTAAAATTGTTTTGCTACATTGTTCTCAAAGTAACATTTGGTAGATCATCATCTTCATTTATTCTCTGGAAGGCTTTAGTTAGGATTTCATTTTTAAAATAAAATTCAAATACGTTTCGTCGGATGCAAGATAGGTCGAAAGTATTGAATTTCTTAACAGCTGTGAGCCTGCCCTCGTCTGGCCGTGAATTAGAGACCGCTGCCTACTGTTTTCGCTTTGGCCTGAAAACCATTATGTATCCTGAAAACTATTGTGTACTAATTCTTGTGAAGTCACTTGTCAGTTCAACATTGGCACATTCTGAGTGAGAAGAATTATCTCTTCAAAGGTTGCAATATGAATTCAATAATTTTGAAAGGCTTAAGTAATATCTTTGCCTAGACAAAAAAACAATTGACAAGTAGAGAATGCAGCCATGTTGAATCACCAATTGAATTCTCAACACTGACTAAATTTCGTTATAAATGAGATGATTATACAAATGATTTAATGTACAATGATGTTATAAATGCCACTTTAATATTCAATTCATAATATGTGATAAAATTTATTGATGTAAGTGTTAACTCTGTAACTTCTACAATGCTGTCTTCATTTGCGGATACAAAGTTTAGTTCAGATTGATTAGGAACTATTTTATAAATTTTGAAATGATTTTTTTTTTTTTAAGAAAACAACAACAACAAACCCTTACCTTAAAATTACTTTTCTTAATAACTTCTGCTTCAATATGTTGTTTTATTTCATGGATTATGGTAAGCATTGCTATGTTTGTTTTCCCAGCACCCGTGGGAGCACAAATGAGAAGATTTTCATTTGTATGATAAGCTGTTTCAAATACAACTGACTGTATTCGATTCAGATGTTTCACTCCTTTAAATACTATTTGGCCAATCTATAAAATTAAAAAAAAAATATCTCTTTGAAACAACAACAACAAAATAAATAAATAAATAGTAAAACTGAGGATTCTTGAAGCATTCCATCAGCAATATGATCTGTTTCCAACAGACATGAGAAATGAATTTGCAAAACTGAGTAAACTGAAGGATCACTTGTTGTGATAAAGAGCTGTTTAATATTATTTAGGATGAAAAACAGTCAAACAAGTTTTCAGACATGTATTTATGGGCTATTAAAAAAAAATAGGATTATAACTTGGCTAACTGAAAAAGAAGAAGGATGAATTATTATCTGATAATGGCAATGAGCTATCTTGCAACCATAGATTTAATGAAATCTTATAATAGGTTCTGATACAGTTGTTTAGTAGTTGGATTTTTTAGTAGACAAATCTGAATGACGATATTGTCCAGAAGAAAAAAAATATATACACAGTAAACTCCCTATTACCTGCGGAATTGGGTGGCGTGCAACTGCACATAAGTGAATTCCATGGATAATCCGAAAAAGGACGAAAATCAACACAAAAATGCTTTTAACATGTTTTATTTACATTAAAATGGCAATACATACAGTTACAGTACATACATTATAAACAATTATTTTAAATTATTTATTTATTTTTAAATTTTATTATTATGGGAAGGCTCTCCCGTAATTTAGTGTAAGGTCTTTCTTTAAATTGTTTGTCTATAATTGTCTTTACTTACCGTATTTACTCGCATAATTTCCCCTTTTTTTTCATCAATATTTTGACAAAAAAAGGGGGGAGGGGAAATTACGCGATGTTTTTCAATTCAAAGAAAAAAAATATGGTGAAAGTGTAAGGAAAACTATGTTAAATATTGATTTTTAAAGCAAGAAATGTAATTAACAACAATTTTATTAACATGCAACATTTAAAATATAAGAAATCACATCTCAACATTCGTTTTTTCTTCAAAGTACAGTTAAGCAATAGGCATGCACGGAAGTGTGTGTGCGACTGTGACATAATTTCCTAACTCACGCAGTGCAGCCCGCCATCTTTATAGGTGCTCACCGCATGACGTCATGTTGGAAACGCGTTGAAGTAGAGGTGGGGAAATTATGCGATAAAAATAAAAATTGAATTTTGTAATCCACAAAAACTGGGGTGGGGAAAATACGCGATGGGGGAAATTATGCGAGTAAATACGGTACTTTGTTAGCCTCTTTTATTGTTTACCTTATTCTAGATTTAAAATTAATGAATAAATAGATGTCAAAGGAGTATTTTGTTTTAGTTTACAAACCTTCCCTTTTTTGTTATTGATAAATTTCATTGTTAATATCTCATTAATAATTTAGAGCAAATTAGAAAAACAAACATTAAATTTGTAGCTGAAGTTTGTTCGAAGGACGATAGATCATTCAGTGGACACAACATAAATTGCTCAAAAATATTTACTCAATTCTTGCAAGGCCTGCTTTTAAGCAGTCATGTGCTGTCTGTCAAGCGGAATTGGCCAGTGATTGTTTATTTTCCCATGTAATTTTAATTATTTAATTGGTAAACTGATTTGCAGTTATTATTTCAGTAGGATCATCAATATAGGATCATTCCGGGAACACTTTTAAAGTAATTAATTTAACAAGAAATATTAGCAATAAAATAATAAATTAACATACTAATTTGCCATTGAGCTTGAGCAAAGGTGAACAAATTGGCGGACATTTATTTTGTCCAAACAAAAGTATGAGAATGTCATCTCAGGAACTGTCATTTCGTTCCCGGACTATGATGCGCATTCCAGAAATGAAGCCATGTTGAATAGGTTACTTTTTCTCTAAAGTTATTGTAGGCAAATCATTTTTATGAACAGATTTCAGTATAATATACCTTTATTTAGCAATAAATTGCAGTTAAACAATCATTATTGATTGAGTTTGTGAAGAAATCTTTGAAAATCTCGGGATATTATTGTGTAGTATTTGGCGCAGTACCTATTTTCTAACAAGATATTTAACTTCTCTTTTAGCTTCAATAAAGAACCAAATACCAAAATACCAAATAAAAAGAAAACGTTTTTTTAAAAAAAAAAACAGCGCCATCTATATTAAATAACGAGAAATGGCAAATGCAAGAAAGAAAAAGGTTTTGGAAAAATTCACTCCAGAGCAAAGATAAAAAAAATCAGATTTTATTTTGTTAAAAAATATTTATTACTGTTTTTGATATGTTTCAGTATTTGAAATACACAGCATGTAGTTAAAAGCCATATTGACAAAAAATTTGATGTTTCCAAAAAATTTGGAAGGTTATGGCATTGCATGATGCACTTGTTTACCTACATCTTTAGACTTTCAGCTGAAGAATTCGGTATTTTGCTAGTTTTGTAATAAAATAAGGTTTATTAAAGTCAAATAAAGCTCTTAACAGCTCACAGGATGGTATGTTTGTATTTTCATCATCAACATTTGAATTCAGGGAATGCTTCTTGTCATTTAGTGACTGCTACAATCATTTAGTGAATGTTTTGTCATTTACGTGATCACCTTAGCTTTACTTATTTACTTATTTTTTTTTTATAGGATCAAAAGTAATATCAAGATATCTTCAAAAAACTACCAAGTACTTAAAGAACTAAAATAAATTAAAGTAAACTTTGATCTCAAGAATACGACTCATGCTACAGAATGTTATGTTTTTAATAAAAAAGTATTATTTCTTAGTATTTTACGAGAAAGTTTGAAATAATTTATAATTAATTATTATCTAAAGAAATTTTTTTTAACCGAAATAGTTTTTTTTTTAAGTTTTAAGTGAATATCTGAATATGAAATGATATTTTGTGATACCTCGTTAAAATGACGATAAATTAATAAAATATAAAAATTTTACGTGCTGGTTTTAAATTATACTTATTGATAAACTAAAGTTCCAAGTAAGCTTACTTTTTAGTTTCCTACAATAAATAATTCAAAACCAAAATCACACCTCAAAATCTTTCGCCAATAAGAAATTAACAGACCATGAGAGTATTGGACACCAATCAATATTTTGTTAACTTCTATACATCAGTCAATCATTAAAATGGAATGCGAACTGAATGTGAGCTATACAAAGATCTTAAAGAAAGCCTTTCGATTAGCAACAGAATTAAAGTCCCCATCATTAATAAAAGTATTACATTGCTCACAAACTTTAGAGGATGTTGCAAAATGAATATAACACACCCAAAAAACAGAGGCAATTGAGGCAATTGAGTTTATTTATTTAAAGAACATCATCAGAGAAGCAAATGACACAAAAATGGAAGTTGTCTGAATATGCAAATGAAGTGCAGAATCCATTTATCGGGATTGAGCAGGATGTGACACATGGACAGGGGTTAACATTTGCATGTAATACGTGAAAACTGTGTCGCACTGACTGTTCAGTAGGGTGTAGGGTCACCTGAGACTGCTACAACACACTGACAACGATGAGGCATGGAGAGGATCAAATTGTCCAGCAGTTCCTGTGGGATTCGTGGCCACTTGTATACCAGGCAACTTCCAGCTGAGGAAGTGTTGTGGGAGGTGACTGAAGACTGATAAGACATTTTCCTAGAGCATCCCAAGATTCAGGTCTGTAGAATGTGAAGGCCAGTCTATGCACTCAATTGCAGCCTCTTGCAGCGCATTGTTGACGAGATGCGCACGGTGGATGCTTGCATTATCGTCCATAAAAAGAAAGTTGGCCCCAACTGATCCAGTGTAGGTTACCACTATAGGCTGTGGAATTTCATTCTGATATCTTACAGTATTCACTGTTCCATTTCTAACAATATGGAAATCTGTATGACCACCAATGCTGATGCCTGCCCACACCGTGATTCCACCTCCACCAAAGGAATGTCTTTCTTGCACGAAGCGTGGATTCTCCCATGTTCACGCAAGATCAGGGCACGACGATTGTCAGGCTACATCTTGACTCTCACTGAAGAGAACCGTGGACCACTGTTCACGGGTCCAAGGAAGATGCATTTCAGCAGTTAACAGATTGCATTCCATTGGTCACTGGGCATACAGTCCACCATGATGGAGTGGATTTCGCATGGTCTGAGTACACACCCGTCGTCCAGTAGCAGTGAGAAACTCTTCCCGCAGCTCAGTCGCATTGCTTTGCCAGTTCCTTCATGCTATTAGAATCAAATAGCGATCATCTCTTCAGTGGTGGCATGTGGGCAGTTCTGCCCTGGTCTTCTTCGTACTGTGCCAGTCTCTCGGAAGTGATTCCAGAGTCTGCTAATCATGCTTTGGGAGTTTCCAACTGCTGCTGCCACTGACATCTGTGTTTGGCCAGCTTCAAGACGCCCTAAGGCTCTCCATGTTTCAGATTCGGGTAAATCATGTTGCAGGGGCATTTTCAAGAGACACTCAACGATTCTGCCACTTGTTGTTGATCCAGGAAAGTGGAGATAATCCAGCAGCGCCAGCCTCTTTATACAGGGTTGTAGACAAACATACAAATTAATGTTTTGCATCACATTTGCCTATTGCATCACATTTGCATATTCAGACAACTTCCATTTTTGTGTCATTTGCTTCTCTGATGATGTTCTTTAATAAATAAACTCAAATGCCTCTGTTTTTGGGTGTATTATATTCATTTCGCAATATTTCCTAAATTTTGTGAGCATAATTTTGTGTATTATTAAATAAATTAGTTAAATCTTTAATAAAAAAATGAAAAATATTGGGTTGGCCAAAAAGTTTGTTCAGTTTTTTAAGTAAAAAAAAAAAGACACATTTTTCATTTTCACCAATAACACTGGCCTGCGAAGATTTTCCGGCAAAAGTAATTGTATATGATATATGTTTCATTTAATGTCCTTATGTAAAAAAAAATACCAGTTGTTTCGTATCACGTACAGATTTGTCATAAATCCGTCTCAGGTGTATGTTAATTGAGCTTCGTTATTGTAAATGAGGTTTGGCTTGATTGTATGGAATGCAGGTAAGGACAAGTCTGAGAGAAAATATTGTATGAGCTGTGTTTTGGAGGGAAGTAGGTACAGGATTACCGGAACAACAAATAGAACAGTTGTAGTTCGCGCATGCGCAGTGTCAGACAAGGTAAAAACGCGAAGATCGCGTTCCTCCGTAGTCTGAGAGGAGAGTCTGAGAACGTGTGGCATGCCTTTGTCTATATGTTTCAACGTGCACTTGAAGTCGATTGAGTGAATAAGTGAGGTAGTTTGTGTTAAAATGGCAAGTGGCAGAGATGTTGGGAGGCGAAAATGTGTGAACAATCCCAACTCTTTCTGTTATATATATGACCAATATACAAGTAAAGGCCAGAAGCGAAATATAACACCATTTATAAAAAGCCTGTACTTGGGATATTTTAACATGAAGTTAGGTGATCAGGACAAGAATTTTGCACCCCATATTGTGTGTAAAACGTGTGTAGAAAACCTGCGGCAATGGTACAAAGGGTTGTTGCCATCAATGCCATTCGGAATCCCAATGGTTTGGCGGGAACAAACAAATCACTTTGACGACTGTTATTTTTGTGTATGTAAAGTGTCCGGATTCAATATGAAAAACAAAAAGCACATTGTGTATCCCTTCCTTCCATCTGCCATAACCCCCGTACCACATGGACCCGATATTCCTGTCCCAAAACCACCAAAACAGTTACCAGAGAGTGTGTCTTCGTCATCTTTCAAGTACGGAGGATGGTGATGATGATACCTTTCTACCAGATGTTGAGGATAAAATTCCACATCTTTATAATCAGTGTGACAAAATGATTTGGTGCGTGACCTAGGCCTCACAAAAGAAAAGAGAGAACTTTTAGGATCAAGATTTAAAGAGAGAAATCTTTTACTTCCTGGGACAAATTCATATTGTTACAGAAATCGGGAGGAAGAATTCTGGCAGTTTTTTGTTCACGAAGACGAACTTGTGTTTTGCTGTGATATCCTGGCTTAATTCGTCGTCTTGGAACTATTTACCAAGCAAAGGACTGGCGTCTATTTACTGATGCCAGTAAAAGAAGTCTCAAAGGTGTTCTTCTGCACAGTGGAAATAAACTTGCTTTAGTGCCAGTCGCCCATTCAACATCTCTTCGTGAAAACTATCACAATTTATCTATGGTGTTGCAGAAACTGAACTTCAATGAACACAGATGGTTACTGTGCTGTGATTTAAAAGTGTGCGGTATCATATTAGGGCAGCAAGGAGGATATACAAAGTTCCGTGTTTTCTGTGCGAGTGGGACTCTCGGGACAGGGATCGTCACTGGTTAGTGTCCGAGTGGCCCAAGAGGAAACAGTTCGTGTCTGGAGATAAAAACATTGTAAATCGTCCATTAAAATTGATCCTCAAAGTGTGTTATTGCCCCCTTTACATATTAAATTGGGAATTATGACGTACTGTGAAGAGTTTTGATAGAAGTAGTCCCTGCTTTCGGTACCTCTGTCACTACTGAGGAACACAAACGCAAATCAACACAGCGTTCATTCACATCGAAGTGCAGCAAACAATAGTGTTCTTGAAGTGAGATTCATACATTCTAGCAATGAACATGTTACTTTTTTGTATATTCGTTGCAATTTGATCATGTCCCATTAAAATTACATATATTCTCTATTATGGTGTTTTCTATCGAAATTACAGCAATGTGTAAAATTTGGATTTCAAATAGCAAAAAAACTGTACGTGATAGGCAAAAACGGTTTACATATTTGAACTCAGCACACCTAAATTAGGGTGAATCAGCTCTTCAACCTTTTGCTGGAGAAAATTTTTTTTTTTCGCAGGCTAGTGTAATTTTATTGAACAACATATTCGCCGTTTTGTTCCACTATCTTCTGCCATCTTTCAGGCAACTTAATAATTCCATCTTTTCAAAACTTTTTATGTTTTTGAGCAAAGAACTGTTCCAGGTGCCGTTTGCAGTCTTCCAGGGAATTGAAATTTTTTCCATTAAGAGAATTTTGTAAAGACCGAAATAAATGGAAATCCGAAGATGCAATATCTGTTGAATATGGTTTATGAATCAGAACCTCCCAGCCAAGCTGAAACAGGTTTTACCTGGTCATCAAAGAAGCATGCAGTTTTGCATTATCCTGATGGAAGATTATGTCTTTTCTGTTGACTAATTCCGGACGCTTTTCGTCGAGTGTGGCTATCAGATGGTAGCCACATGATATTGGGAGCAGTACTTGTTGGAATTAATCGTTCGGTTCTCTGGAAGGAGCTCATAATAGAGGACTCATATATTGGTGTGGTTGGTGGTGGTTCATTTCACTTGCCTCACGATCTCCTCTGTTTCACATTCTGGTAAGGTATCCACTTTTCATTGCCCCTCACAAGTTGTATTCAAAACGGAACGTTTTTATTATGTTTCAGTAGAGAACTGCATGCGGAAATACAGTCAAAAAGGTTTTTTCACTTAAATTTACGTGGAACCCAAACATCAAAGCAATTCATAGAACCAAGCAGGTGCAAATGATTATCAAAGCTTCATTTGGATATTTTGAGTATGTCGGTTATCTCCGGCATGGTATAATGTTGATTATTCTCAATTAATGTCAAATTAATTAATTTGATCGCTTTCAACTTCAACAGGTCTACCTGACCGTGGAGCGTCATTCAGCGAGAAATCTCCAGCACGAAACTTCGCAAACCACTTTTGATCAGTCACAGCACCTTGTCCATACACTACACAAATCTTTTTTTTTTTTTTTTTTTTTTTGGCATTTTAGTTGCATTTTTATCTTTCTTGAAATAATAAAGCATTATATGCCAAAAATGTTGCTTATTGTCTTCCATCCTCATTATTAAATTGGAGATACAAAATTCACCAATTTTGATCAGTTTTTGTTTTAAATACACGCTGTCACAATACAATCTAACAAAACAATATCGAATGACATTAAAGACATCTAAGAGCTACTAGAACCATCTTACCTAAAATAAAAGAAAAAAAATGAAATTCTTGGCCAACCCAATACAATATTTTCAGTAAAGTTATTCATATTTACTGTCAAATTAAAAATCTATCAATAGAAAAAATATCGAATTACATTTAGAACATAATTAGGATAGATGTAAAATTCTTAAAGATACAATTCAAATTTAAAGGTCTAAATCAATTTTAACAACTTTATATAGTATATAATTAATGAATTAATAAATTAATTTGTACTTCATCTAACTGTGAAACTGGTTTCAGTTTGCGTCCAATGTTTATAGGCGGAGGATCACTTGGAGGAATAATAACTTCTTCAAATTGTTTATTATTAAGCCTTTCAAATCCAGTAGGTAACAACATCTGAAATAAAAAAAAGGTTCTTATATGACAGTGGCATGTATAGAAAATCTTCATTTCAAAAGAAGTGATCGGAAATATTATAACTGGTACACAAAGAATTAAATCGAGGGTAATCTTTTAAAACAAATTAATTAAGACAAAACATCCATAAAATTTGACTTCCAAATAAGGAAATGACCAACGCAGTCTCATCACTTTAAATAGCTTGTACTGTTCTTCTCCAGGAAAATATTGTGATTAGATTAACTAATCAAGTGCCAAGAGTTCACAACACAAGGATTCAATCATTAATTACTAAGTAGGTAGGAACAAAAATGTTTGAGATACTGCAAACATTAGTAGTTCATCAAATGCTGATTTAAAGCATTTTATGAAATTCAACTTTCTTTTCTAATATTAAAAGAAAAAGATAATCACCTTGAGACCACCAATGTAACCAGCGCTCATTTTTGCTTCAGCACAGATGTCATAAACGTGAGGATATTTCACCTTTGGTGTCTCAGCAGACCTAACAGGAAAGATGGGAGCTTGCATTGCAGTAATCAATGTGGCTTCCCTTCAAATAAAATATACATAATTAATTAAACAGAAATTAGAAAAATATCTATAACAATCAAACCAAACTAATTTAAATAATAAGAATTTAAATCTGAAAGAAATTCACAAAATTAAGTTAACACCTTTGACGCCTAAGATTTTGAGGATCAAACATATCATCATCATCTTCTGGATCTGGTAACCTATTTATAGTCCGCTGCATTTTTTTATCATCTTTACGAGCTTGTTTCCTGATTTGTTTTTCAAGTCCAGTCTATGAAAAGCAATGTCAGAAGTATAACTATTAGTATTATTTTAATTACAATTTTAATTACTGTAATTTAATTACAATTACTATATTATAACTATAGTGAATTTATTATCTGTTAATCATACACTCTATGGCCGAAAGTATCCGGACACCAACTGTTGTGCTATCAGAAAGTCATGTGGCACATACGAATAGGATGTCAAGCCACCTTATCATCAATCAGAGCCTGTACTTGTCTGGGAAGACTTGCTACCAGATTTTCAAATATGTGAGCAGGAATTTTCTTCCATTCATCCATGAGAGCTGCAGTGAGTCCGGCCACTGAAGAAGGATGGTTGGGCCTGGTGAGTAATCTGCGTTCCAATTCTTCCCAGAGATGTTCTATGGGATTCAGATTGGGGCTCTGTGAAGGCCAGTCCAATAGTTCAACACCCATCTATTCAAACCATGGCAGCACAGCCTTCACTCCGTAGACAGAACAGTTATCGCATTAATACAGAAATGGTCCTTAACCAAACTGTTACCAGAGGATGGGAAGTGTAGAGGTGTAAAGAATGTCGACATACGTTTCAACGTTCATGTTTCTGGTCAAAGGAACTAAGGGAGTGTTCACCAACACATCAGGAGTCATAGCCTGAATTTCCTGCTGAATGTTTTCTTGCAGTTCCATGAGAGTCCATGGCTTGTTGTGATACACTTTCCCTTTCAGTATGCCCCATAGAAATAAATTGGTGGGATAAAGTCAGGTGATATTGGTGGCCAAAGTCCCTTAGAAATGACACGATCTTCAAAGAAACAAACAATTTCAGCCATGCTGACATTGAATGTGTGGCAAGTGGCCTCATCCTGCTGAAAATAGTCAGTGCAGAGTTCCTTGTCGTCCAACTGATTTACAAACCAAGGTATGTTCACGCCAAATTTCTCTGCATTACTTCCATAAGTTTGAAAATTATAAAGGAAAAATCAGGGTTCGATAGCGAGTGAAACACCGTGTAGGACATCACAAAATGCTTAGGATGACATGAAATGGGCATACATAGTGGGAGTGAGGGAAGTGTACGGATTAGGGAGGTTTAGAAATAGTGATGGGCATTTTGCCCACCAGTGATAGGGTTGTATGCCTTAAGCTGGATTATGTAGAAAAATTCAGCTAGAAGCCAATAGGATAGTTTATTGTGGTGGGAGAGGGGTTTGGCAGCAGAGAAGTTGGGGGGGGGGGCTGTCTCACTGTAGGGATCAGGATGTTTGTTCTACATAGCCCGAGGGACAATGTTTGTCCACTGTTATCCCGATCCCTATCCACATGCATCAGAGCACAAACAAACCTTCACAAACATAGATCCCACATATTCATATATGGGTCATTTTCAAATAAAGCTACAATATGCAGTCCCTCAACTTTGTTTGTAAATATAAAAAAAAGTTTGTACAATTTTAGTCATTTGAAAACACGCACATAATGCAGTAAGCCATTCTGAACTTAAGCTGCAGTTAAAAAAAGAAATGACATTAAACTAATTACCCATTTCTGTGTTATTAGTTATAGCAGAATGTGAAAGTTTGCATGTCTTTGACATTCGTTTTTCTTCATTATCATAGGCTGCACTGTTTGTTATGTGTCTTCAGTTAAGTAATAGATATGTCTATTTGAGTTTCATTCATAGAACAGTTTCAGTCTTAGCATTATTTAGCTACAGAATCAATTTATGCATTGTCCCATGATTTTATCCACTGTGTTACTTTAACTGAGTTACCTAGTTTCAGTTGAAAAATTCATTGATAGGTGGCATAGGTGATCTTGACAACTGCATCTGAGTGATGCTTTTTCTCTACAGTGGTGATCAAGCTAATGCGCACGTGGTGTTAAGCAGGAGCCTCTTTCGGAAGCATTCCACTGGTGCGTATTTTAATTCCACATCCACTCTGTTACTCACATTGTTGAGAATATATTGAAGAAAAATTGCAAAACTAGCTTAGAGTAAGAAGTTCTGCTGTAATACTTTTTTAGAAACTAAAGCACTTAATCCTATTTTTCTATTAGTTTTTATTAGGCTTATTTTTTTATATCAATATTTCCACTCTGTTACTATTTGGGGGTAACCGAGTGGAAGGAAAATTCAAAATCATAAGGCTGTATATATAAAAAGAAAAGTCCTGACTCACTCACTGATTGACTCGTCAACGCCCAGCCCAAACCCTTGGATCTAGAAAGCTTAAATGTTGCACAGAGGTTCCCTTTATGATGTAGACAAGGAATAAGGCTGGATTTTTCGAAATTCCCACGGGATAGAAAATAAAGAAGATTTATATTTTCGCTAGAATTTCTAGAAGAAAGTGGACTACAAGGCAAGATTTCTTACACAACCATCTGTCAGCCATTTTATGTATGTGCGCCATAAGAGAACAGCCGTGATACATGCTTGTGTAAAATACACAACAATCTTAGCTTTAAAGCTAAGAAGCTGAGGGAAATTAAAGCTGTTGAGACTGACAACATACATGAACTTTACTTTGAAAACTTGCAAAAAGACATCTGCTAAGTGCATGTATAATGCATGTACTAAATGCAAAAACAAGCAGATGCCAACTATGCTGACAGGCATTGCAAATGACAATATATTTTGGTGGCAGTGGGATATAATAAACTAAGACAGAGAGAGATAGAATGAAACAGGGAAAAAAGCAGTTGTTCGGTCATGGTGATAGTCAAACAAAAGAAACATGGAACTATAACTGAACTTGAGTCAGCCTTCCAAAATGAAATGCAAAACTTCAAAACACATGCATATAGTATCAGACAAAACTTGGCATACAAAACATGCAAGGAGAACATGAAGGAAAGTTAAGCCTTATTTCACATTGATTTCGCTGAAAATTACAATTGCAAACTAGCAGAGGAAGTACAAAGCTATCCTTTTGGGGCATCTCGTGTCCAAGCTACATTACATAGAGGCGTTCTATACATAAGCGACTAAGAGCAGTATCTCTTTTTGTTCAGTTTCAGCTTCTGTGTACCATGGGCCAGCTGCCATTAGGGCCCATCTGAATCCAGTCTTTCAGCTTTTTCGGGAATTGGCACTTTCTGTGAAGGTGCTACATTACTTTTCTCATGGTCCCTCAACTCAGTATTGCCAAAAGAAAAATTTATTCTTGTTTATTACTTATTGGTGGTTATAGGATTTCAGATCGGTTCATGATCGTTTTTTGAAGCAGGACATAGCAAAGGAGCCACAGCTGGCACTGGTGCCACTGTAAAGTATAAACCTGATTCACTTGTGGCTCAGGGTCATGATAAATCCAATGCACAAACACTCTTTGAATTCAGAAAGGATGATACCATAGTAAAGATGTTTTACATTTCCCCAACTGAAGTGGATAGTATTGACAATATGATTCCCTATACTTTGAAAACTGCACTATCTAGAATGCAGAAGCTACATCATTTGATAATCAGTGATTGTGATAAACTCTTCTGGCATAAAATTTTTGAAAAAAAAACAAAAAAAAACAGCTGGCTGGAAAACATTCAGCTCTTGCAACTTTGCATTCAAGAAGGATGCAAAACTCACAAAAAAAATGTTGGAAACCAAAGAAAAGGCTGTAAAGAAGTTGCATTTTGAAAATGTCTATTCTTCAAATGAAGACGAAGAAGAGAAACTGGACAAAGCAGAAGCTAACAAACTCATCTATTGAAGATTCTAGCACGTTTCATGCCACTGAATTTAGCATCCATTCATTTGTATTGGCAGAGTACCCAAGCAGTAGCAAAGTCCATTATGTGGGAAAGATTTTGTAGAAAGACAAAAGGATGTTAACAGTCAACTTCATGCATCCAGTTTCTGGTTCGATCGAAACACCAACATTTGTATGGCCAAAAATTCAAGATGTAGAAGACATAACAGTCCACAATGTCTCTTTAAGACTATATTTTCCAATGTTTCTGCGAAGGGTCAGATTTACCGTTGGTGACCAATTCAGAAGCATTACTGTAAAATAACTTCTGAAAGTTGTCATCTAAACTCATCAATAATCACTTTTTGTGTTATGTCAAATTAAAATATCAAAAATAGTCCAGAATGTCTTTTACCACACTAGTTTCCATTCAAACATCTACTCTGTTACTCATCATCCACTCTGTTACCCATTACTGAACAATTAAAAAATTGATGGGTAAAGCATAAAACCTCTCCTGTGTGTAATGCAGTCGAGCATTGCATTGTACTGAGTCATTATGATATTAACTTTGTTCAAAATAGTCTTTTTGGCAGTTATGTTGTTGAAGCTTATGAAATAATTTACAATAAAGTAACAGAATGGATGTAAATTATCTGAAAAATAAAGTGAAAATTGCTTTCTTCCCCCACTTTGAATTACTGCAAATACTACACACTCAAATCTATAAATTTGAGTAATGCACTTATCTAATGGTATCAGAGTATGAAATTCTGATGCAAGCGCATGGCAAATATTTTGTAAACATTCTAATTTTTTGAAATCTTATGAACCCAATGGAAATGAGCAAGTTTAAGGTGTAACCTTTCAAGAGACCATTTGGTGTTACCTTACTGCAAACAAAATATGGCTTGGACATAATCTTCATATTTGCAGCTTTATTTGAAAATGACCCATACAGTAACACACTACAATGAGACAGGACACCCCCCCCCCTCCAACTTCTCTGCTGCCAAAACCCTCTCCCAGCACAATAAACTATCCCACTGACTCCTAGCTGAATCTTTCTACATAATCCAGCTTAAGGCATACAACCCTATCACAGGCGGGCAAAACGCCCATCACTATTTCTAAACCTCCCTAATCCCTACACTTCCCTCACTCCCACCTCATGTCATCCTATGCGTTTTGTGATGTCCTATGTTTGTGCTGTCCCTGATGATGGAATATGCTCAGTATTCTGAAACCGTCGGTTAATTACCATCTTTTTTATTCTGTTTACAAGTGTGTTTTATTTTCAATTTCTCTTTATTTTAATACATACACATTAAGCCTTCTTGTTCAAAGATCATGCCACTTTCAAAATCAGTCAGCTCTGCTGACTTACTCATCATCTGTCTAACACCCGTTTATGAAAGCCTGATGCTGTGGTGACCACTTTTGTCTCATTCTATGACATCATAGCATGCAATAACAGCCACATCCACTTCTCCAGAAGGGTGTCTGGATACTTTTGGCCATATATAGTATGAAACAATCAATTTGATTCAATGCAAACTTTTCCTACATTATATCGATGGCTTAGCGCAAAAGTAGCGAATATCCAGTAAACAAAAATTAGGGTTTTGTGGCGAATAGGTATCTTGAAGAGCCTTCTTGTAGGGCAAAACTAGCAAATCTTTCAAAATGGCATATTTCCTATGATTTTAGGACCTAAACTAGCGAAAAAGTAGTCATTTTCCCCACTAATTCAGCTTTTTCTCAAAACTTGCATCTTGGATATTCGCTACTTTTGCGCTAAGCCATCGATATGTCAGTGAACCACTAGTACAAGAAATATTGTAAAAAAAATCAAAGGAAATAATAATATTAAAACTAAAACCTACATCCAAACTTAGGTTTTTTGAAAATATCAAGTCACTTTCAAATTTTGATTAGAATCTGTTAAGGATCTCGCAAACTGAACAAGCAGAAAAGTCCTAAAAAGGACGAAAAGGTCCATTCCAGTCCCAGCTCGGGGTGCGAATTCCTTCTTTTAAGCTTTGTGCCTCGCTTTGTTACGTTTTTTTGAATTATTCAGTAGGTTAAATTTCTTTTCATTTGAAAAAATCTATTAGATATTGTTACCAGGCGTTTTGTCCGCTCCCCCTTCAGCGCAGTCGACTCGACCTTCCCTGCATACCTCGGCCGAGTCGACCTGTCCTCAGCCTCATTTGCGGCATCCTACGCCTATAAAACCAGGCGCAGAACGCCTGAACAGGATCTCGTCTTGGGGCAGCCGCCCATCAAGGTCTCTTTTGGGAAGAGAACGCAGTATCTCGTCTTCGGGCAGGAGCCCAGCCGGATCTCCAGTTGGAGTAGCAGATAGGATCTCATCTTGGGGCAGGAGCCCAGCCGGATCTCCAGTTGGAGTAGCAGATAGTATCTCGTCTTCAGGCAGGAGCCCAGCCGGATCTCCAGTTGGAGCAGAGCACAGCATCTCGTCTTGGGACAGCCGCCCATCCAGGTCTCTTTTGGGAAGAGAACAGAGCGGAACGTCGAAGGACCACCGCCCTTGCAGAGGATCTCCGTTAGGAACGGAGGGTACTAGAACGAAGTGGGACAACCGCCCATCCGGAGGATCTCCAGTTGGAAGGAAAGCAAAGCAGATCGACCTTACCGAAGATCGAAGCCGAATCGTCTGCGTGACGTGCAGACCACTGAAGAGTCCCATCCGGGAGAAGGCAGCATCGTTTAGTGCCAGATCGAGACACGGTATCCCGAAGTGTGTTTGAAGAAGGTCCCACCTGTATTCCCAACCGGGACGGAGCAGACTACACTTGTGAACCTTGTTACTACCGAAGCGGTACCAGTAACATTGGTCGGCAACGGGATAAGTCAACCCTTTTGCCGTGTGAAGAAGTCCATTCACCGTAGCATCACGAAGAGGCCCGGTCATCACCCAAAGGCAACGGAAAAGTCAACCTTTGCCCTGAGGAGTCACCCCATCACCGCAGAGGACCGTAGAGGTTCGGCGTTAGGCCTTAGACGTCAGGGATCGACTACCGTGACCGCCCTTAAGAAGCCCAGTCATCCTGGACCTATCTGGATGTCCCGTTAACGGAAGGAAGACTATGCAGACGACATCCCATTGGATTGAAGATTCGATATTCTCTTCCGTTATTTACTGTAATTATTCTAACCGTGTTAATAAAAGTCTCTGTTATTTTTAGATCCTTTTGTGATCTTGTCGCATTCCGTTACCCCACTACCGTCCGTTTGTGCCCGACACAAAACGCGGTAGCAATATTAGCAACTTCACAGGTAAGAAGACTTAAAAATGCATAAAACAATAAAAAAAGAAAAGCATAAGTAAGGGTACCTAGTTAGAAGGTATCATTTTAAAGATAAAATATAAATTTGTGCATTTTTAATGTTATCATCTTTTTTTTTTTTTTTTTGCATTTTAATTTTATTTAATTAATATCAGCTCCTCGGTAATATGGTAGGAACTGATTTAAGGGCAAATATGACTACCAAAATACTACTGTTAAAGTGCATCATGATAAATGACATCCACGTTATGTGTAAAAGTTGAAAGCTTTTTATATGACTAGTTTAATAGTTTAATAATTATTTTTTGGTTCTTACCATGAGAATATTCAAAAAACAAGATATAATTTTACTTAATATTAAATTTGCATTAATTTCTATTTTAAAAGAATAATATATATCAGCTACATTGGCACAACAAGATCTTATCAGAAAACAATTATTAACTCAAGGCTTAAGTTTCTGAATTGAAATATTGAAGGTTAAATAAAAAGTACCACCTATTTCAAGCATTTACTAACAATAATTTATTTTTATTATCATAAATTTTTAAATGAAAAGAGATTTTACGTGTCTGAATACAGTTGGACCTCTATTTAATGAAGTCGCTAAATCCCCCAAAAAAGTTCGTTATATGGAAAATTGTTAAATAGAGATTCACTTTTTATTATTCAATATTATTAAAAAAAGTAATGATTTTAAAGACATAAAGCATACATTACCACATGCGTACTTAAATTTTACTAATAAAGTCTGTTAATTTTGTCTGAGTTTTTTTTTTTTTTTTTTGAAAAAGTGTTTTTGCTCATAGTACGTCTTGCATCTTTGCGATGCACCAAAAACCCCTTCAGTATTTTCTTCAAATTATAATCCGCATTGGATTGTTTCAAACGATTTTAGCATTTCATCATACGAAGGTTTTTGATTTCTTCATCATGATCATTTCCATTTTCATCATCTTCATCGCAATTCATTGCTGTTCTGTTTTTACACACTGTCCAAAATATCCGATTCAGTTAGTGTTTCCGAGGTCTCAACTTCAAAATCAAGTGAAAGATAAACATCAATCAGCACATCATCAACAATTTCTTCTTTTTCCCTAGCAGTATCCACATTTCTTTCATTTCCTCTAAAGGAATATTAATAATAAAAACATTTCAAGGAGAAAAAAAAAATAGATACCACGAAAAAGTTCGTTAAATAGAAAATGCACTTCGCTATTTGGAGGTTATTTTACAAAGAAATTAGCAAAATGTTCTTGGTTCCAAAAAAAAGTTTGCAAAATAGAGGTTCGTTAAATAGAGGTCCGACTGTAATTCAAAGAAATGGGCAACAAACGAAGGCACAATGCTAATCCTTCTCTTAGTATTGTGCCTTCATATGTTGCCCATTTCTGAAAATTTTTTAAACTAAGTTGAAATTTAATTACATTGAAATTAAGAACGGAATGCCTGTAATTGATAATGGGTCATTAATTTCAATTAAAATAAATACCAATAAAAGAACTGAAGCTAAAATATAAATTTAGGAAAAAATAAACTTACAAACAATTAGAATAGAATGTAATGTAAACATATACATGCATAGAATTAAGAGAAGTTAAAAGTTTAAAAAACATTTACTGGATTAAAAATATAAAATACATAATTCATTTTGGCGCTCCACACAGCCTTTGTCAAACATGGATTACAATGAAACTTCTCACAGTAAAAATGTTATAAAAAATCAAAAAGAGGTGGAGGGACAACAAGGAGAGAACCAATCAAGATTTACTGTGAGAAGTTCATTGTAATCCATGTTTGACAAAGGCTGTGTGGAGCAGCCGAAATTAATTATGTATTTTATATTTTTAATCCAGTAAATGTTTTTTAAACTTTTAACTTTTCTTAGTTCTGTGCATGTATATGTTTTCATTATATCATATTTACTTCCGCATGTTAAAGCAACCTTAATTAAAATAGAAATTAACAGAATTTCAAAAGTACATTCCATCATCAGAAAGCACCAAATGAAGGACACACACACACAAAGGAAAGGTTATTAACAAAAAGAACTATATTACCTGTATGGTAACTTGACATCCATAAGCTGGTCTTTGATCAAATTTTAATGAATCTAAAAAAAAAATAAGAAGAATAATGTATTGTTATAGTTAACTCTAAATTCCTAAATCAAATCAAAGGAAATAGGGAGAGGAGAGAATTAGGTGCATCTAAAATTAACTCTGGTCACAACCACAGTTGTAGATACCGCATAATTGGTTGCGATTACATAATGTTGTGGCCATAACCAGAACTGCTATTACTAAACAGTTCTCATCAGAATGCTTGAGAGAGAAAAAAAAACTAAGATTAAATTTTTCAAAAAAGTTATTTCTACAATGTTAATTTCCATTACAACTGCCAATCTGTGATATTGAGTACTTTTAGGTAAAGCTTGAGTTAG
Source organism: Thereuonema tuberculata (assembly GCA_023159025.1). Lineage (NCBI taxonomy): Eukaryota > Metazoa > Arthropoda > Chilopoda > Scutigeromorpha > Scutigeridae > Thereuonema > Thereuonema tuberculata. The sequence continues at coordinate 230,716,832 of JAFIDM010009631.1, forward strand.
CAGTGGTTAGACAGATTACATTTATACATAGCATAATTATAATCATCAAATTGTAATGATTTTTATTAATTATATATTCTCATTTATCTGTTTATAATAGCCCTATTTATTCATTGTATGTTCTAAATTATCTTACTGTTTTTAATTGTAATAATCTTTAATCTTCATTTATTTTATTATTGATTCAGTATTCTAATTTTTACTGTTTGTCATTTAATTCTATTATTTTATTCAAATCTTCTGTCGCCCGTGCTTCTTATCTCTGATTCGTCCTTATTTAAAAAGATAGCTGAAAGTCAGTTAAATCCCATGTATAATTTAAATCCCCCAATCAATTTGTAAAGCACGACAACCAATCACAGCCCTGTAAATAGCCTATTTAAACCCCTGCATCATGTAAATAAAGAAGTTCTTGTCAGATCTTATTATCAGTCGACTTGTCTAATTTTACCGAACCAGTGACTGCAAACATTCACCAAAATATCCAGATTACAAGTAGAGATCATGATTACTGGAATTACCTTAGTCTAATTCCAAAGACAAGATGGAACTTTCTTCTCTGTCATATTATTCTCAATTACTACAGATAACAGATGAACGCAGAAAACATTCAGCAACATCTTAAAACAAATTTCAGTAATACTTCTAATTATTAAAGCTCCCATCAATACCTGCATACTAAAGAAATGGTTCTTAAATTTTTCTTACTGCTCACACTCTTTGGTTTTTGAATATTTTAGCACCTTTAGCTAAAACATTTGAAATGGATCAGTTCTTTAAGCCATATGATACATAGATGAAGGATGGAATAGAAAAAAAAAACTATGCAATTACTTCTAATTTTATCAATTGTGAACACACAAAAACACACATTATTTTTTAAAATTATATTATACTTATGAAACTCCGAAGGAGTTCCCCTTTGATTGAAATGTTTATTTTTGTTTATATAGTTTTCACATAAGTCTCAATGATTGAGAAATTGTATACGAGTTATTTTAATATGTGTATTTAGCATTGGTGTTTTTTTTTATTGGAACACTTATATTTTATTTGTTTTCAATTTATTACATTGTGATGTGCCTAAGCAGATTACTATTTTACTGATGTAATTAATTATGGAGAATATTATTTTATTAATGCAATTTTCTTTTATAACTTTCGTTTAAGAATTTAGAATGAGTTTTTTCCTAATACCTTTTTACCTAGAATTCTAAAAAAGGAAATGTAAAGACGGATGTAATTAAGTGATTAAGAAGTTGGGCCATCGGGTGACCGTTGACCTTTACCCTAATTTTAACTTCATTTGTCTAGTTAATTCAAATTCTTGACAGAAGGTGGCTATGATTTGTAAATTTGTGGGTGTGGTTTGAGGATGGCCAATCAGTTGAGTGTTTATGGAAAAATAGGGAATTTGTTCTTGAGAGGGAAATTGGAAAGGTGCGCATTCACTTCGGAAAGGGACACTCGAGAAGTGAGATGCAGAGTTGGAAAGCTGAAGAGGTAAGTAAAAGTCTAATGAAAAAGATATTGCTATGATTAATTCTGGAGAGAGTGGTGTAGCTTATTATCTTTTAGACTATTGTAAATGAAAGAATTGATATAGAAAGAAAATGTTAAATTGGGGCTTTCGTGCAGTGAATAGTCTAATTTAATTTGTTTCTATTATCCGCCTTTCTCCATTAAGGTATGTGAGTGTGAAATTTCCCTTTTGTGTTCTATCCGCAAATTAAAGTACGTTCACTATTTTAAGCTGTTTGACTTAAAATTTATTGTTTAAGATTTCCCTAGAACCTGCTGATAGCTTCGAGTGAATCGAATTAAGTAAGCTCCTCGATTGGTCTTTTCCGCGATAGAAATGTTTAAGTATTTTTGATACCAACTTATTATTGTCAAGAGCATTTCCTTTAAATTAGGTGTTGTGTTTAATTAAACTTAGCATAATTGTTTGTTAACTTTTTACATCTGTTTCAATTTTGTTAAATAAACATTTTTGTTATTGTTAAATAGTTTCCTATGTAGTATCTTTATTCACAGAAATGTTAAATACTAAGATATCAATAATTAGAACTTACGCTCAGAGATAAGAGTTTGCTCCTCACATAAATAAAATGTGTTCTACAACATACCAGGCAAGTATGCAGATTCTTATGGAATCTATTGGTCACAATACTATATTCACAATCATTAAAATTTGAAGAAACAGGCTTAATTTTGTTTCAGGTTACTTTGCTTTTGATGATTAGCATTCTTGTAAAATACACCAGCATCACTCACATCCATTGAAAGGGCTCTTGCACCTCTGGAAGAGATATAGAAATGTATGCCAGTTTTAAGAACCACTGAAGTAAAGATTCATTTTCTCCTTTCAAACATTTACAGGCAGAAGACAATCTGATTTTTTCCTTTAAATAGCATTACAACTGATCAATCATCCAACACTGATATATTATATGATTTTAACTTAACAGTTCTTTCGAATATGTCAACAATTTAATTTCCTCCCTCTCCCATGAGAAGTAACATTTGCCATTAACTTCGACACTGTTTACCTCTTTTATTGCTAAATGACCAAACCTTAGAATCAAGTAGTACACATTAATGCACAGATAAAACTGAGCTGTTTTAATATATTCAACACCTGCCTTGAGATGAATCTAGTATCACAATTTCTCTTAAGTCTTTTACGAAATTAATTAAAGAGGTAGCCTCCATAATGAAAACCTGCTGATCAAACTGGATTACATCATTTAAGAAAGCATTTTGCTCCAATTTGTTAGATTCTTCTGGACAAAATCTGGACAAATGAAAGTCCAAATAAAATAGCCTTCTTCAGCAACATGAACATCTAAGTACTTACTGATTTGTCAGTTTTTAAGGCATTCAGTCAAAAAAAAAATAGCTAATAAGGAACTTTAGGCTAAAAACAAAATAAAACCTATAATAATTGATATTAATAAAAAAAAAAAAAATGACGTAGATTGGACATAACATTAAGAAAAGAGAACAGGGTCAGAGGGGCATTCAAATGAATCCACAAGGTAAAAGGAAAAAGAGATAGATAGAAATATATGATGTAGATGGAGAGATGAAAAAAAAAAATGAATTAACAAAGTTGAAGTGAATACAGAATCTGGAAGGCTTAGTCAAATATTTTATACAAAGTTCCATAACTAAGGAGAAAAAAATGAGGCACAAAAAAATTGAGGTTTTCCTCTACAAACATTAATGTTGTGACTCCAAGCAAGTGAATCTTATGAGAGAGAAAAAAAATCATATCATATTGCCTGTACGGCGTGGTTTTCAAGAAAAATGATAGCTAATTACAAAATTGAGGGACAAAATATCCTTCTTTTTTTTTCACTGTGATTTAATGTCTGTCTTTAACCACCAAGCTACTGTTATTTGGCTTTGTTGCACTATTATTAACTTATCATTGAAGCTAAAGGATCAGACATACTCATAGCTCTCTATTTTAAATCAAATTAAGCTTCTATAGATTTCATAAATAGTTTTTCTATTTTCCCTATTTAAATTAATATCCTTATTTTGTTTTATTTGCTCATTATGGCTTCCTTAAACTATTCAGGTTTGTCTACTTTCACTACCTTTTGCCTTTTTTTTTTAATTATTAGTTATTTCTTTATTTATTTTATTTATTTTTTCTAATGATACTTTTTGAGTTCTAGACCTCCTCTACTTCTGTAATGTAACATCCAGAGCCACTGAAGATGGCATCTTCTTTATTTCCACAGTCGGCCCGCCCGTGGGGGTCATGTGTCCTGGCAACCTGATATTTTGTTCTTGAAATTATTGTATTATTATTTTTACTCGACAACGAAACGCGGGACGTTTTGAAAATGTTTGTAATTTTTAATATGTATAAATGTTTTTACTTATATTTGTGTGTTGGCCTTAATGACTTATTATAATCTTTTTAGGCATGTTAAATATTAATTTAATTAAGCTTCTATTTTTCAATATTTAGTGAAATACTGCCTTTGGTTTATTGATCTCCACTATAACTAGATCCAAATGACGAGAAAATTTTCACATGATCCAGAAAAGACATATCTTAACTGCTTACAATTTGACTTATCGTATTTTCTATTCTTTCGATTCTAAAGTTAATTTCAACATTAATATTCTTTTTCTAAATTATAAATTAAGATATAGTAGAGTTAGGACGGAATTAATGCAAGCTATATTAAGAAGGTTTTTCCTTTTTCAATTATGTCAGAATCTAAATTTAGATACATAACAAAAAAATTAAGATAAATAATAATAATAATAATAATACAAACCACTGATAAAATTTCACAAATCACAATTATCTTACTACTGATAAGTGCAGTTCTGTTATTTTTATCAACTAAAATCACTCTGCATTCAGTTTATATGCACTGAAATATCCCCGATATCAAATTCACTTATTTCTGATAAATCTTAGGAATTACTGGGTTGTCAATTCTTAAATCCCAAATTTTTTATTTTAAATTTTTCAAAAATATTATTAATAGTATTTTTGTTATATATATTCTACCTGCAACATCATTATACAGCTACATGCTTACTCAAATCAAGGTTTAACCCGAAGACATAACAGTAATAAGTGTGTTGAAAATCATATTACAAAATCAAATTTTAAAGATTGAAGTGGAAGAAACAAATTAACCAACCTGCATGGGACTGCTGAGGAACATCTATTTTGGCACTGCTGGAAGATTGCAAAGCTCGTCTATTCTCAAAAAGGCATTTTAAAAGTTCAAATTTATCAAAACCCAAAAGTTCAAAGAGCTGTAAAAGAAATGACAAATATTTCATTAAGAAACAGTATGGTAGTAAAAAATATTTTTTAAATTTACATTCTATTTCCAATTGGGAATTATTATTAAACATTTAAAACCATTTAACACTTAAATTTAATTTTATGTATAGTATTCTACAATTTAACTTTATTATAAAAATTTATAAAAAAGTTATTTTTTAAACAGAATTCATATACAAGAATAATACCAAAAGTAATGCCCCCAGATTTTTTTTTGTTCCAGAAATTTCCATTTTTTCCCCAGTATATATATTGTGGTAAATGTTTCGGGCAACTTGTTCTGTAAAATAACACCAACTCAACTAATTGTAAAATCTGCCATGATGTCTACTGGGGTAGGCCACGAAGTAGTCAGCTTTGCCAAGATGCAATGGACAGTGGAAAGCTCACTTCCTTATGGCTGTCAATAGTAAAGGTACATCAGAACAAAACCTGGGTTTCAGCATCAATATTTGTGGTGAATATTTCGGTACAACTGGTTCAGTAAAACAAAACTCAATTAATCGCAAAATCTGGCAAGATCTCCTTTATTTACACAATGCATATATTTAAAAATAGGCTTATTTACAAGGTTCAGATTGGTTGCCTGCTTTACAAATTGATTGGGGAATTTAAATTACACTTGGGCTTTAACTGATTTTTAACTGTCTTTTTAAATAATAACAAATCAAGAGATCAGAAGCACAGCCAACAGAAAATTTAAATTTTTCCAGGATTTTTCGTCCCCCAAAATTATGATACTTACATATGAATACACCTGTAACTATATCAATTATAATGGGACTAAAAAAATTAATATGGCCATATGGGGTGGGAGAGAAAAAAAATAAAAATAGTGAACTCAGAAATACTTAAACAACTATTTCCACCATGGCAATGAAAACAGATCTATAGTGGATATGGATGTTTTAGTTTAATCAAATGGCACTGAAAACAAAAAGTCTACTGAATGTTCATGAAAGTTTCTAAATATCGCTAAGGGTTCACTATTAGTTGATAAATCCTTGAGGCACTGGGATCAGGCTGTGGGAACAACTTTGACTGATCGTATGGTGATTCTTCAGCTGCTGGGAGTGGAAAGCCTGTAGTCAAAAGTTCTGATGTAGGAGACTGACATTGTCAGCAAGGTAGGGTTTAAGTAGGGCGATGTGATAACTTAGGGACAAGGGCGGTGATCATACATCCAGGAGCAGCAACAACTTCATTGGTGACTGATGATGTCTGGCAGATAACTTGAAATGGTCTGTACCATGTATGAAGCTTCTCAGCTAAGCCAATTCGACAGGTAGGAATATGTAGACTCATATGAGATCAGCAGGCTGAAAAGCTAGTGGTCCATGATCTGAATTGTACTGGCATTTTTTTCTTCTGTTGTTGATCTCTGATGTTAATCTGAGCTAGTAGATGTGCTTTGTCTAATGTTGCTTTGAAGAGGGAAAGGTAGTTTTGTTGTGGTTTGAGTTTCACTGGCAGGAAGGTGTTGATAATTGTGTCAGGATTTCTTCCATGTAGTAGGTAAAATGAAGTGTAACTTGTGCTCTGCTGGATCTATGAATTGTAGGCAAACGTGACAAAAGGTAAGATGGAGTCCCAATTGCTGTGGTCAACATCAATATACATGGAAATCATATCAGCTATAGTTCTACTGAGCTTCTCACAAAGACTGTTGGTCTGTAGGTGACAGCTGGAAGTTTTATGATGAATTGTTTGGCACAACTGGAGTGTTTCGGAGAGCGGTGCAGACATGAACTGCGAGCCTTGATCTGACAGTAAAATCTGCAGCGCTCCATGTTTAATATCCTCAACGAAGAATTTTGCTACCTCTGTTGCAGTGGAATTCGACAGGGCTTTAGTAACTGTATATTTCATAAAATGATCAATTGCAATGACGATCCATTGGTTACTAGAAGTTCAATCCGGGAAGCAGCCTAGTAATTCAATACCTACAAGGTAGAATGGTGTTTCAGCGATGGGTAAGGGCTAGAGGTTGCCTGGTGGGAGTTGAGACGGACTCTTTCTAGCTTGGCAGGTGAGGCATCGAGTAACAAAGCAGAGTACCACTTTACTTTTGGCAGACTCTAGTGGTTGCCTTTGCTGTACTGAGGTGAGCGGCAGTTGAATCAGAGTGGCAGGCTTCGATAACAGTTCATCGGAGACGAGTTGGAATCACAAGTAATAGCAGATTGGAGGTTGGTTCATAACTCCTCTTACACAAGATGTCATCTCTAAGTTCATATCGATGCTTATTTGGTTCTTGCGAGGATTGCAGTCAATCTGCTAATCTATTAGTGGGATCTTTTAGGCTGACCAACCAACAGAGGGCATAATGATCGACAATGATCACAATGATGTTGAACTTGTGGTCATAGAGGTAGGGACGGAATTTGTTGACTGCCCATATGACTGCTAAGTACTCTTTATGTGTGGTGACGTAATTTTCTTCAGCTTTCGATAATGTTCGGGTCGCATAGGTGATTGCATGTTGTTTTCCATTGGCAATTTGAAAAATTTTCTGATTCCATGATTCGATGTATCTGTGTGGAGCTGAGTTGGGGCTGTCTCATCGAAATTAGCTACGATCAGTTCAATGATAGGGCTTGTCTTAGTGTGTCAAACGCTATTTGTTGTTCCTCTTCCCATACGAATGGCTATGACTTCTTAATCAGAATGGATAATGGGAAGAAAAATTGTGCCAAAGTTGGGAATGAATCTTCAATGATATGAGCATAAACCTTAAAAAATTTTTACTTGTTGCTGATTGATGGGCTGAGGGAAATTGTTGACTGTGGCCTCAGAGGGATTTGGATGAATTCTCTCTCAGCTTATAATATGTCCCAGGATTGCAACTGTGCGAGAGGCAATTAGGTTGAGTTTCAGGTTAGTGGTGAGGATATCCTAAGAACTGTAACGTTGTTGTTAAGTGCTCCTCAAAGTCACATGAATAGATTAGGATGTCATCAAGGTAACACAAACAAATAAACCACTTCAATCCATGAAGTGTATTCTACTAAGCATTCAAATGTAGCAGGCATTACACAGTCCAAAAGGCATAACATTAAATTCATGAAGGCCATCAGGTGTCACAAAAGCTGTCTTCTCGCTATCTTTTTCATCACTTGGATCTGCCAGTATCCCGTCCAAAGATCTACGCTTGAGAAGGAGGTTGAATAGGCAGCAGCATCTAGAACGTCATCAATATATGGTAGGGGATAAACATTCATTTTTGTAACAACATTCAACTTTCTGTAGTTGACACAAAATCTCCAACTTCCATCCTTCTTCTTCTTCACTAAAATAGCAGGTGAACTCCAAGGGCTGTGAGATGGTTGAATGACTTTCTGATCTAACATCCAGGTAACTTTTTCCTGAATAATTTTATGCTCTGCAAACTTTGTGAAACTTTGCAAGGCTTCCGTTTAATTGGCCTGTTGTTATAGGTGTCAATGGTATGTTTTGGAGCTCCTTAGGGTAATGCTGCAAGATTTGGTAGCTGAATATAGTGCTATGCTGCCTTAGAAGACGTTAAAGGCAGTGTGTCTCAGAAGGTAATAGATGTTTATCAAGTAGTCTTTTCAAATCTTTTCAAGATTTTCAATCTCATAGTTGGCTTCACTGCATGGCTTAGACGACTAATGAAGTCAGACAGAGGCTTGGCCATTACTGACATAATGAGGCTAGGCAAAATTGATTGGATGGCTGCTATCCTCATCGTGGGCGGAACAATGGCTGTTTTGATGAGTTTGCTATCCAGACGTTGGCAATTTCATTGTCAATGTTAGAAAATGTTGCAGAAATAAGGAAATCATGAGATACGCACTGTTTGGAATGGTTTAATTATAATAGCTCAATTGAGAGCTTCAGTTTTTGCTTCGGTTCTTGCTGTTGATAGGGGCGGAATGACAGTTGTTCGAACAGTTAACAGTTGCATGCATTGCTAAAAAAAAATCCCAGTTTACGATAATGTCGAAGCTACACAGTTCAGTAACTAAGAAATCAAATGGTAAGACAGTTCTCCACTGATTTCCAATCTCGCCATGCATTTTCCTAGGAAAATGGCTGATTTCCAACTACACCTCAGAGAACAGGTGAGAGCATTGGTGTTATGATTTTACATCTTCTTTCTAATTGTCTCTGAAATTAAACTCACTGCAACGCCAGAATCTGTAAGGGCTTTTGTCAGTTAATCATCTGAATACATGGTAGTTAAATTTTTTTGCAGGTCTGCGGAAATAGGTGCAACAAGGCTACCATCTTGTTCAGCTAATGCATTTTTCAGTTTTCCAGATCTTACGGGGGAAGTGTGGTGACTGTGTTGTGGGTTCCGGATCTATGTAAGATTGCGTTTCTGTAGATGCAGTGTGGGGTAGCAACTCCCATTTGTTGAGCGACTGCAATGACTCGTGTGTAAGTAGGACAAACAGTCTCCCTGTAAATTGGTACATCATATACCACCATATCATGTACCAGGTCGGTGGATCATTTGGTAGGGTTGGTACTGTTTCTTCGCTCAGCATTTTGGAGGGTACAGCAATGCTGGATTATGTTCAGTTTCAAACAGCAATAAAAGCATATTGGATTGTCTTGGGCTGTCCTCCCAGGCTTCAACGAAGGATTTTGGACCTGCTGGAAAGCTCATTGCAGTGTTTGTAACCCTACCCCATCTGTAAAAGGATAAGCATATATTTTTTTTGCCTGAAAAGAAGGGCCATCATAAATCCTCCCATTCCAAAACCCTGTAGAAACAGAAACCTTGAATTTCTTTTTCCTTCCAGCTTACAGTGGTACAACCATGTTTCATCTCCTGTCACAATGTTGCTGAATAAGCCATCGTCGTAAGTCTAGTATTTTATTGTATGGTTTTGTCTTGTTCCTTCCATTCATCTACATGTTATCAAAGGAATTCAACTGCTATAATATTTGGAATGGTTAATTACTTTAATGTTCAAGACACCATTGGTTTTCCAAATCAAAGTGACAATTCTTTAACAGCTACATCCATGTCTACAAAACATGTTGCTTTCCCTCTCAATGATGGTGTCTTTCTGTATTGAGCTTGGTGTGCCATTTCAAAAAAAAAAAAAAAATTGTGGAGAAAAAAAATCCGTGTCTACTTTTCTCTGATCATAACTTAACCTAGCAACCAACTATGCTCTGTGGATAGTATTATCCCCCTCAGACTTTCTGCATTCACTTGTGGATGTTCCAATTGTTTTATTCTCAAACACCATTAAACTCCACAATAATATGTTGCTTCTGACGAATGTAAGTAGTAGCTGCCATTCTGATGAATGAAACTAGTATATCACTTACAGGTAACAACTAAATATTAAACGAAGTATGAAAAAATACATGTAAATTCTGAGAAAAATAGAAATCTATGGAACAAAAATTTTAAAAGGTAGGATATTACTTTGAGTTACCTCATTATTAATGAATTATTTATAATTTGTAGAGAAACAAAAATCAATACCTCATTCTGCAATTCATCATCCGACTTGGAAGAACATAATAAATGATAAGAAGACATTACTAAATCCTGAACAGATATTGAATTTTGGTCAGTGTAATAGAATTTCACCTGGTTTTCCAACCATCGCAAGTCGATTTTTGATGTCTGATTGACTGTTTGAGAAGTCTGTGAATTGGATGCATAACTATCATACTTAAGATTAAAACCCTCAAAAGGCTTTTTGTAACTAAATTTGAACAACTCCTCATCTTGCAATGAATTTGCAAGCCTTGATTTGACAAACTTAATATGTTTTCCAAATGCAACTTTTAATAAACGACTATTGGTTCGTTTGAAGGAAACGATGTACTCGACGACTTCCACTGGCAGGTCTTCTACGAGGTTGTTAATTATTTTGCAAGCTTCATCCACTAATGATTTCTTTAGACTGAATGATCCAAATAACAGTTTCAGTCTCAACATATGACGATTGGTTACAATATCGGCATTGTGAAACAAATGGAACATGTAAATGACAGAAACTCCAACTAATTCCCATGATGATTCCTTACAAGCTGAAATACAATTAAGAGAAAATTATTAAATCATGATAAATACAACTAAATCGATATTAATCTTTAACAGTCATTATATAATCATTAAGCAAAAAAAAATTTAAACGAAATTTAATCATAATTAAAATTTAGATAAGTCACTTCACATTAAAATAGACAAAGGTGCTTCATAACTTCACTTTTCCACTGATATTTTTTGTAGGTACTGTATCTACATAGATATAAAATACTGCAATGTTTCTTGATATACTAGCATTCCACTCAACTCAATATTTATACTAGTGAGATACTTTTGTGAGCACCATTACTTCAGTAATAGAGTAACTGTAATTGAATTACTTTTAGCATTAATAGAGAAATTAAAATAAATTAATTACTTTTTTAAAAAAAAAAAAAAAACATCTCACAATGGGTTCCTAATATTTAAGGATGTTTGCAGCAATGCTGAAATTTTTCAAGAGCAAAAATTCTAAAAGATATTTATTCATTAAATGATACCATCAATTTGTGTTATTTGGGAACTATTCAATCTATTTAATAACAGATTATTATTTATAGCAATTTTAATTTTTAGAATAACATCACAATGTTCTATATAATCAATGTAATGTTAAAAATAGAATATTACTAATGAACTATTAATGAAGATAAACTGTGTATCATTGATTTTAAGGAATATACTGTATTATGAAATGTCACAATCAGTCAGTCACAGAATCAAAGATGGGGATCTTTTATATTTATTATTCCTTTTACAAATCTATATCTGTTTGCCAAGGAGCGTTCTAAATTTAAAAATAGCTCCATTCTTCTCCTGAATCTGTGAAAGGATAACTGACATCTACAACTCATTTCAGACATTTAATTACACAGAACTGCTATACGACATCTAATATAATAAATTAATAACATCATGTCCATAACTTCAAGAGAGGATGGGTAGTACTATTAAAACATGAAAAATTGCACTCACTCTCACTAGCTCTAAATATGTTTTCTCAAAACATAAATTAACAGCAATAGTATATGTGGTCATAAGTTAATCTTTCATGAACAGTAGGTTAGTTGATAAATGCCACTGTCTAATTCTGAATGCTTTTTGCTTTTTTGCTTGTTTATAAAACCCCTATAAATTATTAAAACACTCCATGAATTATTCAACTGACATTAAGTTTTATGAAGAGGCACAAAAATCAGTCTATGGAAAACTTTTCGGAAGATTTGAGTTTTTCAGGTAATCATAATTAATTTTTTGTTTTTATTTCCAAAACATATTAGGACCAACAACTTTGTAAGGCAAATAACTTGTCAGAAAAGAAACGAAAAAAAGGGGGGAGAGGGGGGAAAAAAAAGAATTAAAGAAAATACTTAGAAGACTGATGGCCGAGTGCACCAAGCTTGATGGCCGTAAAAAAAGAAATTTATCAAGTTTCTGAATAAATTTTCTTTTTGTACATGTTTGTTTCCTTTCACACAATTTTAAAACAAAGGATAAACTTTTTCTTGGGCATCACCCCCCACTAATTTTAGCTACGTCCACAATGCAGCCATCAAAGTTAATTGAAGCTTGGTGCACTCGGCCATAAAAATTAGGTTCCATGAAACCCTGATTGTAAATCACTGACAATCTGAATTTTATATGACTTAAAAATAAGTTATAAATATGAAATCTCCATAATATATATATATATATATATATATATATATATATATATTCCAAAGCTTATTACCCAAATTACCAAGCAGTTTGTTTTTTTTGTTTTGATGTACACTAAAGGTTGAGTTTAATATACATCAAAAACACTATCACATGACTTGGTAACAAGCTTTGAAAATTTCTTGTTAAGTAAACCACATCAACAGATAATACTCATCAAAGAGCAATTAATCTGTCTGAAGATTTTAATTATCTTATTATTAAGGTATGCTAATTAATAATGAAAGCCCAAATCTACTAATTGTTTGAATTTTTCTTCCACAAGTTCATCTCTTTCCTTAGATTTCTTGCACCTTTTCACTGAAAATGTGAATGTCATCAGATTCATTTCATCTAAAAGATATTCATTTCAATGAATCATTCATTCAAGTTATTCATTTCAATGAATCATTCATTCAAGATATTCATTCAATATCTTTCAGTCCTTGAATATCTTATAATCCAAGAACTTTACTTATGTTAGAGTTTTACTGAATCACAGCTAACTGAATTCTGAGTTAATTAACAATAAATTTCAATTCTGAACTTGCACATTCACATTATATGGCACAACTGCAATTCAAGATAAAATTAGCTAAAGAAAAGTTGGCACACTTTAAAGAAACCCTAAAAAAAAATATTAAAATTCATTTTTAATTTTTACTATATAAAACTACTAATTAATAGTGTTAGAATAATTATTCAATTACTATTTTTTTCAATGACTTTTAAAAAAACATTTCTTTGAAATTTCAAGCATTTTTCAATCATTTACAACTAAAAACAATTATTACTTTAAAATTGTTAAGCTAGCAGACAATTTATTTCATTTACCATTTTAAGCAATTTTGCTAAACCATAGGTGAACAAAATTCAATGGTTACTGTTACTGAATAATGAGAATGTGCTTATCGGAAAGCCACTACTAGCAAGATATTTGTAGTAATCCATTTTCACTTGTAAAGATGGTGTTGCAATCATATCTTTCCAGACTACATTCACTAGTTTTGTTTAAAGATATACTGAAATTGATTATGATGACTTCTGAAAGGTTTTAGGAATAAAAATAATGGTGAAGACTGAAAATCAGACACTTCAATTTTATACCTCAACTAATGACAAAAACTCACTAATACTTTATTAAAGATTCATATCATAGGCTTTATTTTTAAAAAGAATTCAAGAAATGATAATCTGTGAAACAATAATAGACAAAAAATAATTGTAACTAATATTCAATATTATAAATTTTGCCTTACCCAATTCACAAATAATTATTTTCAAATTTCTTATGTGCCCCACTGCTTTATCCCTTAAATGTCTAGGAACCGAGTCAAAAATACATGAAGTAAATTCACTCCAATCCAGATATTCCCTATAATAATTTCAAAAAAGAAAGAAAAGTAAGTAAGTTAGGAATTGATTAAAGTTACTGATTTACAAAAAATAATAAAAACTACACATTTAAACATAAATAAAGAGAAAAAAACAAAACAACTTTACTGCAAGATGGTGCTCTATTACTTTATTTACTAGGTAATGAACATTTCTGAATACAGTAGAATGCCAATCATTTGAACTAATTGGGACCAAGGTTGATTTGGCTAATCAAATAATTCAGATAATCAAGCATATATGAGAATCCCAGTTTATATAAAACAAAGGTCTACAATTATTAATAAATACTCCCTCTGTCCAAAAATATGGAATACATTTTAAAATTATTTGTGTTTTAAAATGTATACCATATTTTCTGACGGAGGGAGTAAATAAAGTTAGGCCTACAATTGTTTGAATTTTAACACTTCAGGCCAGCTTGTTTCTTCCTTGTTTCTTCCCTGCTAAGTCTCTTCCATGGTCCTTTTTTTTTTCCTTGAAGGAAGAAAGAAGTTAAAAGAATTTTTTTTTACTTGATAAACTACTATGCAGGAATTTAAATTCGACTACTAAAATATAAGCTTATTTCATTGTCTCTCGGTCAGTGGAAACTACAGAATTAAGAAGAAAATTAACAGCAGGAAGCCGCCAATTCTCTGCCCTTGCAGAGAAAATATCTCTGTATGTCAATCCGGCTGTGAGATAGACACATGGGAATGTTCAAGTGTACGTCTCACTGGCTTGAAAGGTTAACTTCAGTAATGACAAATTCAAGACTATTCCTGTGCTACACTGATTATAGCTTCAAATAAATAATCAGAAATGATTCCATTAAAAAAGAGGATAATATTTTAGTATAACAATATTAAAATACTATAATGAGTGGGGAGAAGGGTGCAGTGCTTCAGAAAACTGATGGTTCGGATGATGGATGATCGATACTGACTTGTATATCACTACTTTATATTCATCTTGTAAGATTAAGTCTAGCAAAGCAAAATGAATTTAGCATAACTTATTTGTACAGCATATAATACAGAATTTATAAATAACTTTTGAAAAAGTTGTGGCTAGCAATGGACAATATTTTGAAGAATAATTATGTAACCATTTTCCGACAATAAAGGCTCAAATTTTGGAGAAAAAAAAAACACGGCGGTTTTCCATTTGTACTCCTGATACACACCAAAAAGCGTATTAGAGACACCCTCTTACAAGCTGAACTGGGACCACCCCATTCACACAGACAAAACTATACATCACAACAGATCTGACATTACACTTGCTGATAAGGTCAACAAACAGACCTATCTCATTGACATTGCAGTGCCTATCAGCAAGAACATGCAGAAAACTCATGCAGACAAGATCAGTAAATATACCGACCTAGCACATGAGCTCCAGAAGCAGTGCAGGCAGGACCGAGTACATGTTGTACCCATCGTCCTGTCCGCCACTGGTCTGGTGCCTCACACATTGCATCACAGCCTCAGCACACTAGGACTTTACAAAAACACTTATGCACAACTCCAGAAGGCTGTGGTACTTAACACAACACAAATTAGAAAATTTGTGGACACAACCACACATCCTTAATCATTCTTGCACACTTTTTTTATTCTTGGCAATGTGCTTTGGTCCTTGACCCACCATGTTGTCTTAGCTGAGAAACAAAGGTTTGAAACTTTTACATAATAATAATAAAATGACTAGTTTGTAAATCATAGACACTTTTATAATATCAAGTGAAGCTTTAAATCTTAGAAATAAATCAATAATAGTAATTACACTAAACAGTCTGCAAATGCTGGACATTAAATAATTTAGGTTCTGAAATTTTGGGGTTCTGGTGATAAGTCATATTCATATTATTATTTACAACATTTCTGAATACTTTATAATTATAGTTGTTTCCTGTATGAATATTTTTAAGTGTTTTTAAATCAGTTTTGCTCCAATACCTAGAAAAATTCACAATTTCCTTATTTCTAAAGATGGAATTAATGCTGTCTATGGCCAAATCCCACAATCATATTTTCCATCATTGTTTTGCTTCACTGAAATGGTCAGTTTCCAGTGAAGTGTTCCTATCATTGTTTTTCACCGTAAACCGATCACATGATCGAAGAAATATGATGAAATAAGTGCATACGATTGGTAGAGAGTTAGCCAATCAGAGTCGAGGTGGAAAGGTTTTGGCGACAACTGCAGGCATTTTCCAGTTATGAAAAGATAGCTTGTGTAGATCTTACTTTATTAATAACATATAGACAAAATGGGTCAATCACAAACTTTCAATAAACTCTTCCTCAACATGTTTCTGATATACATTAGCCATTTTCATCGAGAATAAATGTAGAATAACAAAATCTCAATACAATAGTCGTATAAATGTACACAATGAAATATGCATTCCACTGGCAACAGATTCTTGCAATTATAACAATTGCATCACATACCAAATTATAAAAAATCATTATTTAGTAAGTTTGCAATTTCCAGAAACTATTTAATAGTTGTTTGTTAAATTTCTTAATCAGGAGAGCTTCTTTCAATTTAAAACGATATCTGTTATCTTTTGAAATAATTTTAATCTATTTCCAATTACAAATATGAGTAGAATTATTAAATAAATGATCTTACGTTGCCGAATTCATCAATTAATGCTGCTTAACTCTTTTAAACAAAGATTGCTGCGATATTCCAATATACTGTTTACAACATGTTGCACATTCCAATTTATATACCACTCCAATCGAATGCAAAGCAGAATCAAATCCTTAGTATTTCATAAGATATTTAATAACTTATTAACTGGCAGAAAAATAACTGAAAACCAAATTACATAAATATTTCTTTATTTTCTCCCTAAAATATAGTATAGTGATCATTTTCAGTTCATAAAAATCTGCAACTTGCAACTCCTTAATTATCTCAATTTTCCTTTGAGATCTATTTAATTTGTTACAAACATTGAATATCGTGAAAAAGAAATAAAGAAAATGCACATGTTCCTTTTTTTTATATGTTAAACTCTCTTACATTGAACATCATCTTCAACGCAAAAATTATTCATTAATAATAAATTTATAGCATCTTGAATCTGAATATTCGACGCAATTTTTGAAGCCTGAAAAGAGTATTATAAAAACAGATCATTTGTTTGGGCGATTGGAATAACCTTCCTGTGAAGTCAATTTTAACCCTGTGTTAATTTTAACCGACCATCCACAAAACAATGTATCCAAAAAACATTAATATTTCCTTTTCTTCTAATTGTTTAATATAACAAATCCTCATTACCTGAATTTCTAAATAAAAACTAAGTTGTTCTATATGATTCTCATTTATAATTAAAAATATTATTATTACAATTTATTACTTCTTAAATTATTCTCCCAAATTAAATGATCATTGGAATGTTGTTGTTTTGTTTTTTTTCCCAATGCCCGGGCTCTGGTGCTTTTGCCATTAGCCTCAACAAGGTTTTTAAAGCCTTTTAGAGCCATGGACCAATCAGCAACAAATTCTGAAACTTCAGACTTTTTTTAGAGGTTAAAATCGTGTTTCCGCAATGCAATTTCCATAGAATTTGAAATGACTTTTAACAAGATGTCAATCTGTTTGAAACTAATTGTATATTATATTGTAGCATCTCTACTATTTAAGCGGAAGCGGAGTGAATTTCAATTTGAAAAGCGACAGTCTCACAGTCCTCTGCAACCGTGATGAAGCTTCAATAAGAAATGCAAAATCTCTTTCAAAAACTGACATCTGCACATTCTGATGCATAGGATTAATTTATTTCAGCAAAAATATTATTTATTTTCTAAAGAAAATCTCCTCACTGCAATACTTAATTTATAATAGCCTTGGATTCAATCGAAGCAGTGGCCAAAATGGCAATGGCAGGCTTCTTTGCAACTGGCTGTGGGGTCTCCAAGCTTGGGCAGTTCTGATTGAAGCTCACTAATGATCATCATCGAAACAACTTAACTTTTTAGAACGGTTCCTAACATATTATTATTATTATTATTATTATTATTATTTATTTATTTATTTATTTATTTATTTATTTTTTTTTTTAAATGATGGGATCAGTGATGAAAATGGTTACAGATGCAAATCACACAATCACAGACCATCAATGATAGGGTCAGTGATTAAAACAATGACGAAAAATAGGATTTGGCCATTTTTAGCATTGATAAAAAGAAAACAAATAATAAATAAATTTAATTAGCATCTGACTGGCATTTTTAGAACAGTTGCCACTGACACAAGATGCAACTTACAGAGATGGTGAATTATGTCAATGTAAAATTTTACACCTATTCAGATAGATGGCTTTCCGAAGTTCAGAAAGATATTTTATAAGAGCATTTGTAGAAAAGTCGCCCTTACTTTATTATATCCTGTAGACTGGTTATATGAAACAGAGATACTGATTTTTTTCTGCAGAGCAGAAATGAATTTCACCAGGACCCTGCCCTGGATTAACAATTATGCAATATAAGCATGTGGTAAGGCATGAAGGGCAGGGCACCATAGAGTACCGGCATCATAGTTGTAGCCATTAAATTTTAAGGAACTTCAGATTCATAGGAAGAGTGTAGCAGTATATTCTAAGACCTGCAAATTTTTATTATTTGTGTGGGTTTTTTTTATACCTAATCAACCAGCTTTAGCTCTACGTGTTCTGATGTCATTTGACATCTGAAATAACATCTGAAAAAATCTGAAATAATCTTTGTCTAACAAATATCTAGATTTAAGAATGTTTGACTGTCTTACTAATATTCTTCTGTATGAATTTCAGTGTTGTTATAATCATTATAAAGTTATGTGATCCATGATCTTTTGTGTTTGTGTTTTTATTTTTGTTTCTGTAATTTTCAGATCCTAAGATGAAATGTGTTCAATTAAGTGGTTCACAAAAGAGAAAATTGGGAAAAAAGATTTTTGGCTTATACAAATAAAGATATTTATTTTAAAAAATTGTCCACCAACACCAATTTCTGTAAAAAGAGGGTTTTTAAAATTGGAAAGTATGCTCCCAATATCACATAATTTAAATACAGATAATATATCTTATTTTGTCTTATAATCTTTTGAAGGGCGATTAAAAAATTTTTATTCAATTTTTTTTCCTTATAAGTTTTATTAAAGAATGCATAAAACAATGATGAAAATTCATATTTTTTTTCTGTTGACCTAATTATAAGTATTTGGCTTATGTTGCTTGCTGCTATTTAGTGTTAAAAATACACACAGTCATATCAGAATAATATGACCACCCCAGAATCACGGTGAACCTACCCAGGCACATGACAAAGTGCACCTGACATGGCCGAGCACGCAGATATTTAAGCGGCGGGAGAGGACAGATTGCACGTAGTCCATAATGCAATCACATTGGACAGAGGACGTGATTTGACAGACTTGTATCTTTTAGCCTTAATCTGGCCATGCCAGGACCCATCTCTATGGGAGTTTGGAGTGGCATTTTTAGAGGTTACTTCCATTATTGTCTATTTCAGTTTGTTTTGCTGTGATAAATAGATTTGGGATATAAATCCAACTAATGATATTCTTCCGAAATTTACAAGTTGGGAAATTTCATCATGAGTTCTCAGACTTCTCATTACTTTAAGAAATACTTGTGCATGGATCTATAAAATGCCATGTGATTAAATCTAGGAGCCAATGCAATATTCTTGCATCTGAATAATTATATATTTTTAGAGTTTTAATATATTTTACTGTTATTTACAATACCAGCAAGTTAGCTAACATTTGTATCTAAGTCTGAATACTTAATGTCAAGGTGCATTTATACAGTACCTTTTAATATCTCTCTTATATTTTTTTAATCTTAAAATTTATGTATAAGCATGAAGGAATATTATTTATTATTGTAAAACAAATTGCTTTCATACTTTTAACATAGTCTATGTCTAAACATCACTTGGTTTAGCATGGGAGGTAATTATTTATATTTTTTTTTAAGCAACTGTATGGCAAGATACTGAAAGTGACTATTTAATAATAAGAAGTATTTTTAATGGACTAACTCAATTAAAAAGTCAATTTGCTGTAAAATATTTTGTCTGTGCTATTTTTTACAGACAAGGCTTAACATGCAAGAAAAGAATGATTAAAAAATAAAAACAACAACAAATGTAGAGAATTCCTCAAATAATAATAATTACACATTTTTTTTTACTTCATTTTATAGTTGAAATCCTATAAGGACTTCGATAATATCACATGTGAATAACATTATAAAATTTACTCAAGTTTATTCATAAAGTTAATAAAAGTCCCAAATACATTATTGTCGTTATATACGACTCTTTCTGTTTCTGAAACCAGTAATAAATGAAGCTTTTAAAAACTCAAAAAGATAAAATCACTCATCATTTCAACAACAACTTATTGAGTTATCTCCAGTCTCAATCAAACATGAGATTCATCTGAAAACACTCGTTACTAATTGCAAAATAAAATTACCAGTCAGTGAAGAAATGTAGTTTCTAATTTTCTTTCTTTTAAGTTTGTTATATTTTCATACCTTGAAATTAACAAATAAATGCAATACATTTAGCAACATAAAAAAAACAACAATACAACATTAATGTTTCTGACAAAAAAAGGATGATGGCTTTTCTATGGTACTAAGCACCCTCAGTCCTGGTTTTAAGGTTACCAATCACACAAGTTAAGAAAGGCACTTAACACCATTATCAAAGCCAATCTTTTATAAAGATTGATTGATATGAGCATTTTTTTTCTTTCTTGGATTACTTTCATTTCTTTGTAATAAGTTTAAAGGAAATAGAATCAGTTGATTTAAATATGCTAAGCAAGGGCTATTAAGCTATACTAATTAAAAATAACCGATTGTATTTCCTTACAACTTTTTTTTGTGTTACGTCTGTGACCAAATTTATAGCAATGGTCTGATATTTCAGATATATCAAGTTTCTTTTTCTTAATATAGTGACAATGTTCCAATATTCCTTAAGGGTATGTTTACTCTCTCCTAGATAAAAATTATTACAATTCATGCATTCAATATTATATGTGTTCAAATACGGTATTACTAAATTCTGTTTTTTATTTTCTATTTCCTTGATGTTTAAAGTGTTATATTTGTTTTACAAATTTATTGTTTTAAGAATTTTTTTTTTTAAATAAATTCTTGCATTATCATGAACTTTTGGAAAAATGCAGGAATTGTAGAGGAAAGAGTTGAAGAATTAATTAGTACTTTGGAAGAGGAATTGTCAAGTTCTGAAGAAAACTCTTTGACAATGATGGTATTGCTCCATTAGAATAAAAATAGCAACTAATTTAAAAGAAGTATTTCCTGTTTAAAAAAAGCCCTTTTCAGGGCTAAAAAATAACGAGAAAGAGTCATCAATTCACTTTTTCTACATATTTATATAAATAAAATTCATATACATTTGCAGAACTGTCCAGTTAAAAAAAAAAAAAAATAGATAGCAGAAAAGCTAGGTTTTTTTTTGGTTTTTTTTTTTATTAAAACAATTTAACATGCTGCTAATAATGCAAACAAATAATGAAGATCAATAACGTGCTCTTTAAACATGTCAATACTTTTTTAATTTTCTTCATGTCTAAAGAGTGCGCTGTTGGTCTTCATTATTTGTTAATATTTTCTTTGTTTTATTTTATTAAAATTTAAGTCAGTAAAAAAAAATCAATTTATAAAAAGAAAATGTGATGAAACTACAACTAAAGTTACGAGGTACATTGTTTTTAATATTAGTCAATCCTATAGTTTCACTTATTTTATTTAGATATTGAGAGTATATATATATATATATATATATATATATAAATAAGCATTCCGGTTGAAGAAACCTTACAAATATTGGATAAAATGTCATATTGTTAAAACAAAATGTGAATCAATAAAATTAATGGAACTGATTAAAGAGGTTACCGATAATGTATATTTTAAGCACATTAAAAAAATTTTCAAACAAGTAAAAGGTTTTCCAATGAGGATCACCGTTATCAGGAACTTTGTCATTATATACAGTCGGACCTCGATATAAGGTCACTTTTCTAAAGTCCCAGCTCATTGAATAGGAATTCTTTGATATGGATTATCGGATATATGGTCAGGTCTTAAATATCGTAATCGCATATAAAGTCACTTTTGTCTGTGATTACAGTGCCACACTGATTCAATTCCAAAATTTTTCCGTGGGTACGATCTTTTATCGGCATCATTTCTCTACTGATGGAGGGGACAGCTTTTTCACTAAGCACTTCATCCTCTCAAATTCTAGGAAAAAAGATGATGAAGACGATAGTTCTTTAGCTGTGTTAATAGAAGATCTCAGAAATCGCGGCTGTGCTATAGAAGGGGAAAGTGAATATGTGAGAATTGATGATGAAATTGCTACCACTTCTCAAGCTTCGATTTCCGAAATTGTTTCGCAAGTTTTAGGTTCCAATGCATTAGAAAGTAAGGATAATGACAGTGATACTGAAAGTGAAGGGGTGACACAAGCAGAAGCACTCAGAGCATTACATTTTCAGAAACTACAAAACTTAGAAAACGTTGTACAAAAGATGAAACCAAAATCGCAAGAGTCCTGTATTATGGATTATTTTAAGTAAGGTCAGTTGTACATCAGTACTATTTGTATACAACTTTATTCCTAATTAAAAATTTTTAAAAATAATTTCTTTCTGATTCCATTAATTTTAATTGGTTCAACTAAATTAAAAAAATATAACCTAATAAACTGATATTTTTGTACGTAGTAAATTTTACAAAGAATTATACTGTATTTATATAATGCTTATTTATTGACAAATGCATATGAATCGGTTATAAGGTCACCCGGCTTATAAGGTCACTTTCGCGAGGTCCCAAGGCGTGACCTTATATCAAGGTCCGACTGTGTATATATATATAAAAACTAGCTGTGCCCCGCCGTTTCACCCGCGTTAAATTGTGATTTTATAAATCTGTTTCATACACATGATGAGTACATAATTAAGTGCATCTCATTAACAATAATAAATACCTTCTGGAAATTAAAATACATGGCCCTTCTCGGTAATGTTTGGTTCTCGTCATGTTACCAACCCGCCACCGATTGTTACTTATTTAATAAAATAAAATGTCCATTACTATTTTATTTGCTGTTTTTTGTGACGAATTAATTGTAATTTTACTTTTCACTGTGGTCCCCCAGTAATAATTGTCAACAGTTAATCTGATTCGATCGAATTAGTTTCAACATTGGGGTTTATGTACATTGGCAGAATCCATTATAATACTATGGAAAAGTGCCATTAAAAAAACAAAGAAGAAACGTTTTCATAATTTAATGAATTGAATCTATACTAATAGATACAATTTTATAGATACAATAAAGTAATATATTTAATTAATTGTAACTATAATATATTGTTACCAATTCATAACATGATCGTTATAACCAATTAAAAAAAACTACCTACAAACTGATTTTATTAAACCTAACCAAAACCTAAAATTTATATATATTACATCAAACGTACGCTTACCTATTAAGGATAGTACCTATTATATAGGAAACACATGGAATTATTCAATTAATTTAACCCAACACATCCACAAAAATTAGTTTGCTGAAGCACAACTGTTGCGTAAGGAGCTGACTACATGACTGAGCCGTATGGCATGGGTACCTTCGCTCGCTGACCTGGGCATTCACAATTCGGTCCTTCTCGGTAATGTTCAGTTCTCGTCGATAGATTTATAGTAGTATTGATTACAACAGCATTTATAGTTCCAATTGCCATTTTCAAATTGCAAATAAGCAGACGGATCAAATATAAATAAACAATCTTGAGATTCAAAACAGAGGTTGAATACATTCATTACTGATGGGGGAAAGGGGAAGGAAACATGAATCAAAAAAACAATATAAAATGAGTTACAAAATTGTAATTTTTTTTGTTGTATTGAAATAGTTTCTTTAATCCCATTTTTGAACCCTTTTCAATGTACTCGATGAATAAATCATAATGATTTTCTGCCTGTTTTTTTTTTTTTTTTTAATCTATTATTTGTAAATTTAAACCTTTATTTAAATATATGTAATTACTTAATTAAATTTATTATCTATATTTATAATGACTATTGTATTAATTTCATTATATCATACCATGTCCTTGTTATTATACATAACTATAATTGTAACTTATTTTATATTGTTTTTTGACTCATGTTTCCTTCCCCTTCCCCCTATTAATAATGTATTAGACCTCTTTTTTGAATCTCAGATTGTCAGATTGGTTGACGTTTATGTTTACTGCTCCTAGCCTATAACCTTCCTCAATAAACAGGCTATCTAAAGCAAAAAGAATTTTTGAAATCGGACTGGTAGTTCCTGAGATTAGCGCGTTCAAACACACAAACTCCTCTGCTTTATAATAATAATATAGATATGAATAATTTCGAGGCTAAATTGTTAAAGGATTTAAAAATGAAGTATGAATACTACAGATATGTAGATGATATACTGAGAATTTGGTATGAAACAAGAGACAATTCGAAAAAATTTTTAAAGAAATAAATATGATTCATAAGGATAGACAATTTAAAATGGAAAAAGAAATGGATACTAAATTAGCATTTTTAGATGTGATGTTGAAAAAAAATAATAATAATTTAATTTTGAGTCACTATAAAAAGGAGTATCAGAGTAACAATGTATTAAATTTTCATTCTGGACATAGTTTTTCACAATGTTTCTTTTTATGTTTTTTCTATTTAAAGAGAATAGATATATCTACCAGTAAAAAAGAGGATTTTAACCAAGAGTTCATGATAATGCAAGAATTTTTTAAAAAAAATTCTTATGACAATAAACTTTTAAAACAAGTAGTAAACAAATATAACACTTTAAACATCAAGGAAATGGAAAATAAAAATAAGAAAATAAGAATTTAGTAATACCATATTTGAACTATTTGAATATATAATACTGAATGTATGAATTGTTATAATTTTTATCTAGGAGAGAGTAAACGTACCCTTAAGGAATATATATTGGGAAATTGTCACTATATTAAGAAAAAGGAACTTGATATATCTGAAATACCAGACATTGCTATAAATTTGATCACAGACGTAATACAGAAATACAAATATTAGGAATAGAAAAACAAAATTACACAAGGAAATTAATTGAAAGTTTATTAATAAGAAATTCGAGAACTAATAATTTAAATACCGTATTTACTTGCATAATTTCCCCTTTTTTTTCATCAATATTTTGAGAAAAAAAAGGGGGGTGGGGAAATTACACGATGTTTTTCAATTTGAGGATAAAAAATATGGTGAAAGTGTAAGGAAAACCATGTTAAATATTGATTTTTAAAGCAAGAAATGTAATTAACAACAATTTTATTAACACGCAACATTTAAAATATAAGAAATCACATCTCAACATTTGTTTTTTCTTCAAAGTACAGTTATTGTTGTACTGATTCAGAAGGAGTCTGCTCTTGTATTGAACGGGGTGGGGGTGGAATCTTCCCCTAAAGTAAAGTGGGATAGAGAAATGCGGAAGTAACGGTACATTGTCGCGTCGTCGTGAGTTCACCGCCAGTCAAGATCATGTTGGAAACGCGTTGAAGTAGAGGTGGGGAAATTATGCGATAAAAATAAAAATTGAATTTTGTAATCCACAAAAACAGGGGTGGGGAAAATTATGCGAGTAAATACGGTAGATATGATGGTATTGAAATTGATGACAGGGTTCATAAATAAACATCTAAATTCTTATAAAACAGTAGAATTAAAAAAAAACAAAACAAAAAAAAACTTGATTATTGAATGTGTTATGTAACATTACTTATTTGTAAAATTCAATTGTTAAATTCTTGTTTTTTAGTTATTGTAAACTGTTATATGAATCTGATATTAATATCATGTTATGAAAGTGTTTGTTTTATCTTCAATGTTAGAAAAGCTTGAAGAATAAAAAGCGAATTCTTTTCCGAAAATTTGCAACATTAATTTTTAAAAAGAATGCATCATCACTCAAATTGCAAATATTATTTAAAGCTAAAATAAACATCAATTACGTTAGCTATCAATTGTTCCCTTTCACCCCTATTTTTTTAAGTTCTCAGACCCAATGCCTGAAGGGACTGCCTTCCTGAGATAAGACAAACTGTAAAATTAGGTGTAAAGTAAGTAATTTTTAGTATGAATTTCTAAAATTTTTTGTTGGGCTTAAGGAGGTTTTAGCCCCCTTATCCCACTCCCGGGTGGGGGTGGGGGGCTTAAAAACATGTGCTGTGATGAGTGCTCAAGCGAACAGTGTGTGACAATTAGCTGTAGGTTAGGTAAGTTAAGGTAGAACCCCTTCCGGGATGTTTATATTGAAAAATTTCGAAAATTATTATGGTACTGTACTTTTAATTCGTTATACGGTAAAACTAATTTAAAAAAATAATTTTTTGGGAGGTTTTCGAGGGCTTCAACCCCTTTAATCCCCCATCGCAGGGTCAGGCAACGATCAATGCTATTAATAAAATAACCTTAATTTTTTTTTTTTAAATATCAAATTGAATAAATAACGCTATTCGGTTTTGATAAACAACGCTAAAATAGGACTTCACCCTGTCAGCTAACTCAGCACATAGGCCTACATAGGTTCCCAATTACTGAGGAGGCCAACAAAAGCCTATTTCTTTCCATTTTTGCCACCTGTTTGCTTTACTCTCCGATTAAAATCTTTTACGGAAGATTTACATTTAAACCAACTAATTTTCGTTTAAGCAAGAAAAGGGGAAATATCAGTTTATACTTCACTTAATTTAATAATAAAAAGGACACTTTGATCAAAAAAAAAATCGCCCATCTACGTTTCTTTTTTTTTATTTTCCATAAAGTGACCACTTTTCATTGTTGTTTACGGGATAGCTTTTCTAAAATATTAACAATATATATTCGTGACAGTTTCGAACATTAACTGTTTCTTCATCAGACTGGTTAAAAGTTTTCATCTATTTGGAAAAATAATAAATTTGAAAGAATCAGAGTAAGTAGAGGGGGCCAATAGAAATAAGGAGGGAGATTTTATATTTACTTGATTGGGTGAGAAGATTAGGGGTCAAAATTTGACTTCAGGCTGTAGTGGGGGAGAGAAAATATTTGGATGGAAATTGAGAGTTGACCTTAGAAGTTGGTATTTTCTTGGGGGAGTTTGTTTTTATAGTATAGATTATTATCTCACATTAAATGCAGATCCTACAATATTTTTGTCATATCAACGATATTGGAGATCATTAAATTACCAGTATGAAATTACGATATGCTAACAAACTATTTCTTAAATCGTGTTTAAAAATGCGTGATATAAAAGATCTGAAAGTGATGTAAGCACAACGAACTAACATTAAAATGTAACTAGGCATATTTGGAACATAATTCTCTGAAACATAAGTCTTATGTCGAGGACTGTCTCCTAAATGGGGACGAACTTATGAAACCAACTTCTTCATAATTTCCCAATTTAATCAATTTAAGCAGTATCCAATAATTATCAAATTATAATCCAAAGGACAATTAATATCTAAATCCAGATGACATTTCTTCATTCTTACTTGGATGTACGTTGAAGTTCAAAATGTCTTTTTTCTTCCAAAGTTATTTTTTCGTCATCATCTGGTATTCTGACAATAGAAGAAAAGGCACGAAGAGCCCCTGCTAATCGAGGCACCCTCATTTCAATTCTATTCCATGAAGAGAAAAATAACAACTTGAGTCAATAACACTTGTAATATTAAACCGCAACCAAATACACGAGGACAGCTAACACTACCGATGTTCCGGCAATCGATTGCACCATGTTGCTACAACGTTAGAGAACCGAATCGACAAAAATACAACTGTCGATTTTAGTAATACTTTAAAATAAATTATATATTTTTCATTTAAGAATTGCAATAATATCCAATAATTAATCTTAAATAACACATTAAGAAATGTCTCATAATTTTGCTTTTCATTTTCATTTTAGCGTCATATCACCATTTAGCGAAGGTTAGCTAACTTCCGGTTTCCGTTGCTTATTAAGAAAGGTAAAACGAGAGAAAAGTTGAAATAAGTTAACAAATGAATGTATGTCAGTGAATTATCAGTGATTAGTTGATAATTCAGCATATACTGAAGTAAATGTAATTAGTAGTCAATTGAATTGATCATATTTTGGAAAACGAATATATGAAAATCAATTCTGCAAAAGAGTTCTTCAGTCGATTGTGATTCATTACAAGATACTTTTTTTTTTTTTTAAATAATAAACATGAGTGTTTAAGATTGTAATTGAAAGAAATCATTGGTTAATCATTTACATTAGAGGAAATATTATTTAGAAATTTAAATAAATATTTATTTAGAAATATTATTTATTAATAATTATTCCTCTTCAGAATTTTTCAATCTTGGGCAATTAACCCCTACCATGAGTAGGATAGGAAGGATTAAAATCATGAGTAGTGCTCTCAAATTTGAACTCTCTGATTTGATTGAAATTAATCAAAATTTATACGAATTTTATTTGAAATGCAAAGGGGCTTCTTTAATTCGGTTCTATATACCTGCTCCCGTACTACTACCTTTTTCTGCTTATTCTTTGGTTTATTTCAATGTTTCAGTAACATGAGGGTCTAGGACTGATTCACCTTATCTGTTTACATATTGTTTAAACATTTCATCATATTGAAGATCAAATGACGGAGAAGCAAATCTTAATTACTGTTTTAATTGTTGAAGAAACGGTAATTACCCCTAAGTAAATTATAATCTATTGAAACTTGGTCATTGATGGATTAATACGTTGTACCCCACTTATACTCTAAGGATACTGGGGGGGGGGGGGATTGGTAAGGATTGTAATCGTCACCCATTGCATCCAAAAATATTTAAAATTTAGGATTTTGGACCTGTTTTTGTGGTTGAACAACCATTATAACCCATCCCATTCCAAATTCCTAGGTATGCCTACGATCCTAAGATTATATTATTAAGACTGTAAAATCAAATACACCCAAGAATATATGGTACTTTTCCATTATCTGGACATCACACTGAAATTCCTTCACTAGAACAGCACATAAGGGCAATAGAATCACAAAAATATTTGAAGGTTGGAAAGGAAATGACTTTAAATGGCACTCAACCGACAGTTGTATTGCCCTTATGTGCCTTTCTTTTTCCAGTGTTTCCGCTGCATTCAGCAAGTCCGTTTGAGCTCTCCAATCTCAGAGACTTGCTTTATTCTAGGGAATAGATACTGAGATGGTTTCCTGTTGCCTTCTGAGGAGAAGGGGAAGAAGAGGTTGATGAACACAGGAAAGGAAATTGAAACATCTGTGCAGGTACCCAGGTTCTGGCATGTCTGCCTAGTGGGAAGCCTTCATTTAGACCACTAGGCTATGCCAGAACGGCATGTGCTCTTCTAATGGAGGAATTTCAATGTTATTGTTTTTTCTTTAATGTTTACCAGTCCTATTAGGTGTAATTACAGAATTACTCCTGTTTTATGGGTGCTGGAAAGTTTAATGTGTCTTTTCAAAAACATTTAATTAATGTTAAAGTATAGATTAGAAGTTTTTTTACTATATCATATATTAATTGGTTTTTGATTTCTCTAAAATTATTACAATTATAATTATTCCAATTTATTTGTCTAAATATTTTTGAGTAAGTATATTCATTTACTCCAAAATCCAAACTTATTGTTTATACAGTGGACCCTCGTTATAGCGCTGCTCGCTATATCGCACACTCTGTTATAGCGCGGGTGATGTTCGCAATAAGTTTATACAGGTCCTTGCGGCGTTAGTGAGTATCGCTTTTTATACAGGTCCATGCAGCGTTGTCAGAATATGACTGATGAAATGATTATCAAATCCATTTGACGAAGATTGTCAAGAAGAAACAAAAGATGATGATGAAAGTGCCAGTGGGATAGCTGATATACCGCCAACAACCAAAGAAGCAGTAAGAGCCATGGAAACTGTTATAAAATGGGCTAAATCACAAGAAAATAGTAACAGTGTCAGATTGTTGCAATTAGAATCTTTCAAAAGGAAAATGATACAGAAGTTATCAAAAAGCAAACAAACAAAAATTACTCACTTTTTTAAGTGATGTTTTGTAATTGAAATGATGTCGAATACATAGATTTTAGTCAAGTTATAGATCGTGTTATTTTTTACATATTTTCAAGCGTACCTTATGTACGTAAATAAATATACGTAAATGTATGTACTTATTAAGATGTATAACTATGTTATGTGAATTTTAATAAAACACTTAATAATTACTGTAAATGTGTTTGTTTTTTTTATTAAAATAGATAATATGTATATAGTTGATGGGATTTTTCAGTATATAGCTTAAATCGTTCTGAGTAAATTCATTGTGTTGCCACCGCTCCGCTCGGTATAACGCAGGTGTTGTTTCCCGCCCGAGATGCGCGTTATATCGGGGTTCCACTGTAGAAGGAATGTTGAAAATTTTCAAACAAGTCTTGTTTTGTTTTCAGAAGAGTATTTTTTTCTGATGTTTTTATATTTATGTATATTTTTCAAGACTACATTACAAATAATTTTTTCTTCTATAGGCCTATTCTAAATTTTATATTTTACTCTTATTCTAGTTTTATTTTCTTCATTTAGATTTTTAAAATTTACATAAATGTTATCAAAAATTTTAAAGATTAATTTACATTATTTATTTGTTGCTTGTTTAAGAAACACCAATACTCTAAACCAGCGGTTCCCAACCTTTTTCAGCTGGCGACCCACCTTTCCTTATCAGAATACCTCCACATATATAGGAATAGAAGAATATAGAATAAAATAATATTTGTATCGTATCCCTTCCTTATATATGATCGATTTTCGATTTTTCTGATGGTTTATTCGATGGTTTCTGATAGTTTTAGGATCAAGTCGCGACCCACCGGTTGGGAAACGCTGCTCTAAACCATAGTTCAAGACAGAATCTACAAGAGCTTTAAAAACAACTAGGCGGGTACCGTTGCTTCGCTCCGGAACCCTTGCATATATAGCATTAAAAAAAAAAAAAACTTTTATTTATTTAGCAAATTAATATTTAGATCGGAGAATATACGACTTCCCAGCCTGTTGTGGACTTCTCCACTTAACTCAGGTGTATTGCGGGTTGGTGCCACACATTTTTGCAGTATCTTGCAAACACAGAAACGTTTGTGAATGACTGATATATTGTTCAGTAGAACTTTCAAATATCAACATTTTCTCAATATAATATTCTCTTCCAACTTTTATACTTTTAGTTTAAATTGAGAAAAAGTCAAAATTTGACCCTTTAAAAGGGACATCTTGGAAACCCCAAAAAGATTTTTGTAGCATTTTGTTTGTCTTAAAAAGATCTACATTTTATCCATTTGCATGACCAATCTATCTCTTATAGTTTGGTCAGAAAAATTGGAAAAACTTAGTCTTACGACAGACAGAATAACATTTTTATAATATATAATAAGTTTCTGTTTAAATCAGTATTTGTTTCTTAAATAGTAAAACATAAAAGTGAAAGAATGTAATCTTTTAATTACATAATTATATTGATTACACCAACTTAAACGATTATCAAATTTATACCTAAAATACTTACATTATTTATTACATCAATGCTCTCACAGTTACAAGCAATTTGATTATGCTTGTTATCATTTATTTTGTTTTGGCACTTTTTTAATGTAATTTAAAAGATAATTTAAGATTTAATTTTTTATTTTTTGTTTTGATACTCATAATTTTAGTTTTTCTTTGAATTATTATCATTTTATTCAATGAAGCCCAATTTGAGATATTATTTAAATCTTGTTGACGATTTATTGAAGTAAGAGTTTGATCTTGGTTGCTACTTATTAGTATTACATCATCAGCATGAATGTAAATCTTGCACTTTTTAATAATATCACTAACAGAATTTACATATAAAATAAAAAACAAAGGACTTAAATTTGAATCTTGTAGTACTCCTCTCATAACATTGTTAGTTTTATTTATTAAATTATTTGTTTTGATTTTGAATTTTCTATTTTTTTAAGTAATTTTTGATAAGATCATGAAAAATCTCCTCTTATGCCATAATTTTCTAATTTTTTTAATAGTTTTATGGTCTATATTATCAAAAGTCTTGCTAAGTCTATAAAAACTATTATTGATACTTGTCTTTTATTTAAATTTTGTGTAACTTCATTATTTAAATGATTTAATAGGTCTTTAGTGCCTTTATTTGACTAATAAGCTTATTGATTTTGTTTTAAGATATTTGATTTAGTAAAATAACTTTCTATAATTTTTGAAACATTTGATATAATAAAATTGGCCTATAATTAGAGAAATCTTCCATATTACTTCCTTTATGAATTGGTATAATATAAGCTATTTTCCACAAGCTTGGATAAATTTTGGTACGATATATGTTTTTAAAAAGTGAAAAGATGTCCTTGTTATTTTTTTTATCAGTTATGGTTATACTATCCAGTCCAATGGAATTTGTGTTTTTTAGTTTATTTGATATGTAATATTTTGTTTTGATTTGGTGTAAAAATTTCGATAGAATTTAAATTTTTGGGGTCATAGTTCATTACAGTATACTCTCGATATCTCGAAGTCAAAGGGACGCTAAAAAAAATTCGAGATAGCGAGTTTTGAGGTAACAAGGTCATAACCAAAACATAAAAATTCACGTAAAACACAAGATACAGAATAATATTCTAAAAATTAGAGCCTTGATAGATAAGAATAAGTATAAATATGTTATGATAGTTAGTAACAGTAAGTCTAAATACAGCAATGATAATTTTAATTTTTAAAAGTAGTCGAAAATAATTACATTAAATTAAAAAAAAATTAGTAAAATACAATGAACTTACATTGCTAGAATTTCTTAAAAAATACCTCTATTTGCTTCAACACAACTGAACAGCGATTTTTCTGGAAAAATTCATTTTTTACTTTGAAAAAGAAAATTCGACATAACAAGGTTTTAAGTGACAACTCTTCGACATAAGACTTTAAATTAACATTAGATGAATATATAATATCAAGGGAAAAAATAATTTTTCAACATATCAAGATTTTCAAGATATCGAGAGTATACTGTATTTGATTGTTTTCATCCATTTTTAGGATTTTATGAACAAAAGTTTTCTATAAGTTATAAAAAACAGTGTTTTTATTACATTTGGTTATTACATTACTTAAAATTCGACTTATTATTTTGAGTTTTATAATTTGTATCTTTTTGTATTAATCTCCACATTTGTTTATTTGTGAGTTTATTATTTTTTAACCAATTTCATTTTCTTTTGTAATTATTTTCGGAGATTTTATTAGTTTTATTATTTTTGTGCTCGTAGAATAAAACACCCTTTTCTCTTATATGTTTCAAGATTTCTTCATTCGTCCATGGTTTCTTAAAATTATTATATATGTTTTTATTTTCTTCGGATTTTTCCAATTTATTTTGTGCTTCATTATTATATTCTATAATTGTTTTCGACTTGCTCATTATTTTTTTAAGTTTTTTTTTGTGTATATGTGTTTGGGTTTTTATTATAGTTTTTTTTTTATTTCAGAAGTTAAGCATGTTAACTTTGTTTTTATATAATTTGAATCTTTCAAAAAAAAAATCTTTTAAGTTATTATTTTTATTAAGAGAATTAAATTGTCTTTTTTTTTTTTCAATTAGAATTTCATAATGATCTGAAATATCCCATTTGATGATGTAGGATTTGATATTATAATTTATCATGTGGGAAAAAAATAATCTATATGTGTTTTTGTGGTATGGATTTTTATAGTACAATTTCTAGTAGTTTTATAGATATGAATAATATAACCAAGATTGTAAAAAAGTTTGAAGTAATTCGTAATATTATTTATTTCATTAACAATGACATTCACTGGAAAAAAGTCTCCTATGCACATGCAAATATTTTTTTTTTTTTTTTTTTTTTTTTA
>JAFIDM010009631.1:230750929-230771485 GCA_023159025.1 Thereuonema tuberculata
AAAAATAAAATTTTCATTTGTAGATTGGTGTCTTAAATAACAATATATTTTCGTATGAAATAGAATCATTATTGAGATTGTTTACTGAATATTCAGGTTTGGAAAACATAACGATCTCTCCTCCTCTAAAATGTTTTCTAAGTTTGTATATTTTAATAAAGCTAGGAATATTGAGATAATGTATTTCATCATCCTTTATATTAACCTCCACCAAGATTATTAAGTCAGTTTATGGATTTTGTTGCCATTGAAATAAAATATTACTGCAATGGCAATTAAGTAATCTAAATTAGTTTTTATGCTACGTATATTTAGAAATAATACATTGAATTTAAATTTGTTTTCAGATAATGCAGAATTCCAAGAATTTGTCATTTAAAATATTTAGTTCACCAAGTTCAACGTGGTCTAATGTGTTCGAAGTCATTATTTACTATTATTATGTTTAATATTTTTTTTTCTAATTTAAATTTTATTTATTTCATCTTCATTTGTTATTTTTATAACCTTTGAGGATTCATTTTTTTCTGATTAGAATGTCTTGGTTTTTTTTATCCAAATGAACTTGTAACCTTTTAATTTTGATGTGGCGTCTGGATAATGGAGATGTACCAAATATATTAAGATCTGTTCCTATCATGTAGTTTTGAACAGTACATTTCAAGCCATGTTGATGAAATGGTGATCATTCATCTCCATAACATGCTGACTGCTGCGTTCATTCCAAAACTTACCATTTTGGTTTAGTTTCGAAGCATTGGTTTTATGACTGTAGCAAACTGACATTGTGTTAAGCTATGATGATATATGGTTAACAGACAACATAGCAGTCAAGCCAAGATTTCAATATGCAGAAAACTTATTTTAAGTTTTTAAGAAATATGATTAAAAAAAAAATTGTGTTTTCTAAAACCATTTCATTGAACCTGATCTTGACATTGTTCTTGATCAGGCAAGCCAAATTAATTAATTTATAGAAAGTATAAAAATAAGTGATTATTTTGTTAATATCTTCCATCCAGTCAATTCTGACTCTTGGAGACTCGATGAACAAAAGCACGCCATCTTATTCTAAGTGATCTTGGTCAGCTCCTTCAACTTCAAACCAGTTACATCTTTAATTTGATCTATCCATCTGGCTCTTGGTCTTCCCCTCCCTCTGCTGCCTTCCACTTTGTCAAGCATAATAGATTTTTCTAACCCATCCCCTTGCATCACACAAAATATGATAGATTCTGCTTTGTTATTAATGCCTCCAAAGAGTAAGTAGATCTAATTTTATCCACAGCTGAACTATTAGTTTTTCTTTCCATCCCACCATGGGGTAGAATCTTTAGGGTGGGATATGATGTTTCTGATTTTTGGAGGGGGAAGGAAAATAGGTTGGAAGTCGTAACTTTGAAATATTTGGCTGATTTTTGGAGTTATGGTGGGAAAAAAATGGGAGGAAAACTTTAGGGAGGATATTGTTGAAGGGAGTGGTGGGCTTAAGGTGGAGGATCTTTCTTAAAATTTTTGGGATAATGGAGGGAGAAACTTTTTTCCCATTGTAACCTAAAGATCCCACCCCCACTCCACAAAAAACAAGGTACCTACTCAATTCTGTGTTGCTGCAACCAACTTTATATTGGACAAAATAAATGTTCCCTCGGCAAATGCCTACTCGAGTACCAACAAGATATGAGAAACCGGAAAACTACCGCCGTCACCATCCACGCCAGCATCCCCGGTCATTCCTTCAACTGGGATAGAGCCACCATTCTGTCTCAACTCTCCACCTACATTTCCAGAAACATTGAATGTGTACATATTCTCAAAGCAGGATCCACCTCAGTCAACTTAAATGATGGCCTAGGCCTCCACCAAATTTGGAAATGGCTTCTCTTCCCCAACACCTCATGTTAGGAAACGATAATCTCTCTTCGTTCCACCAATTTTCTCACCCAAACTAACCTTCCTGCCAAAACCAACGTTTCCCCTCTCCAATCAGACCTATCTCTCTCCCATCTGCTTTTTAACTATCTATTTATACATCCTTCCAACTCTATCTCTCAGACCTGAAGACAATTCCTGAACAATAGGATGCGAAAGGCCTCGTCTATCTCTCTCTTAACGATGTGGGAAATATCCCAGTCTCGTTTGCAGTAACTTCGCCCAAAGTCACATTAGAACTACATCATTGTGTTAACTATCTTTATCTTTGTAGTTAAGGTAATTCTTTGTCCTTCATTATTTTTTCCAAAATTTTCATTGCATTTAATTCCCAGTATAATTCTTCTTATCTCTGAATTACACTGTCCATCATTATCTAGTCTAGAGCCTAAAAAGACAATTTTATCTACTACCTCCACTTCTTCCCCATCTAATTTTGAATTGTCTATAGTCATATTGGACATTATCTTAATTTTCTTTAAAATTCAATTTTAAACTACATTTTATACTCATTTCTCTTACAATCTTCAATAGTTTTCTCAAATCTTCCTCACTATCTGCTATTAAGATTGTCATCTGCATATCTCAGATAATTTATCCTTTCATCACCAATGTAAACACCAGCAGCCATTTCATCTAATCCTGCTAATCTTAATATACATTCACTATACATGTTGAACAAATAAGGCAACAGAATGCATCCCTGTCTAATCCCTTTTTCGAAATGGAACCATTCATTCATTCCATAATCTGTTCGCACATTAACTTCTTGTCTATGATAGACATCCCTCATATGATTAATAAGATGTTCTGAAACCCCCATATGTCTTATTACAATCCGCAGTTTGTCATGATCAACACACTCAAATGCTTTATGGAAGTCAATAAAGCATAAATAAGCCTTCTTTTGAAATTCTATAGCTCTCTCCATAATCCATCCCAGGTTAGCTATTTGATCTCTTTTATCCTTTAAAACCTCTTCTAAATCCAGCTTGTTCTTTGGGCATCTCCATCTCCAAATATGGCTCTAATCGTTTCTGTAACATTTTAAGTAATATTTTATGTGCATGCGGTATTAGTCCAATAGTCCTATAATTTGTACATTCTTTAACATTTCCTTTCTTGTGAATTGGTATAAGAATTGATTACTTTACTATGCTACGAGGGTCGTTCAAATAAGTAATGCAACACATTTTTTTTTTCTCAGAGTAGATTTGTTTTATTACAGTTTTAAATATATCACCTTGTTCCTGAATTCTTTAGCTACAAAAAATTATTTTTCAACATAATCTCTATTCAAGTCTATGGCCTTATGCCACCGAGATATCAGAGCTTGCATGCCTTAACAGTACCATTCTACTGGTTTGTGCCTCAGCCAGCTTTTTACTGAGTCAGAACTTCCTGATCATTGCCAAATCACTTCCCGTGAATTGCATCCTTTAGAGGTCCGAATAGGGAGAAGTGCAAAGGTGCGAGATCAGGGCTGTAGGGTGGATGAGGGAGAACAGTCCAGTGAAGTTTTGTGATCTCCTCGCATGTATACAGACTTGAGTGAGGTCTGGCGTTGTTGTGGAGCAGGAGAAGTTTGTTCACGTCTTTGTGGCCATGAACACACTGGAATAGTGTCCTTAGTTTCTTAAGAGTCTTCACATAGGCTTCTGAGTTGATCGTTTGACATTGTAACATTGTAGGAGTCACAGCTGTGTGCAGCCAGCCAGAATGTGGGAGATCAGATAGCTTCCCTTTTCCTTCTTTCGACGACGATAGGCGATTCACCCAACAACTCTCAATGCTTTTATCAATTGTAGGTCTCAGTAGACATTCTGTAAGCACTTGTGAATATTTGTCGTGGTCTCCTGTTCTGCCAAAAGCAATTCAATAACTGCTCTTTGTTTGGAACACATCTCATTCACAGACACCATCTTGAACGCTACCTACAGTGCTGCCGCACAGCAGAGAATGATGAAACAATTTGAAAATACTGTACAGAAAATTTCACGTTTTTTCATCAAATATTAGCCGAGAAAAAAAAAGTGTGTTGCATTACTTATTTTGAACAACCCTGGTATAATTTTTTCCCAGAATCTATTTTCACATAACTGTTATCCTTAATTTGTTCATTTTATTGTTATCATTAATATAATTACATCAGTCAATGTCTTTACTTCATTTCTGTACATTTTAGTCCTTAGGCTTAGTTTTAATTTTGATTTTACCTTTTTTAAAATGTGAGGAAGAAATAGGTTAAAGAATGTAGCCTACTTATTGGGCTGAGAAAATGAATACCTTCAATAGTTTCAGAGTATTTGATGTATATTTATAGAGCTTAACAAATCCACTTACTTACTCTCTGTAAGGCCGGCCGCACACCAAACAAGCAAAACTGCTCCGAACAAAATGGAACAAAAATTTTTGCCGGGAAAATCAGCGCCAATATGGATTCCGATGATGAGACGGTTGTAGTTATGTGGTACTGGCTACAGTGAACGTACAATGAAAGAAAAAGAAAACGCGTATGGATTCATCCTATAAATCAAAAAAGAACACGTGAATGCACGTTGGATAAATTTATTGTGGAACTACGATCGGATGAAGTTTAAAAACTTTACACGAATGATAATAAATACATTTGATTATATATTAAATGTTGTAAGTGAACGCTTTAGAAAGATTGATACGAACTACCGCAAAAGCGTGACCGCAGAACTTCTAGTAACCCTATAAGCAACTAAACATTTTATTACAATAGAAATGAATTAGAATGAATACTTGTATACAAAATGTATATACAAAAATAAAAATAATACAGGATTTTCATAATAAAAATGAAAACCAACATGAAATACATAATAAAATAAATAAATTAATTAATTAAATAAGTTATTAAATAAATTAAATTAAAATTTAATAAATAATTTAAAATTTAATTGAGGTTGATATCTATGTTGATTTTGTATTCTTTGTTGTTTCAAAAGATTACAAAATCAAAATAGATATTAACCTCTCAAGCCAAATAAATTTGCTTGGTGACCAATCATTGGTCCATGCTTCTGCTACGAGCATGCTCAAAACTACTCGGTCACCCAGCAAAATGTTCAAACACCGAGCAAAACGTTTTGCTCGTTTGGTGTGCGTGACTTGTATTCAAAAGCATTGAAAAAACATGCCAAAGCAAAAATGTTTTTGCTCGGAGCAGTTTTGCTCATTTGGTGTGCGGCCAGCCTAAGAGAAGTTATCAAACACAATAGATAAGTGAATTTTAGTCTCATAGAAGTAACTGGCTGGTCAAAGGTATGTCTGATTAATGCTTTCAAAATGTGAAGTAATTCCTCTAGAAGCAGTTTTAAAAAAAAAGTAGCAAAGAGTAAAGCATCTTTTTTTACAGGAAAATCAAGATTTTTTTATTTTTTTTTTTGAGACTTAATACCATGGGAAATTCATAATGGGCGGATCCAGGATTTTTTTTTTTGGGGGGGGGGGGGGACTAACTTTTCTGAAGGTCTGACTATACCTGCGAATCTGAAGCGTGTGCTAGTCGCCAGCTTTTTATTAGCAATTGAAATCGTCATCATGGCAATATTAATATCTTAATCAGGCAGCAACCTTTGGAAACCCCATTTTATCCAATCTATATTCACAGCTAAAGTGGGGACTATAGTCCCTACTAGCCCCCCCCCCCGATCCTCCTATGGAATTCATTAATGGTAATCAAGTTATATTAAAATTAAGGTTACATAACCTTATATAGTTATACTAATAAGGTACATTTCATTTTTTACTGGAGCAAGGCTTCTTCTAGGCCCACAGATCCCAACTATTTTGGCTTGATGTTTAGTTTTATATGCCAGAATGAATGGTTATGGGCATCCTTATAGATGTATTTATGTATATACTAAGACTGGTATTAGTACAATGGGAGATCTAATATTTGCTGTATACTAAATGACAATTTGTTTTTAATTCATAATAACTGCTAAGAATTAATGTTTACAACCTTCTTTTTCTAATCATGTTTTTTTTTAGACTTGAAATTCTTAACTTTGTTATTCTCTTAAGAATTCTCAATCACAATCAATATTTTTTGTACCTAAACCTTCCTCTTTTGTTAATGCACATTAAACTTATTGAAATGCATTTTTTTTTTAAATCATTGTATTAGATGGCTCTTGCATTGGGGAAAGCAGCAATCCATTTTTCATCAGGTCTCCGTGAATTCAGGTAAATTAAGCAAAATTAAATATATCATTCACAAATTTTGCTCCCATTCAGTTTTATTCATCAAGCAAAGCAATTCTCAGAAATGTAAATGTAGTTTCTAGGAAACTTCATTATATCTATGCCATTCTTTGAACAGAGTATCACATAATTCATATTCTTGTTGTAACTTTCAGTGAATTTATAAGTTTACATGAAACAATGTTATCAGCTTTATTTTGGCCAAAATGATTTCAGCAAAATAGCTCTACTTCAAAGGAAGGAAATTGATTACAGTGAAACTTGGATAATTCGAACTTGTTTAATTCGAAATTCTGGATAATTCGAATTTTTTGCTCGGTCCCTAGAATTCTGTATTAAAATAATGTTAAAAAATCGTGGATAATTCGAATTTTTCTTACGATTGTCCTTAAAATATTACAGTAAAAATTATTAAAAATAATAAATTAAAATAATATTTAAATAATTAATAAAAAATATTACTGTAAAACAGGCAAAGCCTGTCTGCATTTTCCGAGAAAAGACTTGGCCACACCCCTTCTATCTTCGAGCTTCCTGTGAATGATTCAATGCGGTGGTATACATTTTTAGTTTTTGCTTGTGCTTGTACTTTTAAGTATTGTTTCTATGCTCTTACTATGGCATTGTGAAAAGCTAAAGCTCCATATAAGTCATTAACATTAGCTGAAAAGGTAGCGGTGATTAAGGAAGCAAAAAAAAGTCTTAAAAAGAAAGCGGAAATCTCCAAGGAATTTGGAATTCCATCCACTACGTTATCGACATATTTGAAGAACAAAGATAAAATTTTGAGCAACGAAACTGGGAATGGAAAAAATAGAAAAAGAACGAGAGGACCTGACTACCCAGAGGTTGGAATCATATACACTGAAGCTCGGTTATAAAGCGGTTGTTTATATCCCGAATTCGGATATAGCGCGGTTTGGTCTTGGACTCCTTCTATTTTGGAAAAGGTGTATAATTGTAAAATTGCAAAATTTACCGTTTTTTCGCCTAAAATCAAATCAAATCACAGTAATTGAGACTCTATACCCACTCTAATGTCACGAAAATGCATCAAATACAATATATTTTTTAAAAAATACCAGAATCGCGGACTTTTTCTTTTAACCAAAATGAATATCAAGAGATATTTTTCTGCGAATGACATCCAGTAAAGAGGCCCATATAATCTGATAGGCGTACGAATATCTAGATTTGATCCACGTGACTCGTCGTTTGTAAAAGATGCCAAGATGTTTGTACAAGATTTGGCGGTGCCAAATCGATTTTAACTAATGTAGATCACCATCAAAGTGTTGAAAAGGTAATGATTTATGTATTTATAAATATAAAATTCTCTCACATAGCTCTGAATGATGTAGTTAATCACGAAATGACCAATTTAAATCGATTTGAAATCATGTGGGCTATAATAGGGTGTGATGTACGACATTTGACGTCGCGAAGTAATAAGAGTTCGGTTATATCGCGATCTTCGAAATCTTGGATCCGAAAGACCGCGTTATAACTGAGCTTCAGTGTACTATGACTTAAAGATTGCATTCAATGAAGCAATTAAAAATATCTGCCTTTTTTTTTTTGAAAGTGATGAATAATTAAGTTAGTAAAAAATGTTTGATTTATTAAAAAAAAATTAGCAGTATCTTAGATAAAGTTTGTGTGTTAAATCTTCGATCGTGGAGTTATTCTTTTTTATTTATCTTTTCTGTTTGAGAGAATATATGTAATTTGAATTTTTGAATAATTCGAACTTTTTCTCTGGTCCCTTCAGCTTCCAATTATCTAAGTTTCACTGTATAATTACTTGATGTAAGTGCAAGCAGAACAAGAAATGGGAGGGTTTGTCCAGTTTCCTGGATATGTACGATTTGTATTGTGGGAAGTGCCTCAGTTTCGCTGAAGCCAAATCCTTTACCCACTACAATAGGATCATCCATTAACTTCTTTCAAAAGCCCTTCCAGATAATCCAGCTTACAGCATATAATCAATCACAGTAGGCAATGCTCACTATTAATCTCCCCTTCTTGTATCCATCTATTCCTTTTGTATTGTCCTACATGTTTCCGCTGTCCCTCTGAAGATGAAATATGCATAATATTTGAAAACTTTTGGATAATTATTCTCGTCCTGCTTGCACCATGTATCAAGTAAGTGGGTTATATTAATTTTCTTTCTATTATTTCATTAATTAATAAGGTTTCTTATTCATTCTACTTCACATATTCCCCTACTTTTCCTTACTGTGATAGCTTTATTACACTCAACAAATGAAATCACAGATTGCTATTTATTTTCTTCTTATAATTTTACAATATTTAAATAGTAATAATAAATTTCAATATTTTTTTTATTGACAAAAGCATGGTTTAATTAGTAATATTTCTAAGTCATCTTCTGTTATTTATTTTTTTAAAAATTGTTTCAGCACCACCTCCACTCTGTCGCATATCATGAAACTGACAAGGCTTCGAGTTGTTGACAACAGTGCTTTAGGACAACAAGCAATGGCTGATGGGAAGCCACCAAGATGTATTCATGTATATAACAAGACTGGTATTGGTACAATGGGAGATCAAATCCTCGTAGCTGTTAAAGGGCAAAAGAAGAAAGCATTTATTGTCGGTGTAAGAAAGAGGCAAAAAGCTATGATTCCGAAATTTGATACAAATAATATTGTATTAATAGATGACAATGGTTCTCCTTTAGGAACACGTATTAATGTTCCAATACCTTCTTTCCTAAGAGGAAAAGCAGAATTCACTAAAGTAATTGCTCTGGCCACAAAGTTTGTTTAATACAGTCATTTCGGCAGTGAAATATAGGCAATTTTACTTCACTAAGTTTTTTTTTTTTTTTACGTTCAAATGGATTTGACTAATATTTAACAACAAATTTCAGTGTTACTTTAAAAAAAAAAAAGATCAAGAATTGTAAATAAAAAAATTGTAAATGTTGATTTTTGTTCCTTTTTTCAGTTTTCAAATCCAAATTCTTTAAAAGCACATTTTTCTCTTTTTTTTAAAATTTTGAATTTAGATCATTAGTTATCTTTGCCCTATTTTAGTATAATAATTTTTTTCATTAAGGATGTCAATTCCATTAAATCTGATTTATTTTTCTAGAACTTAGATAATTTTCTTAGCTAACCATTTGCATTTCTGAAGTTATGTTTAAACTAGTTTTGAATTGTTGTTTTTTTTTGCAGCAATTTTGAATTGTATCTTCCACTATTACTTTGGAAATTCCAGGTCGTTTTTAGCACTTAGAATGAATCTACTTAGTTTTTTTTTTAAGATTTCTTTCTGATTAAGCAAACACACATCAATTAATTTTGTTTATTTCATTTTGAACAGGCATGCAAAGCAAAATAAATAAACTAATGACCAATAACAATTGGTCATTAGTTTATTTTTTGTTCTTTCTGCACGTTGAATAGCTTTGGGTTTATAAAATGGAAGAAACAATAATTAAATTGCAATAAGTTGGAATTCATTCTTACATGGCTTTATTAAAGGAAAAATTACATTATCAGAATAATTTAATAATAATAATAAACAGTATTTTCTTGGTTAAAACAAAGAATTCTTTTAAGGATAGTTTCAGAGTAATAAAAAAAAATGTACAGCTGACTCCTTGCTCGGCCATCGACAACAAAAAATATATAAATATAAAAATAAGAACACTATTAACCATTAAAACTAATTCAAAAGTTATTTGAATAGAGAATATCTGCAATAAAATTGCTTTTAAATCATATACAAAATAAATGATAAAAAAGATGTAACAAGGTTAATTTCTCCATAAAATAACTGAAACAAAGCTGCTATCAGTTTTAATGATGTAGTGCTGATGGTCTGAAATAAAAGATGTATCTTTTTGAGTATTTGTGTCCTAATGGAAAATTGCTTTTTTAAAGGGAATAAGTCATTCTATCTTTTTAAACTGCCAGACATTACTACTTAAAAAGCTTATTTTCGCTCAATTAAAAATTTAATTACATAAAGACCAATGCACAATGTTTTTTATACATGTTGTATTTCAATTTTACAAACAATTTTTTATTATTATTATTATTATTTGAATAAACTTATGTTTGACTGTAGAATAAGAAGCATGGGAAAATTACCAAATCCTTCTCTCAAGATAGCAAAACTCCCAATTTCTATTTCAACACTGGCCATGTATTTTTAGTTTAGTGATGTTAAAAAGAAAAATTAAAATTTTACAAACAAATACAAGAGTAGATTTTTTTCATCTAGTTCAAGCTTAAAATTAACTGGAAAAATTTGAGAACAA
The DNA here is from genome assembly GCA_023159025.1 of Thereuonema tuberculata. Lineage (NCBI taxonomy): Eukaryota > Metazoa > Arthropoda > Chilopoda > Scutigeromorpha > Scutigeridae > Thereuonema > Thereuonema tuberculata. The sequence goes on from JAFIDM010009631.1 coordinate 230,761,395, forward strand.
TCAATATGTCCAAGTTAGACTACTGAAACTTCAATATTGTATTCTCTGTAAAGTGTGACGTGTTTTGGTGCAATTGTCCCTTGCATAATTTCAAAAATAGTATATCTACCTTAAAAGCCGCTATATGATTAACTTATCTAATACAAAAGATATATAAATAATGTATTACAATCAGCACCGTCTGAAATAAAGACTCGCCAAGATAGTTTTTATGAAAGGCATCCAAGCCAAAATAATTTAACTAGGGAACAGCAAAATTTAATAGCTTTGGATCCATCTTCATAAAGAATAAAAAACAAAAATGCTTACACAAGCAACAGCAATTCACCAAAGACAAATCAATTCATTAAAAATGATGGCACTTCTTTCATACTGCCGAGTTGTACATTGATTTTTTTTTTTTTTTTTTTTTACTTAAAAAGTTTTAAATATTTCAAACTCGTTAATCTGAAACCCTTTACTTTCAGAAAGAAATGTAAGACAGTGTTTTTCATTATTTTTAGGAGTTGAATTTCAATTTGACCTTTAAAATCTTCAGTTTAAACTAAAAATCTTGCTTTCTTCACAGTTTAAAATTCTTGATGTTTCTTTTCAAAATACTTTAATTTATCTTCAGGGTTTGGAATAATCTAAAATAAATAAAAAGAACAATTCTTAAAAATCATGTTAATAAGCAGACATTACTTAATAGGTTTCAAAATAAATTTATATTATTAGAATCAATGCCCTGTGAACCTATAAACATAAAACTCATAACTGCAAATTCCTAACTGTCTAGTAATTGCAGAACTGATGAATAACAAAACTTCAAATGGATTGTGATTAAAATAAAAATAATAGGAATTATAAAGATTTAGACATGATCGACTAATAAATTTGAGATGTTTAGCAGATACATAATTAGATAACCAAGGGCACAAATGAAGAACTTTTAACTTATTTATTTATCATGTAAATCATTTATTTTTTTATACCATATATGTATGGATCAATACCATATTGCGCTTCTGATATATTTCCATTCCATCCAAACATAAGCTTTTTTGATAAATATTACTTTACTCTTAAAAGAAAAAATAAACATAAAAATGCACACAATTAAAGATTCATCGAACTATTTGTGGGATTTTCATAGCGGGAATCCAAGACAGACAGTCTGTTCCTAGCTTTCAACAGTTGGATTCGACCAGTACTAAAAGCTCAGATGAATCAAAAGAAACATAAAACAATGATCCTTAGGTTAAAAAAAAAACAAAATATAAAATAAGAATAAAAAGGCAATAAATTAATCGCCACATCACAACCTAGTAACATGTTGTTTTCCTAGTAATAATTAAATACAGGGACTGCACATACAAGATATTGATGAGGAAACCGACAGCTTCAGAGTGCTTTGTGTACTCCATTTTTAGGGGAATAAAAGGTGCAACAATACAAAACACATTAAGATGTGGAATTTGATAATATTTCCTTCCCCATCTACATATTTTGTATCACCCCACCTTTTAATCTAAAGATTAGAGCACTTCAAAACTGCTGGATTTCCCTTGAACACTTCTTATTTAGTTGTTAATGTTCATATATCTAGTATTAAATAACCTGATTATAATGTCAACTTGTGGATACGTGGACTATCAAGAAGACCCTGTAGTTACGGACTTTACAAAAAAATATGAAAAGAAGCATGTTGGAAAATACAAGAACAGACTGCAAAAGAATCCCATAACATGGACACAGCTAAAATTTGTGAAGCAGAATTGTACCAAGGAGAAACAGTTTATATGGATAAAAAAAAATTCTAAACTTAGTTCCTATGAATCAGAAGCCAAGAAAACATTCACAATCTAGCAGATTGGACAAATCATAAGCCTTGTTTGATGTGACTGGAAAAGGAAGGTTTCAACTAAAAGAACTGGAAAAAAATGACAATGCATTCTTAGACCACTTTGGAAATTTACTGTTGCATATATTCAGGATTTTGGTCTTTTGATGAAAAATGGAGCAATGATGAAAGTTTTCTAAAGCCTATGTCACAGTTCTCTAGAAAGTAGCAAATTATCAGATGTTGTAAACAACGTTTTCTAAGAGTTAGATGTTACAATGTGGTCAATACAAATTAAAGGATTATGTAATAATTAAAACATTAAAGTGAAGGTGGATATTTAAAGCATGACTACTTATTAAAATGCATTTATTATATTTAATATTTACTACAAAGATTTTGTAATAAAATATATGTAAACTTACCGTATCTCCACCAGGTTTCCAATTTGCTGGGCAAACTTCGCCATACTTATCAGTGTACTGAAAAGCTTGAACTAATCTCAAAGTTTCATCCACAGAACGTCCAACAGGGAGGTCATTCATTGTGATTTGTCGTAATATTCCTCTTTCATCTATTATAAACAAACCTCTGAAATGAATAAAATTTATCAATGTATCATTTATATTAAGAAATAGCCTGAATTTTGTGTTAAACATTTTAAAATCAGTATAAGTTTTAATATATATATATATATATTTTATTATGAGAAACTGAAATGCTGCGAATGAATGACATCAAGTACACTGAAAAATTAAAACTTAAATTCAGTTTATGTATTTTCTGTCTGCTTATAATACTGCAGATTTAACAAATGATTCTAATGAAAAAAATCATTATTTAGAGCCATCTGCACAGAGAACAGGTAAGCGAAACACCACCACACTTGGTAGCCAGAAAGGGAAAATAAAATTGCAAAAAGAATATAGCAAAAATCAGCAACAGGGAACAATGTGGCATTGCAAATTGGAAAAAAAAAGTAGATGGGTGAGCTGTATCAGTATCTGCTAGAAAAAATGAAGCATGGGCAATGGCTTATGAATTTTTATGATGACATTTATTGCATTTTATTCCTAATAGTAAGACAACATAGAGCTACTGGAAAAAGCACAAAAGAGCTGCAGACCAATGTGTGGTCTCAAGGACTCTCACCATTCTGAAGAATCAAAAGGTGATTCATCCAAATAGCATTTTCAACAACAAGCAGCCACTGATGTTTTCAGCATATTATGTAAACCTTTCCTCCATATTTGAAGAACACTTTCTCAACACATCATGGTCTTCAGGTACCTCTACAGCCACAAGAGGCCATATTATTGTATGACTGATCACTCTTCTCTCTGTAAATTGTAGCGATAGCAACTTTGAACAGATGATATATACAAAGTGAATATCTTTTACCCATGTTAAGGCAATAGATACAATGAGAAATTGGTGAGAGGTAAAGTTAAAATAGAGAACTTGACTAAAAGCAGAATGGTAAAGTGAAAAACGAGAAAAATTATTTTAATTCTTTGGCATTATAAAGCACAAGATTCAGAATTCAATTTGCATTTAACATTTGGGATATCTACAAGCTTGCTTAATAAATAAGGCATAAGTTTACACCCAGCAGCAGTTAATGAATCTGACCAGACAGGGAAATTCTCAATATGGCAGGAAAAAATGACTGCAATCTGCCAACGAACAACATACTTTAACATTCACAATAAAAAGAAAAGCAAAAATAAAATCCTTACTTCAAGAAAATAGCAGGACGAATAATATTATCGTTGTCTGTTTTTTTTTTTTTTTCTCAACATCCCACCATGTTGAGTAACACAGTTAGCTTTTCTATCAATATCACATTAGCTTTTTTTGTGTGTCTATCATTTTGCTTTGCTAAGATTATTCCAGAATTTTAGCTGCAAATTTTGTTGCCAAACTCACTATGATTGCTGCAAGGGGCAATTTATTTCTGGCTAATGCTAGTTTTTCTGAATTAACTGATTTGTAGAAGATGTAGCACACTACTCTTACATCAACAAAGACTTCAACCGTGCTTAGGTCATTCTCTGGAGTTGCTGTAAAATTGACAGCAATGATTCCAAGTATTCTTCCTTGGTTATACATATTTTTTCTCAAGAAATCTTACTAAATGAACAGCAGAGATAGTCAATATTTCTTCCAAAATCTCAGAAAAGCATGCCAAATTCATGTGAGTTTCATAAATGACAGTTCATTTTTCTTCTCTGCAATTGCCAGCACTTCATTCCAATCAAGAAATGATAGTAAGCTCATTCCTTCCACTCACAGCTTCTTCACCGGTGTGTTACAAGGATGTCCTTGGTGTACCAAAAGAAAATTCTAACAGTGCATCAATATTAAACATTTAACTTCACAAATAGTCAAATCCTATAACCTAGAACAAATAGTAGGTATCAAATAATCTAAGCAAATAGAAATTTAAACTACTGTACAATCTGTTTCATCTAGCAATAAAGATTAATAAATGTTAATTCAATTTCAAATTGTCTTAAAAAAATTTCAGTTACTTTGAATTTTTTTTTTAAACTAGACTTAATTTATTTGTAATCAAGCTTTTTTTTTACTACTATATCCAGCAATGAAAAAAGCAATGAAAAGTTTCAGTGTGCTGTGGGATTTCTGGTGTGCTGCAAGATTTTCCGCAAATATATAAGTTTGATGTGAAACAAAAAAAAGTTGGAAAGCATTGCTTCTACCTTCAGTTTGTTATAGATCAGAATTTCCATTTGTATACTTATTATATATTATACAACCATACCTTAAAGTATGTCCAAGGTCATCCATCAAGACTCCATAGTCTTTGGCAATAGAATGTGTCAAGTCAGATAATAAAGGAATCTTCACAGGACCAAGACCACCTTCTTTTCTATGAGTTTTAATCCTTTCATTTAAAAAAGAATGTATATAAACAATTAATTTCAACAAAATTTATGCAAAAAAATGTTGAAGTATACAGATTGATTGATCAATTTTTTTTTTAAATAAATAAAGAGAAAAAGAAAAAAAAAAATACCATACCATGCCAAATGAGTGAAATGAGAATCAACAGAACAAGCCACAACTTCTGTATTGTTTGAACGGAATTCGTCTATTCTGTCACTAAATGCAACAATCTCCGTTGGGCAAACAAAAGTACTGTAATGGAGGGGGGAAAAATGGATTTAAATGGCAATAAAGTGATATAATATATAATGTTATAATCAGAAATAGAGTAAGAAGGAATTTAAAAAGGGGGGGGGGGGAAGAAAATCATCACTATTAAATTTTCATTATTTCAAAGTTATACAATCATAATAATGTTCATTTCCTCTGTCTTTACATTAATTTTTTTTTTTTTAATTTAATCTGAGCCTCTTGATCCATTAAGGCCCAGTTATTATTATTATTATTATTATTGTCAAATGGCTGCTCACAATTCTTTGTGGGCTGCAATGACATTACATTACAAGGAAGAACTTTTTAGTACATTTCTTTATTCTTTTTCCATCGCCACAATGCCAGCAATCTTAGAAAGCTTGGAAAAAATACAATTTTTTCACAGTTCCATTCAAAATTTTATCTTAATTTATCTGAACTCATTATTTTAACGTTTATGCGTGACAATCTTCAGTAGAGTTCTTATAACCATAATATTATTTCATTTTTTGAAGAAAAAATATGTAAGAACTTTTCTTTATGCAATTTACCATAATGATGCATTTACGCAACTTTGGGATTTGCGGCCATTGACAGTATGTCATGCTGTCAATGCGCTGTAAACCACCTGTGAGTTTGAATATTGGTATCCACTTATAACAAGTCTACCGCTTATTAGAAATTGTAAGAGATGTAATAAGTTCACATCAATAAAACAAAATCTGCATTTATCTGATAATAGCAAACTGGATAAAAATGATAAGTTCTCAAAATTGATTCCTATTTTTGATGCCATCAATCAAAAAAATTTTCAATTTGGCATTTTTTCCCACAACCTCTCAATCAATGAGGAACTGGTGCCTTATTTCGGAAGACATTCCTGCAAGATGTTCATCAAAGGGAAACCAGTACAATTTGGCACTGCTGCTAGTGCAGTTCAAATGGCTACCTGTATAGATTTATTCCTTATGGTAGCAAAAAGGCAGAAGATGAAAGCTCCGAATTCAATTTGCGTGAATAAGCAGTTGCAGATCTGCTTTCAGTTGTTCAAAACCCAGCTGAACATCGTATATATCTTTACAACTTCTTTTCATCATATAAACTTTTACATACATTGAAACCAAGGATATTTTGCGACTGGAACAGTGTGAAAATCGCACTGCAAAATGCCCTATGGAGCCCACTTCTACTATGAAGAAGAAAGACAGGGGCACATTTGATTTTGCCCGTGAAGATGAAGCATAAGTAATGATGGTAAAGTGGAATGACAAGTCTCTTGTGACAATTGCTAGCAAAAATAGCACTATACAACTATTAGCGACTGCCAAAAGAAAACTGTTTCCGTGCAATAATCCCCGAGTCATTTCTGAATTTAATTAACAGATGGCAGGAGTTGATTTACACAACAATGGTATTGCTAATTACTAAATCAGAGTAAGGGGCAAAAAATAGCAGCGGCCTCTTTTCTTCAACTTGACTGACAGTCTTTTTATCAATTTATGGAAAATATACAAAACTGCAAACAATGAGAGGATGTCGCAACTTGAATTGCAATCTTACTTTGTTATTCCTCTGATGAAATCTGAAGGTAATGAAACTCAAAATAAAGATGAAAATGAAGACAAAATCAAGAATCAAGTACGATATGATGGTGTGGGTTATATGATAATAAAAGAAAAGCAAGATGATGATTCAGGCTGTGGAAGAGTACCATAATTTATAACTTCATACACCAACATCCACCTTCATATAACTGTTTTGCTGCATTTCACTTTGACAATAAATAAGATGCATTGAAATCCAAGAAGGCTTAACATGCATGTATTAAAATAAAGAGAAAAAACAGAAAAAAAAAAAAAAAAAAAAAACGCACTTTCTTGTAAAAAAGAATAAACAGGATTAAAATGATGGTAGTTATCTGACAATTTCGGAATACTGAGCGTATTTCATCTTCAGGGATGGCACAAACATATAGGACATTACAAATCACTTAAAACAACATGAGGTGAGAATTCATAGTGGGAGTGAAGGGATTAAGGAGGTTTAGCAATAGTGACGGGCAAAAATGCCTGCCGGTGATAAGGTTATAGGCCTTAAGCTGGATTATGTAGAAAGATTCAACTAGGAGTCGGTGGGATAGTGGTTTGGCAGCTGAGAGGGTATCATTTTTCAACAATCCTTCTTCGTTTCATCTTTTAATATAATAATTAGATATAGATATAAAAACCATTTTCGGCGAATGTTCCCGAAAATTTGCTTTGCATGTATTTTAAATAAATATTTTAAAATACTAATGGAAGAGTGTGGAAATGGTTTTTATATCTACAGGGTATTACTGTGTTTGGGTTTATAGGTTTTGGGCAGGAAGGTGATGAATGGAAATGTGGGTTTTTTTCACCTTCCTACCCAAAACCCATAAAACCAAAGAAAATAATACCGTCTCAGCTGCCAAACCACTATCCCACCGACTCCTAATTGAATCTTTCTACATAATCCAGCTTAAGGCCTATAACCCTATCACCGGCAGGCATTTTTGCCTGTCACTATTGCTAAACCTCCTTAATCCTTTCACTCCCACTATGAATTCTCACCTCATGTTGTTCGAAGTGTTTTGTAATCTCCTATACGTTTGTGCCATCCCTGAAGATGAAATACACTCATAATTCCGAAACTGTCAGCTATATCCATTTTAATCCTATTTATTCTTTTTCTACAATAAGTGCATTTTATTTTCTCTCTTTATTGAAATCCCAAAGTTGTGTAAAAGCAACATTTTATTGTAACTCAAGTGGTTTCACAATTTTTTATTTTCTGTTTTTTTTTTTTTTCTTTTGTATTACTAGAATAAATAAATAGTTTTTATTTAAAAATTATTATTATTTCACTGCTTAAAGATTAATTGTGATGCAAGTACAACATTTCAATGAGAAATTAGCTCAATTAATAGAGTCTTAATTTTTATATGCTTGTAAATTGCAATGGCATTTTAAAACAAGATTTTGGAGCTTACATAATTTTATATTACCATAACTATGAGATTATTTTGCAGAGCAAGTAAAAATGTCAAATATCAGAATTCTGCTTACTTTTAGAGCAAAATATCATAATTAGAACAATCTTTTATGAAAAATAAGATATCAGATTTGAATCTAATAAATTAAAAAGTCTCACTTTCTTAGCAACAGAATAAAATGCCAACTTAACAGTTTTAATTCAATCATGGAAAAGAATACACTCTTCTTTAAAAGCCTGCAGAAATGTTTCAATTCTTCCACCTACTCACTTTATCATTAAACTCCACAACAGTAAACAACATTTATAAGTGCTTGTATTAAAATCAATTTTCAGTCAAGACAATTCCATCTGATGTTTAGTAATAACTCGATCCCTATTTACTAAGAATTTCATTTCTACTTAACAAATATGCTTTAAATTTTTTTTTATGATCATTCCTGTTTTAACTTTCTCAGAATTTAACCATTTTCAAGATTTTCAGTGAATTCTTTTGCTGAGATATCTCTCTTTAATTTTACAGTAAAACCTCGTTAAGTCGTCACCCGGATAAGTAGTCGTTCTCCTTTGGTCCCGACAAGGTCTCATACACAATAATGTAAAATAACCCTCCTTTAAACGTCACCAAATTTAATTCTACTCCTGATAACTCGTCACCCTGAAAAATGGCCAAGAGCATCTTTCTTCTCCATTTTGCATGCCATCGTGTTGTCTTTTCAGCCCCGCCCCTTCACTTTAAGAAAGCCAAGCCTTTACGGGGAATTTTCGACCATGCCTGTCACTTCATTTCTTTCCTATCCCTTCGAAGGATTTGGGTTCTTGGAATCTTGCTGCTAATCACTCAAAACACACTCGCTGCAACTCTGTCGCGTGTAGACGTTATTCTTGACCGCTCCTGAGTGTGACCTCATTTCATAGCGAGTAAGCCCCGCTATAGGGGCTATTTTTTCTCTTGCAGTTTCATGGTTCGATTATGTTTTTAACATGCCAGGGAAACGAAAACTTACCTCGTTATCTTTTAAAGAAAAAAAAGACTTAATTGCTACTTTTTGAAAAATCAAATGTTTCGAACACAGCTTTTGCCAAAGAACACCATATTCCAAGGACTACATTAAACGATATTCTAACATGGAAACAAGTAATTGAAGAAGCTGACTGCAAAGACAAAAGAAAGAGAATGAGGAAATGGAAGTTTGACGAGATCGAGGAGGTTTTAGTTCGATGGCTAAAACATGCCAGATCGCAAAATGTGCCGATTTCTGTCGTGATTCTCAAATAAAAAGCCATGGAAATTGGTAAGGAGTTGAACATTGAAGATTTCGGCGGCAGCAATGGTTGGCTGGAACGTTTCACTTTTAAAACGATTAAAATGTAGTCACTATAAAAAGTGTTTTTTGTTTTTTTTTTTATTTTCCACTCATTCATTTACATGAATTGTTGATTTCTGAAAATCTTGTTTTTCTCATCTAATCCTACAGCAATTCATGAAAATACTGTATTTCAGTGTTTTTTTTAAAAATTCCCACTCCGCCTAAGTCGTCAAAAATGTTTGGTCCCTTGAGTGACGACTTAACGAGGTTTTACTGTAATTATTTTTTTCATTATAAAGTTCTGTCTCATGTTAATCATTAACTTAATAAACTAATAACTGGAAAATGTGTTCCAAACTCTTACGTACAAGTCAAGGGGATAGAAAAAGAAAACAAGGTATTTTCCACGGAAATCTTTCAGTTTCATTTCTTTAAATTCTCCATTGACTACAGCAGTTCCTTCCCAGTCTGGAGCTGGCTTGGAAACTACAAAACAAATAAAATACATGCATTTTTTTTTAATATAGCTTTTTTACAATAAAAAAAAAGATATGAAATAAAATTTAAGAGAGAAAAGTTGGTAGTTAAATAAAGTACATACCACTAACAAATTCTAACAATTCATTAAATACTCCAATAGAAGTTGAATCTATAATGAAAATTATAGATTCTGCTCAAGTACTTTCATAATCTATTTTTAACGTTTGTTTGTTTTTAAATGCTTGTTATTAAAAAAAATCAAGACTAAGCATTCTCATCAGATTCATTATTAAAATTAAAAAAAA
>JAFIDM010009631.1:230776485-230810982 GCA_023159025.1 Thereuonema tuberculata
AATCAGTCTCTCGTAGAATATCTTCCATCTCATTGAGGACAAAATGCTACAAATTAATGAACTGAACTGCTAGTAAGAACAATTAGTTTTATTTCTTTGGGTATCAACAAATGCCATCTCAAAAAATTATAAGGATTTGTTAAATTTTACTTGATTTTAGTTTACTTTATTCGATTTCTAAATCTCTTTCTTTTATTTTTAATATAGATCAATGAAATTTAGAACTGCTGTTTAAACAGTTTGGGTGCCTTTCTATAGGCAGGAAGAATCAGATTCTACCTCCAGAGCTGATCCCCCCCCCAGGTTTTCATCCTCCAAGCAGACCCTGAGGTTCATCTCCTCCAATGGAGATGAGGTTCTTTCCCATGGTTAAAGGCATGCGAGTGTCAGACTGGTCTCTCAAAGGTCAAGTATCAATAAGAACGGACAGTAACGACCTGCGTTTCATTTTACTACTGAAGCATTTCATTTCTATGATTATTATTTATAATTTTTATTATAAAAGTTTCTTTAGTTTTATATCAATGTAGATTTGTTGAACAATTTGAGATTCAGTCCATTTTTCACTACGTAAGGTTATTAAGAGGTCTCCAATTGATGAGCCTCATCAGAGCTGAAACAATTGTCCTTACTTGATAAAATAGAAATTTTATATTAATCAAATGCGGTTCTTATTTATTTATTTATTTTTTGATACATCTGATGATGACAATCTATAACAATCTCTCACACAAAATAAAAGGGGTTAGAGTGAGAGACTCAACTTTACCATCGCAATATATTTCACCTTTAGTTATTTCTCTTAATTGACAGTTTATAGCCCTTCTTTTTTTTCGGCTCATTAAGTTTATCTTTTATTACTATCATTTATCTAGACATCAATGTTGTTAAAACGCGGAAATACTTAAGTATATCTTATCTTTAATATTATAAAGCAGTAAAATAATAATGATAAATTAGACGTCTGTAGATTCCCGTGAACTCGACAAATTACTACTAATTGATTCTTTTCACAAAAAAAAAAAACGAGAATGAAATATTATTTCAACTAACTCTTACAAATAAATACCTTTATAAACATTGAAAGTTAAAAAGAAAGAAAGAAAAATCTTTGCGATGTTGATTGTCATATTTAAATTGGTTCGGTTCACAAAAATAGAACGCAAATGCGAAAAAGTGTATTTCATTTTTCATTGAGGCAAAGATGCTTTATATAAATGATAATTTATTTAAAACAATGAAGTAACAACAAACATTCTAGCTTTCTTAAATTTAAGGAGTGTATACGGCATGTCTAAATGACTTTTCATTACAGCCGATTGATAATACATTTTAACGTATTTACTTAAGTAGATATCACTGAATGAAAAACTTCAACTTATCTCCGATCTCCGAAGTTCAAACATATTTTACCTCCCAACTCTTTCCTTTTTTTTTTTTGGATTAATTACACATTATAAGTAACCCTTCTTTGATGACAATTGAATGTTCTGCCTTTATCTTTTGTTCCCTCCCCCAAATTAATACTTAACAATGCAGTGCTGCCTAAGTAAGGATAGAACTAATGGTTCAGAAACAGAGAAGGGCAACTCTTCTAGAAGTTAAGAGGCTACGCCCCCTTCTCAGTTCATCTTCAGTATTTATGGTACAACTTCGGGTTTTCAAAACAAAAATTAAGGTAATTTGGGATGAAGTAAAAGTTCCAACCCTTTTCCCGCGTTCAAACTTAAATCGGTAGAGCTCTGATCAGAAATAGAATTTATGCTCCCCGACATATTCGTTATAGCTGATGTGACTATGAAAAAGTCCTAGGAAAAAGATCGCAAAAATTATGAAATATAAATGATATTTTAGAGAAACGTATAAATAAAATGTAAGCGCTATATCAATATTGCAAATGCAACAATTATCTTGTCAATCTTTATCAGCTTCCCCTTATTCTTTACCTTTAAATATATCATCAAGGAAATTTTAACTATTGTTTTCTTCTCTCCTTAAATGTAGTTGTTTAATTTAATAGTATATTTGAGATCTTACTTTGCGCTTTACTCCAGACCAATGAATGTCCCGATCCTTTCTTAATGCTATCTTGTGGATAAACCTGTCCATTTCCATATAAATGACAAGCTTCTTCAGCTGATGTTAAATATCGACACAACACAAATAAACCAAGTTGCAGAAAATATCGAAAGGTAGTCATTTCGTTTCCAAGATACAGACACGTGTCGAATATCTACATCGAACGCCAAGATTATCAATACAATTCACGTTGACAAAGAACAGCCAATCATAGGACGAATTTTCAAATATACAGGCGCCATCTATCGGCTTTTCGAGAAAAGAAATTACAGCTGGTGCTTCCGGACATCAGAAAAATATTGTCAAAGACTTTCTGCTATAATTATGTTCTAAGAAAACATATTGGGTTTAACGTAAAGAACTTAGTTTGAAATGTGGGCATTTAAAAAAAATGTGGTTTCTCAGTTTTGTTCTTCATTCAGACAATTTTTCTCCAAATATTTCATTTCCAAAATTTTATTATTGAATTTCAGATTTAAAGTTCTTTTGACAATCAAAAGCATCACGCGATCTGTCTTTAAACGAGAATGTCTAGATAAGGGTGTAGATGCTCTTGCAAATCTCCAGCCCAACAGATCGAAGTATGTGGGCTGTGGCTTCGAATCGCCATTCTGACAGTGATTAGGTAAACCCTAGAGCCCATCTAAATGAGAAATAAGCAGGAAAGCAAACTTTCTGACCATCACCACGGAATTAACATTGTTCCTCAGCCACAAACAGGCGCTTTACCACTTGAGCCATAGGCCCCGTTTTTTGGTTCTTTTTGAACACTAAAAGATCTAATTGAAGTATTTTTAAATAGAGCCACTCTTTTTTTTTATTATTTATTTATTTCAGTTTAAAATATTTGCCACTTGGCAACAATTACTGATTTTTTTCAACTGTACTTTTTGACAATTACTGCTCCTTATATACTTCGCTACTCAACTACCATTGTGATTACATGGAAATTATTATAGACTGATCCTTTACAGTGTGTGTGTATATATATATACAGGGTGGTGCAAAAGTCTGGACCCATAAGCAATTTATTATATAACAATTTATAGTTTACATATAACTATTGATTTACAAAATTGTACTTATGAAAATGTAACTATAAAAAAATTTACAGTTTACAATAAGTATTCGAACTGCTTTCCACCTTCTTCCAAACATTTTCTTACTCGGGAGACACATGATCTTTGCACATTGCTGAAGATAGAGTTATTCCCTCTTAAGGTTTCAATTTCTTGTGTGATGTTATCTTTTAGTGCTTGTAATGTTCTTGGCCTGTTAACATAAACCACTGATTTAAGATGGCCCCATAGGAAAAAATCCAGAGGACTCAAATCCGGCGATCTTGGCGGCCATTCAACCGGTCCTCGACGTCCAATCCATTTCCTTGGAAATGTATTGTCCAAAAAACTGCGCACATTCTTCGCAAAATGTGGCAGAGCCCCATCATGTTGAAACCACATATCTCTCCGCATTGCTAATGGTACGTCATCTAGGCGAGGTATAAGGAATGTTTCCAATAAATGAAGGTATGACTCACCCGTTATCGTGTTTGGGAAGAAATAAGGACCAATTATCAAACTTCTCCATATAGCCACCCACACCATAATCCTTGGGGAGTATTGGGCGTGCACATCCTCAATCCAGTGAGGGTTTTCTTTCGACCAATACCGTGAATTATTTGTATAAGAAATTGCTTATGATCCAGACTTTTTCACCACCCTGTATATATATGCATTTCATTATGTATTAAATAAATTCTCCAAAATTCTAACTGTTTACATCACTAAAATTCTTATTTAAATTTTTGTATCATTCTACAACAGTATTTAAATCCAACAATTAAAGATACTTGCATTTCGCAAATTATAAAAAAAAAAAAAAATAATAATTTTAACTAATTATTAAAGCTAATTTATTTCTAAGGTGCAAGGTTGTGTCTTAAATTACTTTTTGACATTGTAATTCAAATGTTGTGAAAATTTATTTGGATTGCTGCAGAATCATGTATGATTAGACTTTTATTTTCTTCAGTGTCAATTTTACAAATATGAAATTCAGTTAGAGAACTTACACAGTCACTGTAGTGACTTCATTTCGAGTCAAGTCTGAAATTTCTGTGGATCACTGTTAGGTGACTGATACACTGAAAAATGCTAATTAAAATTCATTATTATGTGATCTACAGAAACATATGCACATCAATGTCGTTATTAGTCACATAACAATACTGTAAAGAAATCCGAAACGATCTGTAAATGTAAGTTTGCTGAAATCTCCTTTTCTTTACAATTACATTTTTCCCACTGCAGGGTTTGATAAAGTATTCCAGCATTCGAAGTAAACATTCTATAATGCCATCCCCATTTATAATTACATAAAAATATATTTAAAAATATACTAATAGTTTAATATTTTTTAATACTGTTCAGGTAGAAACATGATAAACATGGGTGCAGGATATGATGAGTTCAAAAAATATAAAAACAAAAAACCAAATCATTAACTGCTTCATAACAGTAGAATATTGCAGATACATAACTGTCAATAGTATAGGTTATTTATCAGTAGGGGAAGGTGTTGTACCTTTGACCGATTGTACCTTTAACCACCCTTAATAGTTTTGCCATGTATCAGCATACTTTGAAAGATTTTCTGTTTAATGTGTAATATTCCCACTATTTGCGCCTTTAAACCTTCAGTAGCAGTTAGATCTTTGACTTGCAAGGAGTGAAAAATATTTTTCCAATTCCATCACCGAAAAGTAAGTATTTTGCAAGTGCATGTTTCTTTAATAATCGATTGTTTGTCCATGACTTTGAGTCTGATATTGAATATTTATCAGGGGAAAGTGTTTTCGATATTTCAGATGAATGCCATGAGTTGGAGAAGGAATTAAACTTTGAAAAAGAAGATTTAGTTGAAGAAAGTTATGTCATTGTCAAGCTGACAAAAAAAACAAAACAAGAAATACTTTGTGACCCAATAAAGGAAACAGCATGTGATTATTTTAAAGTTAAATACAGTGCAACTTGGATAATTTAAAGCTGAAGGGACCACTACAAAACTTCGAATTATCCAAGTTTTCGAATTAAACAAGTTACATCTTTTAACTTTAATTTCAGGTCCACTGAATGTTTGAAAAGATTATTCTGTCAATAAGTAAATATTTATTCAGAAAGATCATGGTATGAAAGACTTAAACACTATATGTATGTAAACAAAATCAGATTTATATTACATAAGCTACAGTACATATTACATTGAATACAGAAAATTATAGTTTTTTGAAAAATTGTGCAATGTCTGATTGTTTTGTAGAATTCAGTTGCTTAAGGTTAGCAAAATCATCAAGCATGTTTAGTAAACCGAACAGCTTCACTTATGTTGGTTTGTCCTTCAATGTACCGACGAAATTTGGCGCTATCCCATACTCGTTGGCGATTTGGCATTTCTTCTTCACACCCTTTTCCACCTCGAGAATGACGGCGACCTTTTCAGCGAATGTTAAATTCTTGTACACGTGTGGTTTACTGAAAGACATGGTGACACTGATAGCAGGAAGCTCGAATGGCGTCTGAAGCGTCACCTGTCGAACGGTGGCGGGAAGGGGATTTCAGGTTGTCATGTGTCGAATTTCTTAACGATGAAATGCCGAAAAGTCGTTATGGTTCGAAATTTTTTATAAAAAACTTTGAATTAAGGAAGTTGAACTTCGAATTATCCACGACTTTTTAACATTGATTTAATATGAAATTCAAGGGACTAAGAGAAATCTTCGAATTAACCACGATTTCGAATTATCCAAGTTGCACTGTATTTGAAAAAACTACCGAAGATGGCGAAATTCATCCAAGAAGATAACCAGCTCTATGATATAGAACTACAAGATATTGTGGCCAGGCTACCAAATCCAACCACAGCTGGTGGCACAGCTTGACTAAATGAATGTCTATTTTTTGGAGATAGACATTGATTTTTCATTGTATAATGTAGAGTAAACGAGCAGGAGTAGGCTACTTAAGCCATTAGAATTTATTTCATGTTTTATTCTACTTTGAATTGCATATATTTGCCAAATGTATACATTTCTGAATAAAAATATTAATTAAATAACTTTTATCTAACTGTCAGTTTCTACTACCACCTGGTCAAAGGTACAATACCCTCCAGTCAAAGGTACAACACGTAGTTGTACCTTTGACCACAAGGTATATTTTTTTGGTAAAATAAAAATAAAATACTTATACTCAAAATATAACATATAAAACACATGCAGTTGATGGCAAGATGCGTGAAGATCACATGTATCCATTCAGGCAAGGATTTACTCGAGTATAAAAAATTAGAAAATTCATTTAGTGAAAACTGGACAAAGGTACAACACCTTCCCCTACTGAAGTATTTCCAAATGTGAAAGGATATTTGCATAACAGTAGTCTCCAGGTCAGTTCAATACAAGAAGCTTTTTATTATTGGTAAAGTTTGGTCTAGAAATCAACTGTCAGTCACTGATTTGAAGTTTACCAATGACAGGAGTCTATTCATCATCGGAGTTTCATAGTAGACATAGGTTGGAAAAGTGTACAGAAGCTTGGAACAACTGAAAATCAAATTTAACCAGCAACTGAATAGTATTGTTTCTCAAACCATAATCTAAAGAATCTTCCTCTATGTGGGGCCTCCAAAATAGATCCCTTATCAAAGTACTTCTGCCGTATCATTAGTCACTATATACAGATTTCCACTTTTTTACATGATTTAATTGTTGCAGACTTGTAGAAATCTTTTCAGTATGAATTTTTATTCAAGCTATGCGATGTAGACAATAAGTAAAATATAAGGTGATATGGAAGAGGATTCAATTTAATTGGTCCTGCAGAAACAGACAAGGGTCAGCATTTTTTTTTTAATGGAGGATATTTCTTGGAATAACATGGAAAGTCTAATACTTCTAGACTATACTTTAAATACCTATCAGTTATCGTTGATCAGTTACACTCCTTCGTGCTCCTTCATGTTAAACCAAGCAGGATACTGTGCAATGATGCCAATAGTTTGAGCACCAAACATGACACTTTATTTCCTGGATTTGAATTCTTGTGGTTAGGTCAACTGAAGAGAACTAGCATTTGAGTCCTTCAACCTGGAAAAAAATCGATATACTGATAGAAAATCCCTATGGCTGCAATATTATAGTGGATCCTCTGTGCGCTGGATAAAGGTCTTCTGGAGGCCATGGTATGACAATTAATGCCATTTTAAGCCACAAAAAGAGCGTCTACTACAACTACGAAAGTATACTAGAATGAGTATCTAGTAGATTGGCAATTATCCAGCACACAAATCTCTGGATTCAATGTTATCTGTCAAGCTATTTTGATGCAGGATGTTCATGAAAATTTTCAGTCAAAAATTGAAAAGTATTGGAGATTATGTGCATTTTACAACAAATACAGTCAAACCCCGCTATAGTGAACTTCAAGGGATCGAAATTTAGGTTCACTATAATCGGAAGTTCACTATATCCGTTCTGTTATACGTGCATTGCACGACGAGGGACCAAACATTTTGTTCATTATAAGCCGTGTTCACTACAGCGGGGTTTGACTGTACTTGTGCCTGGCACTATATCAGTTCTTTATAGTGGCATATGTGATTTCTGCGAAAAATGCAATGAGAAAGGTTTGATATTGCTGAAAACCTAAGAATCTTAAACAAATTTGTATCACAGAAGGAATATCTTGTAATGAACACAAAAGTTGACAATCTATATTGAATCATTCCTAAGAATTATGTTTTCCTCATTCACATTTAAGACAAAATGTGCATATCGCTTTACTACTTCAGTTATGCAAAAATCTGTCTTGAACATCAGTCTATAAACACAAAATGTCTTGTTCATGCTATAAAATAAAAGAATATATTAGCTAATAAAAAAGGAAAGGTTTTCTGGCATTTTAAAAATCTAAGTCTTCCCCAATAAAGGCAAATCATTGATGATGTACTGTGTGTGTGTTTTCAAGATTGCTGACAATTGTGACAATCTTTAGTTAATATTTCAAATTTTTATTAACAATATTTACATTTGGTTAACTTTACATTCAAAATATACAGCAAATAAGAAAAGAAAAAAGTATTATAAATTTATATCATTAAAAAGAAACGTATACTTCTGTTCTTAAATTTTTAACCCTTTTTTTTAAATTTTCAAATGACTGTTGGATAAGATAGATTCATACTGTTAACTGCACTGCAAATTCAAAGAAACAAACAAGCAAAATGAAAAAAACAAAAACTATTCTCAGCCTCAGATGCTTAGAAACTTTGATTTCAATTATTAATGGTTCTTGAAGATCAAAATTAGGAAATTTCTAAGTTTTAATAATTAAAGATAATCAATTCCCAGGTTAATGTTAAATATGCAACAGATGGTTTTCAGTAATTTTATTTCCAGTAACTATAAATCAAATTTACTTATATACAATATTATGCTTCAATGAAAAACTTATTTTAAAATGACGGGAGTTGTGTTGAAAAATTGAAGAAACCAAAGCACAAACATTAATTTGGTTAGAAATCAATATATATTATGGAAAAAAAAATAGCAATGGAAAGTATTATTTTTTTGAAAAAATAGATATTCCTAAAGTATAGTTTCTTCTAAAATTAATTTCAAAATTCTGAAAAGTTAAAAAACACAAAAATAAACCTCAATTCAATATTAATAACGAAGAACAAACTAACGAAATGTAAAATCAACAATTAAAAATAAAAAAACCAAAAATTACATTAAACTTTAATACAATTTATATTTAAATTAAGATAGAGACAAAATTTTGCTATAAAAATAAACAATGTGTTATGCAGTTTAATAAAAATGAACAATGATAGTTCTAAAACAATACAAAAATATAACAATACTACTGTTAAAAGTAATGGCATAAAAAAAGTACATAACATTTTAATTTTAAATTTATGATTATTTAATTCTTGGGAAAAAGAAACCTTGTGAAAGCTACTGAATTGATGAATAATTTTGATCCACTTCAATTTGTATTTTCTCAATAAAAGGTGAATATAAAATTTGCATTGATTTTGCTATGCAGTAAACAACTGCCACATTGATATCTGATAAATGCAGAGGAAAAGCAAAATTGAACATACAGTTAAACATATACCAGAATTATACTGTTACATGATGAACCATTTAAAACAAAAAACATATTAAAATCAAAGTATAATTACTGATCTTTTCTTGACATATATATTCAAACTATTACATTTTTAAAAAAAAAAGATATCTTCAAACTAATGTACAGTGTGAAAAGAACTTTCCTTGCCAGCACAGGCAGTTGACGGCTGAGGTCTGGGTAAATTGTATTAAATATGATTTTATGGGAAATTAATAAACTAGTAGAATGGAAACTTCTAGACTCTTTAAAATTACTTAGAATTCTGAGTAAAATTAACAAACCTCAGAATTCTAAAATTTCTGCCTAAAATTAATAAATCTCATTTACCCAAAATTTAGTTCTCTGAATTATTTGTGATTTGATCAGCTAAAGGATTAAAAGGTTGTTAAAACTAATACAAAAAGTTCAAAGAAAGTTCTACTTTCCACAAAATGATATTTCTCAAATTTATTTTATTTTATTTATTTATTTATTTATTTATTTATTTATTTTTTTAAATCGTGAAATTGATATAACTGAAAAGCTGACATTTGTATCAATTTTAATATCTGCTGAATACAAACAGCACAAACTTTCTATTTTCTGAAAAAAAAAAATTAATCTGCATTTATTAATTAAATTGTTTAAATAAGATTAATTTTAACAGGGTGTCTACTGAATCTCCAACAAAAAATTTAAGGACAATTCCCGTACATTTAAGGACATTTTCACAAAAAATTCTGTTCAACCAAAAAAAAAAAAAAACCCTCTAAACCGATCTGTTCAACAAAAAAAAAAAAAAATGATAAAAATTTAAGGACATAGTCTGATTTTGGCCGCGCGGTTGGCGTTGTCGCTATGACATCGGCCTCTCACCTCTGAGTCCCGGGTTCGGTTCTCATGTGGGTTTCGTGATGGTGGACGATCCGCGCTGGGCAGGTTTTCTCGGGGTTCTCCCGTTTCCCCTGCACTTCTCCCACCATAGTTTCTCAGTCTTTCTCTCCATCTGTCCTTCTTTCCGTGGGTTAGTACAATAGACCTCCGGTCGCAGTGCTTGGCTTCTCTGCCACCCACATTCACTACATAAACATAGTCTGATTTTCCCGTACATTTCATGTCAACCCAAATTTCCCGGTTTGTAAACACCCTGTTTAATCATATCAAATCCATGCAATAGATTAACTACAGGATTAATTAGCATTGTTTAGATATTAACAGAAATAGGATAAAAATTCATTGTTTAAATTTCAATGGAATTATTTGTCATCTTTTTGCCTTGATTTTGTCAACAACGACCTATTTGGAAAATACTTCAAATATAAAAGTTAGATCATCCACCAAACCTGTAGACCAAGTTTCAAGAATATCTATCCAGCAGTTCAAAAGTTATTTTGCAGGAAGGAGGGGGGGGGGAGTACACAAACAAGACTGACTGCTTTGATGAGCCTCACTTTGCTATTTATGTAGACTAAAAATAATTACCTCAACCGACATTACATAAGCTATTATGTATTTATTCTATATACTTTGGAGGGAAATCTTTCTGTTACCTGGAGACACGTAGGTAAAAAACAAAAACAAAAAACAGCTTAATAATAATAATAATATTTGTATGTTAAACTGATTAGCTAGTTAGTCTGCAAGATACCACAACTGATTCCTGACCCTTTATTAGACAATAAGAAAAAAAAATAATAATCATAATTTTTATGATGTTAAACTATATTTTTCTAAGAAACAAAAATTCGACAAACTTTATGATTCTGTTATATGCTTTTTTTTTATATTTATGATGGCAAATTACTTACATTTCTCAATTCAAATATAAGGTTTCATGGAAATTGACTTTTAACATGACTTTCAATAAAAACTTACTAAATGCATTTTCATTGTTGTGACAGTTGTGGCTGTATAATTATCACCAGAAATGGATAAGGAGGTATATCTAGTTATCTCTGTTGTGCAATGAAACTTTTATTGAGAAATATGCTGCTTGTAGGCTTCAAAATTTTATATTTTTAATAGATGAAATCTGATTTAAGTTTAATTATTATTTAAACTAGGCCATCTCCCGTGTACAGATTGTTCG
Organism: Thereuonema tuberculata; assembly: GCA_023159025.1. Lineage (NCBI taxonomy): Eukaryota > Metazoa > Arthropoda > Chilopoda > Scutigeromorpha > Scutigeridae > Thereuonema > Thereuonema tuberculata. The sequence continues at coordinate 230,787,826 of JAFIDM010009631.1, forward strand.
TTATAGATATTTGAAGAAGAGATTTATTTAGATGGACGTTGGTTGATATAGATTTTAAATGAAGATCACGATACTCTTGGCGACGAATAGATTGTGACTATTCTTTCGAGTGAAGATAACCAAATTCTGATGACTTCTGACTCTAAACAAATTTTCCTCTTTGGCGGAGACTTCAGACAAATTTTACCTGTAGTCAAGAATGGCCGAGATTACGACATTACTAACAGTTCTTTGAAAAGATCTCATCCTTTCTCTCGTTGTCCATTTCGATACTAATTGATTATTGATGATAAAACGATGGTTTATATGAGATAATCCAAGAATAATTGATTCCAATGAAAGGGGTTAAAGCAACATTTTGAAGTTTTGAAGACTCTTTTCAAGCCATCTCTTTTTCAAGCATAATAAAATTGGAATAAGTACAACAAACAAAATAGTTGGAAGCTTAAACAAATTTCAAAACACGTGAATCAATAAGTTTAGTTGTTTTTACAAAAATATATTAATAAGGTACAATTCAATTATTAAAAGTAATAATAATAAGAAAATAAAATTTAAGATAATCTAACATAACTCGACTCCAAAGAAAGCAGTTAACGCATTATTTTGAAGTTCAATAATGCACATTTTGAATTTGTCGACTTCCTCGTGACAATAAAAAATGAAAAATCGTTTTCCATTGTTGCACTAACATTGGGGAACAACAACAACAATTGCGGAGATATAAGTCAAAAAACAATGTAAAAAGCGTTGTAGTCCCTATGGCCTAGTGGATAACACATCCGACTTTGGATCAGAAGGTTGCAGGTTCAATTCCCGTCGCGGAAATATGAAAAAATTATTTCTATTTTCCATTCGCACAGAAAATTGTGCCGGACAGACAGACACACAGACAGAGAAATAAAAGATTTTAGTAATATAGATTACAAATATACAGCTGAATAATCTCTGGCTCTGGTAATAATTGCAATCAGAATAAACTTCAACAAGAAAACAATATCAGGAACAAATTTGGAATACATTGTGTACAGTGATGTAAGTGCAATCAAACCTTTTTGTAAAAGGTTCATAGCCGTTTCTGTGAAAATCTGACTTAAATTTTCTTACCCATTCCAAACTTAACCTTATACAACTCTAGCAAAATTTTTCACTCCATGACATTCATTACTCCATCAAGGCTAACACATCAGCAAGCTATCCTTTGTAATCATCACTGCATACACAGCATTCTGAATCTTCGCCAGTGTTTTTGAGTATCCTTTTCATTTTAGTAAAGCATTACCAGTATCATTTTTTTCAAGCTTCTTCATTCCAAAATAGCATGAAGAGAATAAGTAGTAATCATGCAAATGGATTGCCTCAATGTGAAAAGACTTAATCAAACTCAAAATTAGTCCTAAATTATTTGGTGATTCACAGTGAGATACTTATATACAAACACCTCATACACTGTTTTAACAAAGATCCACTTATTCTTCCTTATCCACTCCTGGTATTATCTTAATATTTGTCTTTATTTTTATGAAATAAGAAAAACTATTTTCTATTTTTTACACGCACACAGACTAGAGAAATGTTATTGTCAATGTCTTGCAAAAATGTTCAAAAAAAAGAAAAAAGCAAAGACAAGCTAAACATTGTAAGAGGGCAAAAACTATGAAAGAATGTAAATGAATTCAATATATAAATGCCACTTACTTAACAGATTATAAAGAAAGCAATTTTGTGATTTTTTTTTTTTTTTTTTATATTTTTTGCCTAATATTTCTAATTATGAATACTTATTGAAATTATTTCATACTAGTGGGTGGGTTAAGTTATCTGAAGTAAATTAATTTGTTCTACTTTATCCTCAAACCAGTAACTTACAATTTTTAATTGCTTTTTTAAATATTGATTAACTGGGTTTTAAATTGATACAAGTACAGTTTCAAGAAAATTTTTGAAACTGCAAATCAAAGAAAGCCTGCCTTACAAATATCACTTAAGAGAGATTAATAATGATCCTTTGAAATCTTAATAATACAATTTAAAAATAAAATAAAATGGTCTTTTCAACTCTTTTATCACATTTCAATTGCCATTTTGATGCTCTGACAAAATTAATCATATGTAATTACAATGTTGATTAATCACATTATTTTTTTTCCAATGGTCTAAAAAAAAAAAAAAAACAAACAAACAAATTTGTGAGGTTATAATTTTGTCAGATCTTTAAAAAAATATGTAAAAGAATAAAATCACAATTAAGTTTTGTTTTAAAATGGATCTAGTAATATTAACTTTCTATTATCTATATTTCTCTAAGTAGATACTGCACATCAATTGATGAGTAAATATAAACCGCTATGTAATTGAAAAATAAAAATTAAAACATAGGTCCTCCTAATGTCAAATTTTAAACTGTGTCCCAATAAGTTTCCGATTGATCTCAGCCAAGATGACAGAATACTGAAGAGCCTTTTCTGCAGGTATATTGGTAAAAATATCTTCTTCTTTATCACCTAAATTTTAATATAAAAAAAATCAAAATAAGTAAACTTTTTTTTTTCTTCAAATATTACAATATAAAAAACAGAATATTCAATTTTAATCAAAAAAAAAAAAAACCAATTGAAATTAAAGATGAAATCTATAAAATTGTAATTAATAATCTAATCTGTCACTGCCATGAGATATTGCTGTGACTACGTCATTCAACTATGCTCCTCAGATCAAATCATAGGTAGGTATGGATGTTTTTTTATTTATTTTTTTTTTCACTTTATCCAAAGATTCCTGTCTGAATATTTTCCAATCTTCTTTTGATTTAGGATTTTTTTTATATTTTTGATTTGGCAGTATGGCGAAAAAGAAACAACATTTTTAAGAATGTATTTTTTTTTTAATCAATTATATGCCTTCCATTTCTCCAAATGCCAGTATCTCATCTTTCAGTCAACTTAGTAATGTCACTTTCACAAAAAGATGTAGATTTTGAGATGAAAAAGTTCATGAGGCATATTTTAATTTTATGAAAGCTATTCAATTATTGTTAATTAAATCATATTAATTTACTGTATTAATAATTTTGTTGAAATGACTTTGCAGAACTTAATAATAATCTTAATATAATTAAAATGATTGTGGAGAATGAATAAGAATATCCTAATATATATCTTTCTTTCTTTTTTTTTTGTGCTATCAAGTGTCATTAGAGTTCATGAGGCTCTCACATATATGATTTCCTAAAGCAGAAGAATCAACATTTAAATGTTTTGCTAATTTTCAAAATGTTTGCAGTTGATTTTCAGATCTCATTTGAAAGCATGTTCATCAATTTAAAGGCATGGTTTGTCATATTTACCTCAAAATCCTTATAATAATTTGGCTTTTATCTTAAACCAAATTTGATATTTGTGCTCTATTATTCACAAGTACAAGAATTTACTGAGTAAGTTGTTGCATTTATATCTTTTTTAATATTGGTGTAAAATGACATTGAAAAAAACACTTCACAATCTCCATTTTTTTTTTCTTTTATTGTGGCTGAAGGACTTATTTCAATAAATAGATGTAATATCTTAATGACAGCAATTCATTCCCTGAAAATGTCCAGTACATTTATATTTCTTAAAAATATTGAACTTACTGTAATCAAAACTACTTACAGTAGTACTTAATGTAGTCAAAAACTGCAGCTTTTTCATCTAACGAGCAGTAACTATCTGAATTAAAAAAAATCTTTTTGCATATCATTTAATGATTTCAGCATTATTTGTTTCTCATCAACTTATTCTTAATAGAACTTATATTTGGTTTCATTACATTGAGCACCTAACGGTCGAATGGTTTAGACATAGTGGTTAGCCATTTCCTGTAAGGATTCAAATCCTGGATAAGATACAGTCCTTTCTTTCTCTCCTCTTGTTCATCCAGTGGTTGAGGAATCATCTGGAGAGATGTTCTCCAGTCTTCCCCTAAATTTCCTCTCACTGTCCATCTACCAGACATCAGAAGCAGCAAAAAAGTTGTCCTATCCTCCCTCGTAAGGTATGATTAATGAAGAAGTGTGATAGCTTCTAAATTAGGCTGTAAGCAGACACTTAACAACTAATTATTTCAGAAATCAATAAAATAAAGGAGGACACTAAGGAGATGGACCTTTCAGTCTTTGAGCTTATTTTGCTGAGATGTAAAACCTCAAAACAGTAATTTCCTGTAATGCCTACAAAATTTGCAATACTGGTAAACTTATTACATTAAATTCATAATATGCCACTCAAAATTCAACCTCACACCTCTGTCGTGAGTGGTGGGCAACATCCTAGGATCTTGCTAAGAATTATGGATGGCTAACGTGGCTCTGATCCCCGAATCCAAGGTGGAAGGAATCATGCCAAGAGATGAGTAGCTACTGACTTACAAATTCTTAATAATGGTAACACTCCTACTTTTTTCAATAAAGAAGTTATTGAAATTACCTTGGGTACTCATTATATTAGCACCATGATTAAAAACTGGCATGTATCCAGTGAGATGACTTATTTGGATCACAAAGATATACGCTTTATTTTAGAATCCAGTTGTCGTGTAATGGCAGAAATCCTAAAACTACTGATTGGGAATCTTATAAAGATGACCTTAAAAATAGTATTAAGAATTGCCCACAATGGATTCCTTCTGTAGAAGTAGTAGAGATAGCTGCTGATTTTGTGCAATAATCTATTATCTTCTCCTTTAATGCGAATCGTCCCTTAAAAAAGTGTCAGCTACCAAGACAAGTTTCTTGGTGGAATAAAGAGTTGACACATCTCAGGACTCCCACTAGAAAGATGTTTAATGCAGATGAAAGTAATGGTAATTGGATTGTATAAACAATCCCTCACTAAATATAACAAGGCTTTGAGAAAATTGAAACTGTGTGGAAATTGCAAATGTTCCCAATAGTTCTCAATCTGGGTATTACTGGGGCAATGAAAACAACCCCTATAGCCGCTATGGAGGTCCTTCTTGATTTACCCCCTCTTCACTTGGCACTTGAAGCAGAGGCAAGAGAATACGTAGATTGAAAGTTAATTATCTGTGGAAACCCCATTTTTGGGTCATTCCATGTCGGATCACCTGATGAGTTCACCACACCATCACAGGTTTTCATGAAAATTTATTTGTATGTAAGGGGTTATAAAATAACACATTCTGCAAAATATGGGATTTTTAGGTTAAATACTTGCTGAGATATGAATTTTTTAAGTTATTATTTTTTTTAGGCGCCGCGGCCCTTATTTTACGTACTTTATTGAATACCTCATCTCCTAATCAACCAAACATTTAAAAATTTGAGATTTTAACCCAAGTCTGAGAAAGGTCTAGAGTAACTGAAAAAATAATAATAATCAAGTTGGAGTTTTCTCCTGAGCCTGGAAAAAAAATTGCAAAGTTGGTATTCTTATCGTATTGCTTAAAGAAATATCCAACATTATTACTTTGTCAACAATTATTACTTTGCATATTTACTTAGTAAGTTCAAGTTACCCCTTAAGTTATTAGTCATCTGACAAGTATTATTTGGTCTACTGACATTTGCTCATTACGGGACACTGCCATTTAATGAAACATCTTTTTTATCTAAAGATTGTTTCAAATCCTACTTGCAGGAGATGTGAACAAGCTGATGAAACAGCACTACATATCCTAAAGGCCGCTTTAGATGTGCCATTTGAGTAGGCTATATCAATGGCAATGTCAGGGTAGATTGCCAGTAGCTTTAAAACTTTGTCTTATATGTTCCATATCGCATCCAACCAGAAGGAAAATTTACACTTCTCAATTGTCATCATACCTTTGTTTTATTTGCGAAAAAATAAGATTGATTTATTTAAAAATCATTTATTCAATGCATCGAATAAGCGAAAGAATGTTTTTAATTAATTAAAATAGGAAGTATTTTTTTTTTTTTCATCTTTTTGTATTTCTTTGTTTTCAGTTTTGATATTTCTCATTAAATCTCAACCAATGACGATATATTTTCTAGATTTAAACCACTGGCACCACTTCAAATTTTCAGGCCTGAATTTTGTTATGATTTTGGTTAATAATGTAGCTTTTTCTGGAAACATCCACAAAAACATAAGGAAAAGATGACCTCTGTTCATGAAAATCATTTTGTAGTCAGTAATTTCGAATAAATGGTATGAGATGGCACCTTCAAGATGGCACATCATCTCTTTGAAAACAGAACATGTTCTAAATTAGAGCAGGAGGGTCAATGTGCTTTCCATCCCCCCATGGCACAGAGACTGCCTGTTGAAATGGTACGTCTAAGACGGCCTTAAGTGAGTGTGAGACTCTTGCCAGCATAAAGATACAATACGCTACAATATATCAAGCTATTCGTCATTATCCCTGAATAAAATGCTACAGATAATTATAATCCTAGGAGTTATGAAGGATTGAATGATACTGGGATGCACAATAGGCCTTATGAGGCCGCAGTGTAAGGGGCTATTAAAGTATCTCCCATATCATATTATGTTAAATTCTTAACATGCTTAAGAGTTACTTGGTACAGCATTATAAAAAATTAGATGGGCTGAAAATAAATAATAGTAAAAATTATAAATTATCACATAGTAACTGTATTGTTTCAGGTCTTTATCTTTTTGTGGACAAACAGATCAGCTGAAATAAAAAAAAAAAAAAAAATAGATTTTGGTTTCTATTTAATTTTAACCTCTATTTTAACCTGATGAGAGATTTGGAGTTATCTTTTGCTGCTATCTAACTGTGCAATCCACAAATATTAGTAGCTTTCCAATAGGATGGAGACATGGTTGGGCATAAAAACAAATATAGAAAAAACAATAATTACTTATCCAGGAATTTTTTTTCTTTGCGTAGTTGGAGTGTGTTAAAAAGTATTGCTGTTGCCTAATTGTTATTTGATCAGAGAATGTAGTTAAAGCTTTTTGAATTATTGAAGATAGATATGTGTGTCAAACATCAATTTCTTGAGTTCATAACAATGGAATTTACTCAAACTAAAATAACAGCAAAAGTAAAAAATCATATTTTAATGATTGTAAAAAATTTTGCTGTTAAAAAAAATTAAAAAAGTTATCAACCATATTTAGCAGAAGTACAATAAATAATGAATGTGATCACCAAGGCATTTTGTCTTACTATTGCACTTTCAAAGATGTAACATTTGGAAAAGATTATCCTTGGAAGCAGTAAAGAAGATCCCACCTCCAAGCAAAAAAAAAAAAAAACAACTTTAAATTGAGCAACAGTCATCCTAGGTGAAGCTTTTTAGTAATGAAGAGGACAATCAAATAGTTGTCACAATTTCTCTATTACTTTTCGTAAATTGTAATAATTATGCCATTACCTTCAAAGCTGTAACAGTATTGAAAAATCGTAATAATTAAAAAACAAAATCTGAAAAAATGGGAACTATGTATTAATATTTCGAAAGGTCAACAAAGAAAGGCGATTAATTCTGTGGTGATTTGCCAAAAGGAGTTAAGTCCTGAAACAACATTTCTGGGAAAATGAAAAAGAAAGTTCAGAGTCATGTAAGACATAGTGCAAATGCAAGGTTTTATTTATGTATAAAGCTGAACTATGTACAGTGGACGGTTTGGCATATCATGGATGCATTTAAAATGGATTGATTGAACATGTTATCTTAAAATGGCCAATTGTGGACTTATCCCCTTTTGGTAAATCACCACAGAATTGAGGGTCGTAAGATATAACAAACATTTAAATTTGAATACCTGGTTTCAAACTTATTTTAAATTGGAAACTAGGTATTTTCCTTATCACAAGGATTCAAGTAAAAGAACTATAAATATATATTTAAACATGTAACCTAAAAAGTTCAAGAGGCATTTCAGAACCCTGCTTGATAAACTTACTGCTTTCTGATTTTCGTTCTCTGTTCAAACTTATTTTAGGCCTTCCTCTTCTCTTTGGAGCACTTCCTTCTTCACTGTTGGAGACATCTTCAAAATCAGCTGTGGATGTACTAGTACTAGAAGAGGATTTATGCTTACGACATCGTCTGTGAAGCTGATATTTTGAGAAAATGAATAATGAATACAAGAATCATTCATTCAGTAAATTACTTCTGAATTTACTGATCTAATATTAAAAAACAAAACAAAAATATTTAAGTAATCAATCAATTAATAAAACACTTTGGAATGTCTTAACTAGCATTTAAAAGCAACTGAGGTATATTAGGGTTCACAATATATCATATCACAACAATTATAACAGGATGTATAATGCAAATATAAGATTCTGAGAATAAAAATCATATCTTACAGGTAATTTTATTAGATGCTCTCTTTTCAAAGAAAAGAAATTGAAATATTGTCGATACTTCCCTTTAAGACAGGGGTTCTCAACCTTTTTTTACCCATGGGCCCCTTTTCCTTTCTTTTTTTTTTTTTTTTTTTGGTGGACCCCCTCATAGCTAAAAAGTAAAGGGATTATATTAATAATCAACGAAATAGTAAATGATTATGCTTCATTTTGAATGAAAACTAATTTAATGCAAATAAATTATGCTAGAGTGATAAATAATACATATTCTACACACTGGTAAATAATTCATAATAAGCCATTTTAAAATAAGTGTGATTCAATGAGATCCCTGTGGACCCCGAAGAATATTACATGGACCCCAGGGTCCATATGGACCCCGGTTGAGAACTCCTGCTTTAAGATATCAGTTTTCTTGAAAAAAGGGAAATATTGAGATTGCACAATTTTCCATTCACACAATTAAGTAAATGGAAATCTAGGACAGCTGTTTCGTCCTTGGTAGGACTCAACAACCTGATTTACCCATTGACAATCAACTCAAAGGTATGAAAGACTGGGGATTTTGCTCCGGGGAGTGGGCTCTCCCAAAAATAAACAACAATAAGAAAATTACTGTAACCAGTACAGTATCAAAACCTTGACCATCTAATGCTAAGCACAAAAAACAATGTGTACCTAAATTTTTCTATTTAAGACCATATGGGTTCTTGTCTTGCTTGTCCTAAATTAAATGACTAAATAATATTAGCTGGCTGAGGGCTTGATACTATACTAGCTATAGTGATTTTTTTTTGGGGGGGAGGTCCCATTCCTGGGAGAAGAAGGGGGATCTTAACAAGGACAAAACAGCTCAATTTCTGTTAACAATAGCTATCGATGTGAATGGGAACTGTATTCTCAATATTTCCCTTTTTCCATGTTTCAATTTCTGCAATTCAAGCTTCCCACATCAGTTTTCTCCTAAATATACATATGTAAAATAAGCAAACTTGCATTTGATAGCAAAAATGATCAAATGAAAAAAAAAAAGAATGGAGAAGGGAAACGGTAAAAAAGAATAGCTCACAGATGACTTACTGGACAGAATAGAACTAATAGATGGCAAGATTTCAAAGTTACCTACAACAGTGGTTGTCAGACTTTCAATTTCATGGACCAGGAAATTATGGGGAATGATACAGAGCATATCAACTTTTTATTGAAAATGAGTTATGATATGGACAAAAAATGGTATAAAAGAAAGCAAAATATTACACTGATAGGGATAATTTAATAAAAAAAAAGATGTAATTAGAAAACAAGAAAAAGTCAGTTTTCTATTACTTAATAGATTGAAAGCTGACTTAATAACAAGGGAAGGTATGAAGTTAGCAAAAACATGCTCCTGATGTTGAGTTACAAAAAAATATTGATATGTGTGAGCATGATACAGGACAGATGCAATGTATAACAGGATAATGTGGGGCAGATATTTTGAAAGAGGAGCTCTCTCTTTCTTATTTCAAAGCAATAATGGAAAGCTTTATACAGACGGTTGAGACAGATACAATTGAACGATTTGGAACCAGCCTATACCTCATGATACAATGTGTCGCATGCATCGGTGTAGTGATGTAGTATGATGCATGGCTTTGGAATATTCTGTGGACAGATGAGGCACATTTTACGTTAGACGGAGTTGTGAACACGCAGAATTGTCGTGTGTGGGGTTCCTCAAACTCCTACGTAGTGCATTCCCAGTACATGACTGTGTGGTGTGGATCCACTGTGGATTTCATTCTGGGTCCATATTTTTTTTGAGGAGATGACACCTGCAGGTCCTGTCCGGTGCACTGTTAGAAGTGCGCATTACTGTCAACTCTTGATACAGCATGTGGCTTCAGCCTTGCAAGAATGTGGGTGTTTACAGACAACAGTCTTCATGCAAGATGGTGCAGCACCGCATATTGGCTACCCAGTAAAGGAACTTCTTCATGCCCGCTTCGGCGATGATCGTGTTCTGTTGAGACACTTTCCAGAGGATAATCCAGACCTTGATCCATGTGACTTCTGGCTGTGGGGAACCCTGAAAGATTGTGTTTATGAGGGACAAGTTCGGACCTTGCCTGAACTGAAAGCCAATATCATTCGTCATGTTGCAGCCATGTCACGAGAGACACTTCGTGCTACTATTGAGCATGCTGTCCTGCGCTTCCAGGACGTCATCGACGCAGATGGTGGGCAAATTGAACAGTCACTCTAAAAGCATTAAAATACTGCATTCCCACTGTCTGTTTATGATCTTGCAGTGCAACTTTTTCACCTGGTAGCAACTTTTTGAGGTATTTTGTTTTTTGTTGGAATTCTCTTCCCCGTGCTCTACATAGCTTATACACAAAGTTGCATTACTGTCTGTGCAATAACGTGGTCTCCAGATAGCGCAGAAGTAGGGAGCTTTAATTATAACCACCCAGTACATATGCAGCCATTGTTATTCTATAATGGTGATATGTCAATTGTACATATAATGTCTATGAAAATAACGCTGTTCTGGGAAGAATACATCTGTGCTCTTTCTGATGTCAAAATATCATAGTTTGATTGCAAAACAGTGTCATGACAAAGGTTGGTGATCAGTAAGGGTACCATTAACCACATAATCTGCTGAAACAGTCAACTTGACCCCAAGGTTAAAGATACTGCCAAAACAGGAACCTGATGACACAGATTTAAGTCAGCTGACAGCCTGCTACCATATAATAGATCAGGGCAATGGTCACATGAGAAACTCGCCCAACCAACGTTGCATGGCATGGTTGTTAGGAATATCACAACCGACTGTGGGACATGTCATCTGAAACAAACTTGACATGCACAGGGTCCACAAAGCACATGGCCTCAAGCTCACTGAACAGCACATCCAGGAAAGCTTAATCAATGCAAGAAAACTGTATGAACAGTACCTCGCACGTGGCCACTGACAGTATGTCGACTTATTGGACAAAGCATGAACAATGCCAACCAACCTAAGGTGATCTGTTACTGGAACATAGGAGAGAAAGGACAAGCAGACTTCGTGTGGGAATGTAAAGAGAAGTTCTCCAAAGGTTTCATGATTGTCGCAGGATACTATGCTCATGGCCATCTCCTACTGATCAGAGTGGCTGCTAATGCCAAGCTAAATGCTGCATATTTCCAAGAGACTGTAATGGAACCAATCTATGGCACCCACGTCCCATAGCTTTATGGCAATGATGCTCCATTGGTGAACATTCGTTTAGATAAGACATTCAACCATAATGCAGTTCCTCAGGAGGTGAAACAGGATTCAAATCATTCCCTTCAGGTGCATACCGTTAAGTCTCCCCCAATGGTTTCAGGCTTCTCAAATCGAGGATTGCAAGAAACACACCTAGTACACTGGCTGGCCTATGGAAAGTCCGTTTAGATGTGGGGAACAAAATCCCTACAGAAATAACTATCCAGAATCTCCTGCAATGAAAACTACGATGCCTGGCGATTGTTCGTAACCGTGGTTGTTGCATCAAGCAGCATCAATGGTGGAAGAAGGGCTTATTTCCATAACACGAGGTCCCAAATTTGTTTAATTTTTTCTACTTCAACCTTACTATATTAAATACATTTATTTAATTGGTTACATTAATACAAAATGATGTTAATAAAAATTACCTTTTTTAATTGAGATTCAATTTCTAAAGCATTGTAGAAATCTGGTCTTTCTCTTTTTAGTCTTTCTGTTCTGCGTCTTTTCACTTCTCCAGTGGAATCATCTAAAAAAAAACATAACCATCCTAGCCTATAGCAAATGTATTTAGGATGCACTACATCACTATTTAAATAAGTAGATTTAATAATTAATCAATCATTAAAATTTATTATAAGCTCAATAAAAATAAATAGTTAAGTACATTTTAAAATATGTCACTAGGTAATTATGATTTATAAATATAAAAGCACTAGTTAAAAAATAAAATCAGTTTATTAAAATTTCATAAAGGACTATTATTCTTATTTATTTATTTATTTAATATCAACACACGGATAGCAATTTCTTAGTTAAACTTTCATCATTTCAATTACCATTATTCTTAGTTTTTGACTGTTAATTCAATATTATTGATAATTAGAGAAATAATATTTTGTATCATAATTAATTTATCTTCACAAATCTCTGAAGTTATTATTATTATTTTTTTAAAACAAAAAAAGAAAATAATGAAGGACAGTTTTAGAAACTTTCAATTAAAAATTCCAGACTTTTATTTCAAAAGATTAATGTATATGTTACAATAACTGTTCTACCTTTTCCTCCAATTTTATGGATACTTATTGGCCTCCTGGTGATGAAAAACACATGCCCACAAGGACAGTTTTTGCACGCAACTGGTACCTGAAAAACCACCAATATTTAGTATTTAAACACATTCAAATAAATAAAGAAAAAACCAAATAAATACAGATCCTGGGCTTTAAAAACAAATAAATTAGCTAACCCTTTCTATCCAATAGGATCTTAGTAAAATTAGAGCCTCCAATTTGAAGGTACTTAAGTTTCAATTTGTTGAAGTAGTTTAGATTGTTAGTGTCCATCTAATCAACAATAATGATTAAGAATTGGAAGTTTGGTGGAACAATGGATGTATTTATAAAAACTTGGGAAAAATAGTTTTTTATTATTGAAGCCTAAAATGCTAATATAATTCAATTACAAATTACAATCCTTTACAAATCAAAATCAGATATGTTATTGTTATTTTTCACTGAGTCTCTTAACTTATTAGTTAGGCTATTCTTTTTCTTCCCACCTTGCATAGTTTTCAGCCTCAACATTACCATTACCTATTACTGGCATTACCATTTCATTGGAAGTTTACTTCATAGCCAGATCTATTACACCTGGTAAATACTTCTTCTAGTGATTTTCACCCTTCATGTAGACAAAGAGGTAGGTAGAAATATTAATGCTTTACTCTAGATTTGAACAGGCTCTTGTGATTCATAGCTGAGTAACTTAATCACACAACTACTGCATGTTGGCACTTACACTATTATTTTACTTCAAAATGTGAATCTTGCAATAAATAATCAAGAACTTTTAACAGATGTTTTAACTAATGTTTCAAAGAAAATCATTCTGTTTATCAAGCCTTATCTTTTCACAAAAATCCCTGTTCAACTGACCAATTATGTTGCACAAATGAAGCCCAAAAGGTTGGCCCAGAATAATTAAGCTCAATAACTGTTTTATTATCAGATTTTAATTACAATTATATTTATATAAAATAAAGCATTTACTATTTTTTTTTGATTTCTTGTTAACAATAAATATCCAGTTTTGGCTTGAAACTTTATGTTAATGATATTCAAACAGTGCTCGCATGCACTGCCAAGTAGTGGTTAGACAGAATTAATTTAATCAATTACTGAGTCTCAAGAAGGTGGCGAGCTCAAGAAGTTCAAATCTTTGAGCTCCTGACTTTATATTCCAAGTGATTAAACAATATTGAATATTAAACAAGGACTGAAACTGACTGATATAATCAACAAACTCTGGAGATCAGTTTGTGCAAGTCAATATTCAAAACAAGAAGAACAATCAATGAAAACGTCAAGAACACATACAAGGTAAGAAAGCAACGTGTCACTGACAAAAGGGCAGGAGCATTGCTCATGGCCTTGACCTCACTTCGGGGGAGGTCTAAATGAACCTAAATAACATAAAAACAAAGGAAGAGAGCACTCGATAGGAAACAAATATGAATGTAGAAAAAAAAACTAACAATCAACAACTAAATGATGAAAGAAAAAGGATTAGAATATAATTCTACATCCCAAAGTAAAAATGTCGAATTGTGTAAAAAATATAAAAATCAACTTCTGCAATCAGAAGTGAAGTGCAAAGAATGTGAGCACGGTTTTCATCTTGACTGTTTACAGGACAAAATTGAATACAGTAAATTAGCAAAGAAAGCAAAGTCTTCTTGGAGATGTTCTGAATGCAAAAGTAAAACCAAAGAAAAATCACAGAATGAAGGGAATATGGAAGAAACATCAGAACTAAATTATCAGATTAAAGATTTGTTAAGAGATAAAGCCGAAATAAAGGGCAAAATACAAAAACTAGACTCACTGGAGAAAATGATGAATGATATCACAACATCCATAACCTTCCTATTAAACAAATATGAGGAATTGCTGGAAAAAAACAAAAGTATTGATGAAGAAGCAAAAAAACAAACAAACATTGGTTGTAAAACTCCAAAGTGAAAATCAAGAAAAAGAAATAAAAATACAGGAACTAGAGTGTTCCTGTAGAGCAGAGCCGGCGTTAGGGGGTGGTGAACAGGGTGACCACCCCAGGCCCCACGCCTGGTTAGAAGAAAGAGGATAAAATAGGATGTTAATATAAGATTTTCCTTTTTTTTTTTGGTTGTTAAAATAGGATTGTGAAGGCCCCCGCAAAATTCATCTTGCCCGAGGCCCCACATCCTCTTAACGCCGGCTCTGGCAAGATCAATATTCAAAACAAGACATATTCGAAACATTTAGAGCAGAACAGTAAAAAATCAAACATTGAATTACATGCACTAAAATTCAATAAGGGCAAAGATCTGCAAGAAATTGTTAAAAAATTGAAATGAAAATGAGTCTGCAAATCAGCCAAAGTAAAACTGATGAAATTCATTGATTTCCATCAAAAAAAAAAAAAAAAAAAACAGAGACAAACCCTATCCAATTATTATTAAATTTAAAGATTATCAAACAAAAAGAGACTGGATGGAGAAAAATAAATAAATAAAAATCACCAACGATGACATATTAGGAAATGGAGATAGACAACAGATATATATGAATGACAATATATAACTACAAAGTAAAAAAAAAATCTATTCTGGCAAACCAAATGTAGGGCAAAAGAAAAACCATACAAATTCGTATGAATGAAAGATAGTAAAATTTTCACAAGAAAATCAGAAGAATCGAATATACTTAAAATTATCAAACCAACAGACTTAGAGGAAATGAATTAATGTCTAATAGGTAATTAAGAATAACTTTCATTATTGAAATAGCAACTGATTTCGAATTTGAAAACCTTATTATTAAGCCAAAAACCAAAAAGGTAAATACAGGGTGATTATAATTAAAGTTCAAATTTCAACATGTTGTAAAAAAAGAACCACTGCTCAGAATGACCTGAAATTTGAACTGAATATACTCGAAGAAAGGGGAAAATGGTATGGCATAAGAAAAAAAAATAGTTACAAATGTTAGCAATAGATGGCTCTTTAAGCATCATAATATGCAAAATGCAAGACGTGTCGTGCGCACGACCCATTGCATTTGTTATAAAAACACGGGGTTTCCTCATATTGCTTCTGAGAAGCTCGCCATGACTCTTTCAATGAAGGATCGTGCTCTGCTTGTGAAGCTCTTTTACAAGAACAGTGGCTGTGAGACAGTAGCTCTGAAGTTCCGGACAGTAAAGGATATGAAAAAAGGCTGTGGTCCGATGTCTGCCAAGTGTCTGGAGAAAATGATGAAGAAATTCGAAGAGACAGGTTCTTTTGAAGTGAAATCTGGCAGAGGGAGGAAACCAATTGCTTCGACATCAGTAGAAGATGTGGCCACAGCAGTCCAGGAAGAGATGAGGAGTGGTGTGGAAACGTGCAGTGCACGGGGAATTGCCCGAACTTTGGACGGTGCATAAAATTGTACGAAACACCCTGCAATGCTATCCATACAAAATTACCCATGTTCAGGAGTTGCTTCATGCTGAGCTGTCAGTAAGAGAAAGGTTAGCTCTAGAATTTCTTGCTTGCATGGAAGTGGGCGATGAATGGCCATGGAACATTTTGTGGATGGACGAAGCCCATTTCCATCTCCAAGGACCTGTCAATACTCAGAATTGCAGAATATGGGCAACGGAAAATCCGTTCGCACATGAACCAGTAACTCTTAATTCTGCAAAGGTAACTGTGTGGTGTGGGTTGATGCCAGCGTTTATCGTAGGGCCATTTTTTTTCAAGGAGATGGGTCATGCTGGTCATGTTACCTTACCGTCAATTGTAAATGCTATGAGAATCTTTTGCGCAATCACGTCATGCCAACACTTCAACAGCTTGCATGTGAGGGTAGCATCATTTTTATGCAAGATGGCACTCCTCAGCACATTGCAAAGCCAGTGAAGCAAGCTGCTCAAGAGGCATTTCGAAAATGATAGAATTATCAGCCGTCATTTTCCAACAGCCTGGCCGTCAAGATCCTGATCTTAATCCTTGTGACTTCTGGCTGTGGGGTTATCTGAAAAATGTTGCGTTTAGTGGTCTGATTGCAAACTTAGCTGAATTGAAGGACCACATTGCAGAACACATTCACAACGTGACCCTTGAGACACTGCAATCTGTTGTGGAACATGCTGTTTCTCGGTTTCAACTTGTGGCAAAAAACGGTGAACAGCATATTGAACATGTCTTGTGCAAGTCTGACAATTAACAGCTGATTTCATTGTTGCTTTTTATGCAATTTTTGGCCTCCGGACAATTAAAAACCGATTTTTTCCATCCGATATGGTACGACCTTGCTGTGATGGATGGGCTTTAAACTAACAGTGCCACAACTGTTGAATGACTTGGAAGTCATTTCTTCAGTAAAAACCCGATACAGTCATGCACATTGAACAGATTTAATGTGCAACTCACGCCATAGCCATCGTATTGCGATTCAAATGTCACTTGTAGCTGAACCCATTTACGTTACGACGCTTAAAGAGCCATCTATTGCTAACATTTGGAACTATTTTTTTTCTTATGCCATACCATTTTCCATTTCTTCGAGTATATTCAGTTCAAATTTCAGATCATTCTGAACAGTGGTTCTTTTTTTACAGAATGTTGAAAGTTGAACTTTAATTATAATCACCCTGTACTTTGAATCATTGGGAAAAATAGTCTAGGGAAAAAAAATAATAAATCTGAAAACAAAACAATCAAAACACAAAATCTTCAGTACTACATTTAAATATAAGATCAATGAGAAAAAAACTGGAATTTGCTATTAATTAAAATTAAAAATATCAATCATCTAATTGCCATCTTAATTTTAACAGGAACTAAAACTATAGAAAACAGAAAATTTCAAGATTGCAAAATTTAGAATTGCAAAAAGAGGAGGAGGTATTATTATTTTTCTATAAAAATAACTTGCTTCCATCAAACATTGAAAATGACACAACTTTCTTCGAAAATTTATTAGTAAGATTTTCAAATAAAACCCAAAATATTAACATTTTAACCATATATAAACTACCTAACACAAAGAAAGGTAAATTTACTGACGAATAGAGAATCTATTCATAAAAAATGAAAATATAATAAACACCTGCCCAACTATACCAATTGGCAATGTAACTATAGATCTTTTCAAGATAAAAAAAAAAAAAACAATGCAATACAGAAATACCTAAAACTTATGTGCAATAATGGTTTCAAAAATTATCTTTATGGAACAACAAGAAACAACACGACAATTCAAAAAAACATCAAAACAAATATTGATCGTATTTTATAAATAAGAATGATATCGAAACACAAGGAATAATATGTAAAGAACGAATCTCGGATCACTATATAATAATTCTGGAGTTAAGAAAGGGTCATTCCACGTCAAGTCATCCAGGCCATGTCACCCACTATCTAGTTGAGAACTGAGATTTTGTGTACTGGTTTTATACTTAATTTCATGAACTTTTGCCAATTTTTATTGCTTTATATTCATTCTGTTGGTAGTAATTGCAGAAAGTTTGATGCAATATGGTACTTCAAAGCGAATTGTGAAAATTTGAAAATTGGCTGCAGTTTTTAAATGGAAACAAGTAGGCTGACAATTTTTTCCCTGAATATGCTTTCTGACATGTAGTTTATGAAAACATGAAAGAATTGGCCATATAAAATTTTGTTTTAATTGTTTTTGTGTTTTTTTTGGTTAAATTAAAAAAAAAAAAATTTGGACACTTGCCCCCTTCTGAAAATCCTTGAAAAAATTAGAAAGTGATTTACAAATAGTAAAGTTTCATCACAAAAAAAAAAATTGTAGAAATGAATGGCACTCACAAAAAAAAATTCGTGAAAGAATTGGCCATGTAAAATTTTGTAGATTGTTTTTTTTTTATTAAATTAAAAAAAAAAATTTGGACACTTGCCCTCCCCTCTGAAAATAATTAGAAACTGATCTGCAAATAGTAAATTTGCATCACAAAAAAAAAATCAATTTTGAGAAATGAATGGTACTCACAAAAAAAAATTCGTGAAAGAATTGGCCAAATAAAATTTTGTAGATTAATTTTTTTTTGTTAAATTAAAAAAAAAAAAAAATTGGACACTTGCCCCCCTCTGAAAATCTTTGAAAAAATTAGAAAGTGATTTACAAATAGTAAAGTTTCCTCACAAAAAAAAAAAAATCTGTTTTGAGAAATGAATGGTACTCACAAAAAAAATTCGTAAAAGAATTGGCCAAATAAAATTTTTTAGATTAATTTTTTTTTGGTTAAATTAAAAAAAAAAATTGGACACTTGCCCCCCTCTGAAAATCATTGAAAAAATTAGAAAGTGATCTGCAAATAGTAAGTTTGTATCACAAAAAAAAAAAAAATCAATTTTGAGAAATGAATGGTAAAAAAAAATTCGTCGGGAATTTTGAGAACATTTCCATTCAGCCATTAACATTCCCACAATATCCTTAATAGAAATACTGTTAACTACTCAAGAAACATTAACAACATAAGTGAGCATAAAAATATACAAATGCAACAAAAATTGCAATATAAAGCAAAACTACAAACTATAAAATATACTTGTGCATTATATAAGATATGAATCTTCATTCAAGTTCATTTGGAACTATATAATATATATATATGTTATATATATATTATATATATATTATATGACAAGACGCTTTAATGCTTCACATTTAATATTTTTTTGTACGAGGACCACTTTACTTCCACCAATCTTGAAGACTTTCTTTTGAGAATAAGTATGGCCTGTTGCTGTGGTGATATCAACTTCACATAGAATATGTGAGAATGGGACATCACAAACATCATTATCAGGCCAATAGAAGGACAGGGATGGTCCATGAGGATGCATGAACCTTACTGTAACATCTCCTTCTACACCATTCACTTTCTCAACAATCCCCAAATACCAAGAAGTCATATACAAATGCAACATAGCAGTTGGGCTGCACAGAGCATAATGGCATCAGTGGCGGAAGTGCAGAGAAATCATGAATGATACTAAAATCAGTATCACAGCTTAGTCTTTTTGCTCCAATCTTGGTTGGTGATAGTGGTATAATGTGATGCATAGATCGTGTTCCAGGAGCAGTTTTTGCACTTTCAAAGCGTGGGAAAAGAAAATTTCTAACTTGAACCATTTCATCTTTTGAAACAAAGACAACTGAAATGCCTTGTAGGTTCTCCCGACAGGACAGAATTAAAATATCTGCGACGCAGTAAGTATTTGATCTTTATATAGTCTTTGCAAACTTGTTTTTGTGACAAATCTTTTGACAATGCTACCAATACCATCGCAGGGAGATTTGCCATGGCTGGCTGCAAAACAAGACCAGCTGCACTTTATATTGAAATTGTGTTCATGGTAGCAGATATTTCTGAAATGCTTACAATTTTTATATTGTGCAGCACATATGTCAGTGAAATATTCAGCATAAGCAAGGAGAATTTCAGGAAATTCAAACTTCAAAAAATTCAATACAATCTTCTGAGTCTGATACAATAGGGCCACATCATGTTCTAGATCATCAGAAATGATACAAAAACTTTTTGCTTGCAACTGTTGATCTTTTCTGTAATATATAACAACAGTGTGAAGAGTGCAGCTACCATTGTATTAATCTTGAACAACAAAATTGAGATTTTCACTGAAATCCATTAAAATTAACACTGATCCTTCCTCAAGTGTTTCTTTCTTCATTTGCAGATAATCAGACTGATTGAGCAATAGAAGAATGTGGAGTAAGTTTTCAATTTTATTAATTAGTGAGTCGCAGAATTCTGATACAGTGGTGATTTGAACATTTAAAGTCATTCTATCTGTTGATCCCATTGACTGTACTGAACCATCTCATCAGGATCATAGTCTTCTATTTCATTTTTTAAGTGTGTTTGAAGTAAAGAACTGGGAAGGGGGGGGGGGACATTTTTTGCACAGACGGAGCATACAGGCTCGGTTATTTATATCACGTTACTGTTTTCATTAGATCATGGTATGTTACTTTAATAGAAATGGAATTTAGAAGCAATTAACATTTTGACTGTAAGTGTTGACACATACAGTAGGTGTTCCTGATGATCCTACTAGTATACACTGTTTCGGTCGAAGAGATTCAAATTTTGAAAATCCTACTTTGTCTTCAGGATACTTCTTTTTATAGAGAGAATACATTTCAGCTAAATTACTTAAAACAAGACGCTTCTGTTCATATGTATTTTTTATGGTGCTCACTTTACAGGTGACATGATAGTCAGAAATTATCAATTTTTTTTTTTTAATATAGCGTTTTTTCTGCACTTCCCATCATTTCTACAAACTGATTTTGTTTTGTGTGACATAAAGAAAGATTTATAATAATATTGTAAAATTTTCAAAGGAATCTATGAGGGGGCAATACCTTAAAAAAAATATAATGCCCAGGTATCAAATTTATTTGAAAAAAATTATTTACATTTTTTTTCTAAAAAAAAACTTATGATTACTCAATAAAAGGAGCATGAACATAAAAATATAAACATTCCTCTTTAATTTAAAAAAAAAATATCAAGGTTCTACTGCAAAAACTGTAGGAACTATTGCATTTTTAAATTATCAAGGAGCTCGTCCATGGAACACCTGAGTTCCTGGACCCATATAACTTCTTGAGACCATTACTGAAAAATTACTTAACCTGCAACATTTAAATTTTGGAAATGTTCATATATCTAGGTAAACTTCATTTATACAAAATTTCAAAGTTTTCTGTGAGGGTGGGTGACATTTACTAAAATTTCTGGATGATTTGATACGGAATGACCCGAAATTATCTCAGACAATAAATTAGATGAGCAGAAGCAGAGAAGAAAAGATTTTCTTGCACTCTATTGGGAAGCAAGATTGAAGATAGTGTGAGCCAGAACAAGCCATTGGACAACAACAACAACAAATTATCTCAGAAATAAAGATATAAAACCTAAAGAAATGGAAAATTATAGTAATAAATGCTGCTTAAATCCAGCCAAATTAAATGAAAAAATAAGTAATCTAATAATACGAGTTGAAAATGAAAATATAATAGATATACAAATATCTATAAACAACTAATCATTGTTAACAAAACAAAATTGATGGGGAAAAAAAACAAACAAAAAAAACAAAACAAAGGTAAACGAGAAAAGAACTTAAAAAGAAAACAAATAGATTGGATTACAACTGAAATAATAGAAGAAATAAATAAAAAAGATAAGTTATTTAGAATGCACAAAAATAACCCAACAAATACAAATCATCTGAACAACTATAAAACAATCAGAAATAAATCAAATACAATGATAAAAAAGGCAAAAAAAAGAATACTATAAAAGCAGATTCAAAAACGAATATAATGCCCCTAGAAAACAATGGGATGAAATAAATAAATAAAATACTAGGCAAGAAAAAAATGAAAAATTTGAAAGAAATAAAAAACCTTATCAACTCCATGGAAGGAGACAGATGAGAAATATTATTAGCAAATAAATTCTTACACAATTCAGTAAAACAATATCAAATTATTATACAAGTTGTTCAAAACTATTTACATCCACAGACTCCATAGGAATGATCAGAAATAGAATGGTCCTAGAATTCTCAATAAGTGAAATTAACAATATAATAACAAATATGAAAGACAAAAAATCTATGGGCCATGACAAATTAAATACAAGAACAATAAAACAAAACAACATGTTATTTTCTTATATAATAACTATAATTATCAAAAACATTATATCAAAGGGAAATTCCCAACAGATTTAAAAACTGCCAAAATTATTCCAATATATAAATGTGATAACTATAAAAACCTAGCAAATTAGAGATCTAACTCCATCCAACCTATTATAGGAAAAATGATAGAAAATTACATTTCTTTGAAATTGAACACTTTTTTTTAGGAAAACATGCTATAATAAGCTCAGAACAACATGCATACCAAAAAAACAAAAGTACAAATAGTCTACTAGAGAAATTAAGCAATAATAGCAATGAACGCCTAAATAATGGTAATTTTATTCTTCTATTATCCATAGATCTCAGTAAAGCATTTGATTCAATCACTTTGAAGATCCTTTTTGAGAAATTGAACAAGTTGGGAATCACAAGTGTATTATTGGAGATAATAAAAGATTACTTTAAAAGCAGAAAGATATGTGTATCTATTGAAGGTAAAAAGAGTAACAAAAAAAAATAAAGGTTGGAGTGCCTCAAGGCTCCAACCTAGGGATACTTTTTTTTTTTTTAATCTTATATATAAATGATATATTCGAAATAATAAAACAATGCAAAATACATATACAGGGTGTTTCAAAAATACACGGCATAATTTCAGGTATGTATTTCCCACATGTAGACAATCAAAATAGTTCATTACAACATATGTCCGGAAATGCTTCATTTCCGAGTTATGGCCTTCACAACATTGAAAATCACCGGAACGTTTTTCGTTCCGCCGGTCGTTGCCATTACAGAAGATGTTCAAAATGACCACCTCCTGCTTGAATACAGACCTCACATCGATGTCTCA
>JAFIDM010009631.1:230815982-230828152 GCA_023159025.1 Thereuonema tuberculata
GGAACAAATTTACGCTAATAAAAACAAAAACTTGAACTGATCAAAGAATTAAAGAATTAAGATTTTTATTTAAAATAAATATATATAAAATAAAACTATAGATTAAAGCTTATATTTCTTTTTACTCTTTTTAGTTTTTTAATCAACTGAAATTAATCTAATCAAATTGTTGTAGAAGAGTTCATGTATCCCTGTTAAATTGCTCTAATTATCCTAAAAATAAGGATGACAAGAGCCTCATCCATCATGCCCTCTGTTTGGAGATGATCAACATTAAACAAAAAACTTTCACACAAATACACCCATAATTTTTTAGAAGTATCTCCACCATTGCAAGTCTAATTCAAATGAACAACATAAAACAACATCAGACAAGAATACTGCAATCAAAATCTGAACAAGGGTAAAAAAAATGTTACTGGGTTATTTTTTTTTTTTCCTTTTTTATCACCCCTATTAGTTAAACCTTATTTCAAATCCAGTTAAGGCCTTTAATGTTAAACTGGAAGGGGAAAGAAGAGCAACCCCCCCCCCCCCCCACACACACACAAGGTTGACCAAGTCCTTCATATCTCCACAATTTTTCATATCTGTGGTGGAATCTGCTAAGTATAGAAACAGTTGAAGCTTAATTCCTACCTTGATTTTTTTTATTTTGAAAAGCATTATCTTAAACTTTCCTAATTATCAATGATTAAGAATTTTCACTAATATACTATGAATTCGTAATAAACTTTAAATGACTTTTCTTATAAGAATTGTTTTAAAAAAATTGGACATCATACCATAAAGATCATGGTTCACAAACCATTCTATCTTTATTCTAGAATATATTGGAAATTCTTTAACTTTATAAGAGACTAACCCTATTCTTTAGTCTTCTCCATATTGACTATTAGCTAGATAAGATGTATTATCTCGAGGCTCAAGCTTATATCCCCTAATGCAATAGTAGAATCCAAAAGAAGAGTTGACTGGTTTTTATGGTGAACAAAATCACAAAAATGAAAGGAACTAAGATTGTTAACTCCTATGAATGGTGGTACATCAATCAGAAAGGAATTAAAAGATTGAAGGGCAATGTTTAAGCCATGTCTTGATTTAATAGAGGCCAGAGAATCAAATACCAATGGCATGAAAATTCTTAGATGAGCATTAGATAATAAGGGATGATCAAAGTATGTATACAGCAAGCAGATTCTTAAATCTATAACAAGGTAGGGATAGTGATTAGTAAACCAATCACAGTGCTTTGCAACGGCTTCTGAGTCACCTTTACGTTAGAATAGAAAATGGGTGGTCTAGAAAATGCTCGCGGCGAGTCTGTTAGCGACCCCATGCTATCTAACCCACCCCTATTTATATGGAATAATCGTCATTCTTAACTCAAACCTTGTTAATATGCTGAATTCCTAATAATGATTTAAAAAAAAGCAACTTAAGTTGAGAAACTGCGAAAAGATTTAAAATGGGAGGAAAAAAATGAAGAAAAAAAATGCCCATGAGGGGATCAAACCCACGACCTTCGCGTTATTAGCACGACGCTCTAACCAACTGAGCTAACCGGACACCTACAACTGAACTAACAGAAGCCGCTGTGAAGCATTGTGGGATATGTGTCTACAGACAGACAAACCGGGGATATAAGGCATCTTTCAGAAGCCTAAAAGCAACAAATGATTCACCCCGTTAAATCAAAAATAGACTAAAAGAATTCTGTAGATTCTTTATAGCAGAAGAGCTTGCAAGTATTAAAGAGTATCCTTGGTCAAAGAATTAGAGCATTACGACATGCAAATATTGACTTATTGGGTTGGCTTCTTCAATGCCTCTTCACTAGAACAAAAATTAGAAATCTTAAAAGAAATGAAATTACATACAAGAATTGAAGGACGATGATTAACTTATTTAAGAATGAACTATAGTTATTAAGATGGGGCTTTTGGAAACAAATTAAAAATAAGATAAGGGTAAATGTTATATCAACTTCAATTTTGATAAAAATGTTGATCAAAATGAATTAACAAAAGCAAGAAAGCTTAAATTAGTAAGTAATATATGGAGAAGAAATTTCAATGTGATAAGCACATAGACAACACAATGCTATGGGTAGAAAAAAAAAGGCTTAATAGAAGAAATAAAGAAAAAAAATATAGTACTTCATAATTCCTATAATATTCCTTAATATATATAATTTGTATATAGACATTCAGTCAACACTACTTCACTTAATATCTTCTTTAAAACAGTAAGATATTTCATTTCGTTATACAGGAAATTTCTTCAGGTAAAGTGAGGACAGGAAAATGCATTAAAGAAGAAAAAGATAAAAATAAGAACAAAATTAGAATCTTATGTACACAAATGTTTCAATTAAGACGATTTTAGAATTGATCAATTATATGTGTGATATTAATGAAAACATTCTTAAAGAATCTAACATTGAAAAAGAAACATTTATAAAAATATTAAAATTAATATGTGACAATAGTTATTTTGAATACAAAAATTAATTTTATTAAAAAGTTAGGGGTTTTCCCATGGGAAACCCCATATCAGGTACCCTATGTAACATCTATATGAATTGGTTAGAAGATAAGAAAATTTTTAAAATGGAACAAAACTAATTATAGGTACATAAGGTATGCTGACGATATCCTAATATTTTGGAGTGGATCTAAGAGGAAATTTTCTCAATTTTATAACTATATTAACACTGTTAATGAGAATTTAAAATTTACTAAAGAAGAAAATGAAGGTAAATTGCCATTTTGAGACATACTATTAATAAACAAACATAATGAAATAACATATGAACATTATGAAAAAGAAATGAAAAGTAATCACATATTAAATTTCTATTCTGGTCATAGTATAAACACAAAAAAGTTTTAATCAAGAATTATGTTAAAATAATAATTGATAACACTGAGAATGAAGCATTATAGAAATACAAAATTATTAAAATGAAAAATACATTCAGAATCAACGATAACCCAAATAGATTCGTTAATAAAGTAGTTAATGAATTCTTTAGGAACAGGGGGAAAAAAAAAAAAGAAAAGATGAAAACATAGATTACAGAGGAGTATTTAAGATTCCATTAGGAATAGAAACTAATAAATCAATTAGAGAAATATGTAAAGAAAATAAAATTAGAATTGTATATTATAAAGCTAAAAGATTTACAAAAATCAAGAAAAAAGATGAAACCAACAAGTTGAATAATATGGATGTAGTTTATAAATTAGAATGCAGAGATTGCCATGAAAATTATTATGGTAGTACAGGTAGAACATTAAGAGAGGATATTCAAACACATCAGTGCCTTTGAAAACATAATCGACATAATATATCTGATTGGGTTGTCCACTGTAGAATTACAAGCCACAATGCTGACCCTGTAGTGGCTATTCTTTTTCAAATACAAGATAAGAAAACTAGATTAATGATTGAATCTTGTATGATAAAATTAATGCCATGTATGAATAAAAACAAATTTTTAAAAGTAAGCAAGATTGCCTATGAACATTTCTATAAAATTATGAGTAATAAAAAGATAAAAGATTATTAATTGTTGTATATACTTAGATTTATGTCACATTAAGGAACTGTATATTACTAAATTTCACTGTTTTGTAAAAAAGATGTAATATGTATGATATTGTTATACTATTACTTGCATATTCTTAAATTAAATTTGACTGTATAGATTATTTATGAATTCGGAGAGGAAGAGGAAAAAGAAGAAATTTCCTGTATAAGGAGATGAAATATCATATTGTATTAAAGAAGATATGATAAAGAAGTGAAGTAGTGTCGACTGAATGTCTATATATATTAAAAATATAAGTTTCCCAAAGGTCTGAATACCTGCATGTTAAGACCCAAACATATTTGTTCAAGTTGGTGAATCTAAAAATGCTATAAATTTTCAATGTCTATTTACTGTCCAGTTGTGATTTTCTTCAATTAGATAATTTACTGTTTATTTAACACAACACTACTTTAACAAAAGTTGAGTAATAGTGGATTTTGGCCATAACCTCAGTTATTGGTCCAATTAATATCCAAATCAATAAAAGAAGTTCACAGTATGTAATAAGTCTACTCTTAGTTTAGATCTGAAGGAGGAGTAGGCCATGCATATCAACATGTGAAATATGCTTGAATGAGGAATTTTTCTACTCCAGGTAATGTTATTCAATATTGTGATTCAGTAACTTACAGCCTTCTTTAGGCGAAATTCAAAATCTACATTAATAAGTCTTATACCTTTGTATCCATTATTTTTTTGGCTAAAGATAGTAAACTGAAATATTGAGTAACATTAACTGCAGCAGGAACTCATTCACTCTTATACTTTTGTATGTTGACCTACAATTATTTCAACTTTCTAATTTTGAGTTAACATGATACCAATTTCAAGAAAGCTACTTATTTATAGATCAAAATGCATCAAAAACAATTCATATCTTCCAACTGATGTTTCTACTTCCTAGTACAAAATATTTTTTTTTAGTTATCTTGATTGTGACAATTTAATGACACTGCATTTTGGCTATTTCTGATCCTTAGCTCCTTACCTATTTTACGACTCTAAAATCTATTAAAATCAATACAGATTTTCCTTTTAATGTTTACTATGACAATATAAAAAAAAAAAAAAAAAATACAATACGAATTTAGACAAGGCAAAGGAAGGAAAAGAAAAATGAATTAATGCAAAATTAGGAAATGAAAGACTAGAAGTCAGAGTTGTACTACTTAACTGTTGGTAGATGAAGTAAACAGCAATAACAGAAAGCAGATCAAATGCAAAGCATTTTTTTTTTTATATATAACTAGTCGGCTACCCATCGCTTCGCTCCAGAAGCCTCGCTTATGTAACGGAAAACAACGTTTTATTTATTAAAAAAAAAAACACACACACACACACACAAATTACATCAAGGAAACTAAAACTAAAATTTTTTAAAAGTTTTTTTTTTTTTAATTTAATTTTTGATGTCTATATTCTCTCAATCCACGACTGCTTTTAGAACCAGCGTGTAAATCATATAATTATGATATATTTTTATTTTTTATAGCGATTAGAATGTAGGCCTAGTTGTCTAATGACTAAGACGTCTAACTTCTGAGCAGTATTCTACCTAATAGAAACAGTGCATCTTTCTTTCTTGGCTCTCTTTTTTTTTTATTCCTATTGATACTTTTCAGTGGTTTTCAAGTTAGAAATAGTGATAGTTTTTGAGTTACAAATAGTGATTTTTCAGTATTCTACCTAATCGAAATAGCGCTTCTTTCTTTCTTGACTCTCTTTTTTTATTCCAATTGATACTTTTCAGTGTTTTTGAGTTACAAATAATGATTTTTCAGTATTCTACGTAATGAAATACTGCTTCTTTATTTCTTGACTCTTTTTTTTTATTATTCCAATTGATACTTTTCAGTGGTTTCTGAGTTACAATAGTGTTCAGTATTCTACCTAATAGAAATACTGCTTCTTTCTTTTTTGAGTCTCTTTTTTATTCTAATTGTCACTTTTCAGTGGCTTTTGAGTTCCAAATAGTGATTTTTCAGTATTCTATCTAACAGACGTACTGCTTTTTTCTTTTTTGACTCTCATTTTTATTATAATTGTCACTTTTCAATGGCGTTTGAGTTACAAATAGTGATTTTTTTCGGTATTCCATCTAAAAAAAAAAAGAGTGCTTCTTTCTTTCTTGACTCTGTTTTCTTTACTCCAACATCTGCCGTGTACATGCACTTATTTTTAAATATCATATAGAATTTGGTTAAGTAAGAATATTTAAAATATTGCAACGTTTCGGCAATTATAGTTGTAATTGTCAGTTTCGAATTACAAATAAACTGATGGATGGGAAATAAATAAACAATCTTGAGATTCAAAAAAAAGGTTGAATACATTCCTTATTGATGGGGAAGGGGAAGGACAGATAAGTCAAAAAACAATATGAAGAGAGTTGTAGTCCCCATGACCTAATGGATAAGATGTCTGACTTCGGATCAGAAGGTTGCAGGTTCGATTCCTATCGCGGATTTTTCATTGTAAAAATTATTTCTATTTTCCATTCTCACAGAAAATTGCGCCGGACAGACAGACACAGACAGACAGACAGATAGACAAGAGAAATAAAAGATTTTAGTAATATAGATTATTAAAAACAAATCTGATAAGTTCTAGCAATGATGATCTAAAAAATCATAATGCATTTTTTGAAGGTATCGACATGGAAAAAAAATGCAATGATTTTTTTTTATTTAAAGAAGTATTTTTCTCTCTTGAATGGTTGTCCTTTTCTCTTTTGAAATCTAAAAAATATACCTGGGGCTGGTTGAATTTCCTTAATGAATAATTACTTATTTAATTTCAATTCTTCTGTTTTAATTAACAGGCTAAAGCAATACTAAAGATTTAAATTTTCAAAAATTTAAACTTCAACCCAACAAATGAATTAACATTTTGTGCGTGATATAGATGTGGACCACCAAACAAGACAAACTTTTCAACAATATATTAGACTACAGTGGAAAATTATATAAATACAACGAATTCATATAATTATATGATTTCACTGAACATTAAAAGCAGCTACATTAGATTACGTAACATACATATTTCACAACTGGTTATATAGGCCTATGTCCCTAATTGCTACTGACAGTAATTCTAAAGGGATAACTATCTTTTTAAAAGTAAACTTTAAAGCTATTATAGTAATTTTATTGGTTTCCTCTTATTATAAACCAATCCATTTAATATCACAATTCATTTTCCGATGGTTTTACTGTGATCCAAAGATGCAATGTAGCAGAATTCTTTCATGGTGACACTGAAAGGAGTTGAAGCTTTTGATTTTAATTTTCTGGTTAATGTATTTAATACTTTTATTAAGTAAATTTTGATACAAAAAAAAATTGGATATACAAAAAAAAAATAATAGTATAAAATAAACCATACTTTCTGTTTTATTAATACAATATTTATATATTAAAGAGAAATGATATTCTTTCATAAAAAGAGTGAAAGAGGATACCTTGCACCTCTGTAGTAAAAATTCCAAATTTGTTAAATGTTTTTGATTCTTAATATCAACATTTTTATGTCTAATGTAAAGAAAACTTTTAAGAAATTCTTTTATTTATTTAAAAAAATTCAAAGAAATTAATATTTTTTTTTTTAAGTATGAAATATGAAATTTGATTAGCCCAAGATCAAATGAAACAAATATGTAGTATGATAACAAACAAAACTGTTCAAATGCTTACTTTATCTCATTAACAAATACAACAACGTTTTTATAATTTTCTTTTGTTATATTCTGATAATATTTCTTAAATTTGGTGAAGAATTCGTTTATATTTATTTTCTTCCAGGTACACAAAAAGTTAAGGCCTGATAAACAGAAAATAATCTTTTTCTGAAATACTGTTTTGTTCTGTATTTGCTAGTTGGGAAGTTTCCTTTTTTCTTAACAACTGAAATTGCACATTAAGCTTATTTCTTTTAACTGTTTTGTTTTATGAACTATTTTTAATGTATTATTAATTGAAAGCTACAATTATATTACATTTCTTCTATTATTTTATTTACTTAAGCAAAAATAACGCTAATAATTTTCCTTACATTGTCTGTCTTCAAATGCAAAGTAAAAAGAATTGTATAAAGGTTTTAAAATGCAAATTGTAAACACACTTAAAATTTAAATTTCCAAAATGTTAAAATGAACAAATATCCTTTTTAACAATTTTACAATTTAAGTTTTAAAGTGTGTTGAAAACTTGCGTTTTAAAACCTCTTTGGCAATTATTATACATGTAAAGCATTCATCATTAAAAAGAATTATCATTCATGTATGTATTCAACAAAGTACAAAATAATAATTTAGAAACCGAAATATTTACATTGAAGAAAATCAAAATAACAACTTGGTGTAATATAATAAAAATAATAATAATAATTTGTTTTATAGAAATATAAGGAGCAGTTGTTTTTATTAATTTTAAGAAAAACCAACTGAGGCAACTAATTCTTCTGGGGTTTATTAATTAACAAACTTTACAGAAAAATTGTCATAACCCTTTTATCAATATCGTAATTTTCTTTTTTAAGCGTTTACTCGTGATAATCATTATCTTTCATTTTATAAATTAAAAGAATTCAAAAGCAGTAAACAGAAATGCATTGTTCAAAAAAAACGGATAAAAAAATATACCTCGAAATAAAATACAAATTCAATGAATTCTTTTTTTTTTTTTTTTTTTTTTTAAGCAGTACAATTGTTTGGTAACGATTTAATTAATTTTAGGATGAACTGTAGCTTTTGAAGTTGTAATATAGTTTAGTAAAAAAAAAAAATTAAACATATGACACTTCAAATAATTCGCCATTACGTTTGAATCCTTCATGTTTCTTTCAAGGAATTGTATGTCAATCGATATGGTATATAACAACTCTGCAATTCGACTATTAATATTAAAATGCTGTTATCATCGATTTTAATAGAACATTTAAAGTTGAATCAATGAAAGAAACGACTTAAAATTACTGACGAATAAAGGAATACATGAAATGCTGGGTAGAATTGCAAATACGCTTTGTTCATTCATTTTTCATTATTGCTATTCAACTTCATAAGTTGGTTATTTTTTTAAATTCGATATAAGAATTGTTGGTGACTAATTATTGCATTTTAAAGTTATTTTATTTGTCTTTTTATTTATTATTGACATTTATTATATTTCTTATATTAAATTACACTTATCAATTGAAATCTCTAGAATGAGGTATTTAATGTTTATTTAAATTCTCATTGAAGATAGATTCAGTGCATTCCACTTAATGAATAAATACAGTTGTAGGAATAAAATACTCAAAATGATAAAATTTCAAACATAAACCGAGAGATTTGTCATGAATTGAAGAATTCACAATCTTTTTAAGTGATATCGGTACCTCTTAATATCTCTCTTTTGAGCAACCAAATCAATTTCTTCCTTTTATTTACATACCTGTTGCTCACATTTGGGACATTGTTTTGAAACCATTTTATTTTTCGGTGGTTTGGGCATTGTAATTTCGAAAAATCTCTATTCTGAAAAATACCAGTCAGTCCTTAATAACAATATCATTTTAAGGTTTTCAAACTTAGTCGGAACTTCCTCTTTGCTCAGCGCAGGGATACATAATAAAGATCTATTTATCGTTTCTGATTACATGCGCAGAGAAAAGAGAGCCTATTTAAATCATTCACTCAGGATCCAAATGGATAGTTATAATGTTTTCGTGAAAGAAATTAAATTTTCAGCATCTCATATTTCAATAAATGGCTGAATTCTTTATTAACTGTAACACTAATGATTGCAAAATGACTGAAGTAGTCGGACTAATTAATTAGTATTATGTCTTACGATTACCGTGTTACTTTATGTTTGTTTTCTTCTAATTTTGGAATATTAATGTGGATAGTTAGGTTTCATTATCATTTTCGTTTCGGACTGAATATTAGAGGCTTTCCACTTAATTGGAAAATCAAAATTTTGTGTCCTTCTTAACAACTGAAGAGTATACTTGACATTCTGTAATCATTAGGAAGTCGATCAATACATTTACAAGTTAATCTATCAGTAAGATTTATTCGAAGAGAATTTACGGAGATTTTTCTTTTTCTTTTGTTTGTTTGTTTTTT
This sequence comes from Thereuonema tuberculata, assembly GCA_023159025.1. Classification (NCBI taxonomy): domain Eukaryota; kingdom Metazoa; phylum Arthropoda; class Chilopoda; order Scutigeromorpha; family Scutigeridae; genus Thereuonema; species Thereuonema tuberculata. The sequence continues at coordinate 230,825,696 of JAFIDM010009631.1, forward strand.
TTTTTTTTACTGATATGATTGAAAGGTTGAATTCTACGCAGTTGTGCTTATAAATTATCAAACAATTCAGTGGCAATTATGTAAGATAAAAAAATTAGAAAATAAACACACTTTTTTATAATTAATTCTTGTTTGTCGGCCGTAAGAATCGTTGGCTGCAAATCATGTGGCACCCATTTAGGTGACCACATTGATCGGTCAAAATTTTACGTTCTGAAGAAGTTATTTCTTCAAAGCACCAAGGAATCAGACTCTCTTTTAGTTGTAACAGAACTTCGATAGATCGGAAAGGACGAACTTGCTAAAGATTGACGAGTTAGGGCAATGCTGTTTTGATTGTAATCTCACTGGTGATTTTAGTGATGCATTGGTTTGATATAACAACTTTTCTGTGCAGTCTTCAGAATATTAACTTATATGTGATACATTTTCATTATTTCCTTGAGGAGAAACACCAAGGGAAAAATCCCGGAATTGAACCTGGTTCCTTCAGCTCACAGTCTTACCACTGGGACCACTCAATGGTGTATAACCACCTGAAAAATACAGAAATCCCATTATTGTCTCAAGTTTTAAATTACTCCATGTATCATCATGTATCTGTGCAGACCCTATAGAAAAGAGTATTTTTGTGAAGCAGAAGTTGCAGTTAACGCTTAACTGATACCATAACCATACACTATTGTTTGTGAAAAGTCAACACCATAAAGAACTGTATTAGCTGAAAACTTACAGGATATGTACATTAGGTTAGGTGACATAAGTGATTATAATGTCAATGAAAATGAGTTTACAGTTTCAGAGCAGCTACCTCTGAATTTTCTGGTCATGGGTATAAACAGATGACTTAAGCGAGATGTTGCAAACAGTGAAGAGCCAACACTGGGTCGAAAGGGTGTTTCTTGTGCCTTGTCACTGAAGAAACTCACATTATGAGCACCTCATGGAATTTGAGAGAGGAAGGACTGTTGGGATGAGAGAAGCTGGATTTTCATATTGCGAAATTGCCACTCGTACAAGACAAAATGTCAGTACAATGATGCGAACATGGCGTCATTGGACAAATGAGACTTTAGACGAACAGAAACCCGGGAACTGGATTGCAAAACGACACGAGTACATGGGATGAAAGATGCCACTACCACATGGCAGTGACTGATCACACAACAATATCCACAGTGTTAGCACAGCAGTGGAGCACAGATTAGGCTTTGTCCTACAGCACAGTTTGATGTCTGCTTAAAAGAGGACTGGTCACTTGTGGCTCATTCCTGCAAATTCTTTTGATCCTCGATCACAAACGCCTCTGGCTGCAATGGGATCTCAAACACAGACATTGGTGTGCTGATTGGCAACAAGTAGAATTTTCTACTTGTACCATGGTGGTTCCATATGTGTTTGATCAAACATGTCTTGGACATGATAAGAAAGCAATTGACCTGTCAAGCAGCTCTTCCGTTCATCACAAATGAACTCTGAACTTACATAGAAGTAGCCTGGCAAGCTATTACCCAGGCCAATATTCCATTCAATGTCACACAATATAGCATCTGTTGCTAATAATTGTTGCTAGAAGTGGCTACACAAGATACTGAATTTTGAAGCGACAAAATCTTGTATACCTCTGCAAATCTAATCAGTCACCTACTGTAACATGAGTAATCTGTGAGATAAATTTCATTTGAATAGCTTTATTCTTTCTTGGTACTGTCATTTTTACAATCAGTATTGTATTTGATTTGAAAGAAGGGACTAAACACACTTAGAAATACATACATACATAGCTGATTTTCCCTGTTCCACCAATTGTGGGTCAAGGGAGCCAGATACCAGCCGCCAGGCCGGATCTGGGCGGAACATAAGCTCTGTTCCGATAATTTCAAAGGGAGAAGATACTGAGGTGCTTTCCCAGAGCTAACCCTCAGGACGCCATTACGGAATGACGTCAGATCGAAGAGAAAGCGAAGAAGAGGCTGACACACAGGAAAGGAAATTTTTGAAACATCCAAACTTACAACCGGGATTTGAACCCGGGCACCGGCAGACCGCCGCCTGAGACCGCTTGACCACACCGGCGTGGCTACACTTAGAAATGACATATATAATTAATTGAGAAATTGCTATATGTTATTGGGAACCCATGACAGGTTCCTTTCATCAAGCAATTTAAAATGACAAGTAAAAACAAAACAAAAGGAACAAAGTTAAAATCTTACAGCCGCAGGCATGAGACTGGGAAATTCCATTGCTTTCTTGTAGGAAGGGGGCATGGTAGAGATCGACAACCAGCAAGGGGTGTGAATCCGGAATATGCCAGGTGGAAAATGAGAGCAGCCTTCCTCCTCGACTTGCGAAGTATTCTTCATCCATTCGTCTTTCCCAAGCTTTCTTCCTCATTCCTAATTATCCAGGGGGCCTGTACCCATATATATACAGATATAAATGACTACACAAACA
>JAFIDM010009631.1:230828552-230860231 GCA_023159025.1 Thereuonema tuberculata
TTAAAACAAATAATACACAAAATAATTTCACGAGACCCTCCTCATCAACACAAAAAAAATCTACTGAATTTTTATTTTTTGAGTTCATATTGCAAAGCATTATGGTCATGGTAACAGATGCTTCAGTAGATTTTTTTTGTGTTGATGAGGAGTGTCTCGTGAAATTATTTTGTGTATTATTTGTTTTAATGGCCCTCTGGTGTTCCGCCACCCAAACTTTTAATTTCCTTTTTGTTTCTTCTATGTAATTGCACCTATTACTTCTGTTGTTACAAGTGATGCCATAAATGATGTATTTTCCATTTTACGTGCTCAACATTCGTCGCTGTTATGAGCGATATGATCCTTCATAACATTCTTTATGGTTCTAGTTGTTTTCACTGCTATTCTTATGTCATGTGGGTTCAATATAGTATTTAGTATAGTATATAGAGGTTTCAATATGATTATGGTAAATTATGTGGATTACTTGAAATCCAGTTGCAGGCATTTGACTGCGAACTATGGTTCTGATGCTCCATTTCCTGAGACATTCCTAATGACATCCAGTGCTGGTTTCAGTTTATTGGCTCTGATCAAATTTTATCAGCTAATCAACAGTCTGTTGATAGCAATTAACATGACACTTACGATGTAGCATAATCTCCTTTTCAAGTGTCAGTAATCGGATTTTTATTTTTTATTTAGCATTAGTCTTTCATTCCTTTTGGTTATTCTGCCTCTTGTTCAAGATGTTACAACAGTTTTTATTATTACCTACGTGACCACGTCAATCCATTTCCACAAATTAATTCGTAACGACAATGCTGACTATTTGCTTTTCATTTCTCAGTTTTTATTGTGTCTGCATCCTATCATCTGTGAATTCTGCTTCTATTAATATTAGTGTGACCATCTTGAGAAGAATTCTTTTGCCACAGCAATATGATTCTACTCATTTCCAGTTTATAACAGTGCTCCACAGTTTGCCATCTTATTGGAGGATTTGATATCCCAGCTTCTTACTAGGTCTGCTTGTGTCATTATCGGCTCCTGCTAAAATCTGAAATTATTTATCTTGACATTGAAATTATCGCAGGCTTTTTAGCAATTTGAAAAGAAATTAATGAATTACAATATCTGTAGTAAAGTTTAAAATGATGTAATGCATATTTTTGCCTCCCAAGCCATGATTTTAAAATTGGGATGAATGAGCAATTTTCATAGTGCACAAGTTTGTTTTGTTTTTTTTCTTCTTTTTTTTGAGAAAGAGGCATGAAGCTTCTACAAAGGAGACAGTGTCAAATCAGCCAGAGTAGTTTTAATTAAATTTAAATGGGACTTGAGGACAACTGATTCAAACTTATCTCTCCTCTGCCAAACCCCCATTGTTTGTCAACATCAATTCAAGGCATTAACAGCAAAATAGATAACTAGTCACTCCATAAATAGCATTAAAGGAAAATTTAAAATGCCTCAAAATTAATCTCTCTGCCAATTTCATGTTTTCCAGATGGAACTTGAAAACAAGTAAGTTAAAAATTATCTTGCTGTACAATTAAACTTTTTTTAAAAGTCAACTACTTCATGCTGAAATAGACCTGCAACTTACAATTACCAGGATGACTACAGCATTCAAAAATACATGAAAAACAGGATTGCGGTCCACTGTGATCCTTTTATGCAACAGCTGAAGCTGCTTGATATCAGTGAGGTTACAAGGGGGTTGAATCTAAAAAAGTTATTTGTTTATGATTGAAATGTACTGCTGAAGTGAATGGTCAACACAGACAATAAAAAAAGCAGAAACAGATTGTTATTTAATGGAATAAAACGGAGATGAAATGTGTGAAATCACATACTCGATTCATGGAGGGGTGATTAGGTCTCAATGGCTTTCGGATTCTATGTCATGTCGATTCCAATTTTATGGATTGAAAAGACAATGAGAAAAAGGACAGCACAAACATGGGAGGAAAGGACAGTGTGTAAGTTATATGTAATGAATATAACTATTGGCATCTCATCACCCCTCCATAAGTTGAAGAAGTGCACGTTAAGCTAGTGTTATTTAATGGGGAAACTGCTAATGAAATGGCACAATATGGTTTGGTTATGAATTTATTTTTGCAAGTAAATATATGCTCTTTTTTACATTATTATCATATAAAAAGAGCATATACGTATTTGCAAAAATAATCATGAATAAATAAAGCTCTGAGTTTTACAGGACTATTTTAAAGAATGAATGACATTAACAATGAGAATGAAAAAAAAACAATGGAAGAACAAGGGTTAATTAGCATTGCACTACTGCCAGATTATGGAAGAAAACTAAGTATGATAAAGCATAACAAAGGTCGTTTATAATAAGCTTCAATTATACTCTATCCAAATATTGCATATTTTTCTTTTCATTTCCTTTAAAATTGGACATTCAATAAAATATTCCTTTGATTTTTACCCATTCTTAAGAGACATTATTTGAAGATGTACATACAATTTTGCATGCAAATTCAACCTTCCTTTTTTTAGGAAAATTCTGCAAAATGCATTATAATTATTTACATTCTTAATCCTGAAACAGGATTAAGCAGAATATTTTTAATCTTATTTCTTCCTTTAAATTAAATATTCAAATATCCATCAATCAGATTAACAGATAAATTTTAATGTTTAGTGGGTATTATTTAATTACATTTCTAATTAAAGAATATAATTACTGAACATAGTTATTTTAGTATAAACTTAAAAAAACCTCAGTTCTATATTTTACTGACTAATATTTTGAAAAGCAGTTAAAGCCAGCAGATTAAATTTTAAAAGATGATTTTCATTTTACTTTTTAAATGTTTTACAATGCAATAAATCTGCTAACCACCATCTCACAAAAGTAAACTGCATAAATATGTCCATTATAAGATGCCTTTAAATATTCATCCACCTACATTCTATTCAAAGAACTTCATCTCTCATTTCAATTTTTCCTTGAGAAAAATTATCCAATTAACCTATAAACTAGGATATTTTCTAAATGCCTTAATACACTACTCACAAAATTTAGGGAATATTGCGAAATGAATATAATACACCCAACAAACAGAGGCATTTGAGTTTATTTATTAAAAAAACATTATCAGAGAAGCAAATGACATGAAAATGGAAGTTGTCTGAATATGCAAAACATTAATTTGCATGTTTCCCCACAACCCTGTACAAAGAGGCTGGCGCTGCTGGGTTATCTCTATTTTCCTGGATCAACAAGTGACAGAATTGAGTGTCACCTGAAAATGCCCCTGCAACGTGATTTACCCGAATCCGAAGATGGAGAGTCATAGGGCATCTTGAAGCTGGCCAAACACACATGACAGTGACAGCAGCGGTATGAACCTCCTAAAGCATGATTGGCAGACTCTGGAATTGCTTTAGAGAGACTGGCACAGTACAAAGAAGACCAGGGCAGGGCCGCCCACGTGCCACCACTGCAAGAGATGATTGCTACTTGATGCTAATAGCACAAAGGAACCAGCAAACAACATGCTGCAAGAGGCTGGAATCGAATGCATGGACTGGCCTTCATGTTCTCCAGACCTGAATCCCATCGAACACGCTTGGGATGCACTAGGAAGACATGTTGCCAGTCACCTCCCATAACACTTTCTCAGCTTGAAGTTGCCCTGGTGCGCGAGTGGCCATGAATCCCACAGGAACTGCTGGACAATTTGATCCTCTTCGTGCCTCATCGCTGTCAGTGTGTTGTAGCAGTCTCAGGTGACATACACCCTATTGAACAGTCAATGTGCAACACATTTTTTACGTTTAACATGCAAAAGTTAACCCCTATCCATGTGTCACATCCTGCTCAATCCTGATAAATGAATTCTGCACCTCATTTCCATATTCAGACAACTTCCATTTTTGTGTCATTTGCTTCTCTGATGATGTTCTTTAATAAATAAACTTAAATGCCTCTGTTTTTTGGTTGTATTATATTCATTTTGCAATATACCCATAAATTTGTATAAAATATGCAACCTTCAATCCATCCCTCTAATAATAAATATTTGACATTTTCTTATTACCCTAACATTGAAAAACCAATAAAGGCCTTATTCGCACCTTTAGTAAGTTTAAATGCAAGTTTCAAATTAAATCAAATAAATAATTTCATTAATAAAAATAATACTCAAGAAAATAACTACACATCCCCTAATAATGTAATATATTGCATCACATGCATTAATAATACATGCCAATATATTATTCAAGCATGTGATGAATAATATATTGGCATGCAATATTCATGCATGTGATGCAATATATCCATGCCCCCTACATAAACGCCTGTTAGAACACACCCAGCCATTAAAAATAATAACCCAACCCACCAAACTGCCAAGCATTTCCACACCACAAATCACCAAACCCAAAAATGCCACCATTATTCACCACGAAAACAAAATAAATTTAAGCACACCTCGTTGCGGAATCTTATTTCTTATAATGCCTATAATAATAACATCCTAGTACCTGAAATAGTGGATTATTTATAATATAAGGAAAAAAAAAATTTTTCCTTCCCACCCCCTTCAGCATTTTAAAGCTATCTCTGACGTAACCATCTCATGGTTTAATGAACCACTAACCTATTTAAATCAGCCTTTTCCACCACTTCTGTGCCTGATGATGGGAATGTAACATTCTTGAAACTGTCGCCTGCCCATCACATTTTTTAACCATTTAAATTATAGTGTGTAATTTTATTTTAATGAAGCTATTCATCCTATTAATAATTATTCGCTACCATTTTCTCTAAGTACTTTACCAAGTTAGGGTCTGTAGGCAGACTAATGAGTCGTATACAAACCTTTGGAATCAAATGGCTGTTTACAGTGAAGAGATTATTCTTTCAACAAAAGCAAACAACACACTGCTGAAATCTGAAAGCAAGACAATTTTAATCTATATTGCAACAGTGGTCTGATTTATCTGTTGAAGATTAACCATATTTTCCTTATTTGCAACGTTTTCCTTAAAATATTTATTGCATGATCACCTATTCAATCTATTTTCTTGGGCCCCTTCCCTTTCAAAATTTTGAAATGTATAGAATAGGTATTTTTGCTTTCTTTTTTTTTTGGTTGGATGACTGGTTGAGAGAATCTTGCCCCCTACCCCTCCTAATATTCATTCAATCTATTCACTATAGAAGTACTCTTTACATTTCAGTAAATTATAGCAAGAAGTGCAAAGAAAATTTCTGAATTTATCATAAGGTAACTCAGAAATTTAGGAGCAAATGACTGGTGAGTGCCAATAAGGATGAAATAGGTGTCCCAAAATTCTACTGATACCATCTTAATGTGCCTGGAAAAATATATATATATATACACTGCCCTGCTACTTTATTAGGTAAACCCCTGCTGTGCGCACAAATTCTGTCTCTCACAACAACTCTTCATGCCGGTGGGGGCAGTGTCATGGTGTGGGGAATGTTTTCCTGGCACACGTTGGGTCCACTGATACCTCTGGAGGCACGTCGGGATGCTAGAGCATACCTAAACATCGTAGCTGACCAAGTGCAACCATACATGTTAACAGTTTATCCTCATACAGATGGATACTTCCAGCAGAATTATGCACCAGTGCACAAAGCCCGCATCACTATGGGATGGTTTGAGGAACATGATTATGACTTTTCCTTGCTGCTCTGGCCCGTTCAATCTCCGGATCTCAGCCCGATTGAAAATTTGTGGGATGAGCTGGATCGGGCTGTTCGCTCCAGGCCTATACCTCCATCAAATCTTCAGGAACTGCGTGACACACTCATGTCTGCATGGTACACAATACTTCAAGGTTTTCAGCATCTTGTGGAATCCATGCCTCGACGAATTCAGGCTGTTTTGAGGGCTAAAGGAGGCCCAACACGCTACTAGGTAGGTGTACCTAATAAAGTGGCCAAACTGTTGTAACGGTGCAAAATGTCCGTTATATGTTTATTTATATTGTATTTTAATTTTGAGTAGTAATATTGAACAATGTGTGTTTTATATCAAAATTTTGAGTTTGATCAATATATTTGATTAGTAAGTATTTTATTTTTATATAAAGTTGTGGGAATGTAATTTCTATTTAATATTAACCTAGGTTTTATATGAGCAATTTTGATATTTTTTACTTTATTATTGGTTTTGTAAAAATACGTTTATAATTGGATTGCTTAGAAACGAAGGAGTCGGCGAGTGTGTTTATTGATTTTACTTCCCAGGGAGGGCAAGTATTTGTTTGAACAGCACTCGCATCAACTACACGTGATGTGATTTCATGTGTTTAATTGGTTAATATGAATTAGTCAACGGTTTTTGGCGGGAATTCATGGTGAGAATTACCGTTATATTTTAGACAAAGGAGTATTCGTTTAGAATCAGGAGAAGAAGGTTGGGAGCTTTTCGCACTATCGGGCAACCCCGCCCAGGAGGGTGGAATGCCTCCCGGCAACACGTTAACCATCGGCCGGAGAAGGAGATGAGAGTCCCGCGCTCTCAGACAGCCGTCCGGGGAAAAAGTATCCCACTCGTTTGACGTTAGACTGATTTAGTAGACTGGTAGAAGGCTAAAGATTGTCGGCGTGCAACCGCACATAACGAAAGACGCAGATAGACATCGGGACAGGAGCGAGGTTAGCCGGCAGGGCCGAGGCAAGACTGGGCAACGAATATACATATACGGAGGATGGAAACCGTGTCTCCCATCGGTAGCCCCTCTTCTTTTCCAAGACGACACGTCGGATAGCTTCTTCAAGTCAGCGGTAGATCTTTGGCGCAGTAACTCCCAGTGTGTGTTTAACTTCTTTGAATCGGGTTCATTCGGATGGGGAAAATCCGACCCCGAGCTCTGCCGGACGGGGAGCGAGTTCCACACCGAACGGGACACTGCATGGGGTCCGAGGACCTGGCCGTCTCCGTTGCTGAGAACCCTACTCGTGCGTTAACAAGTCTAATGTGGATTAACATATCGATAAATGAAGATTAACGTCCACGGTTATAAAGTGAATTAAAGTGTGTTTTAATAGTGTTTTGTGCCAAGTCATCGCCTTGTGTTTCCCACCAGACTTTGCGCTTATCCTTGCACTGCCTTCTCGACGGGGTGATTGACGTCATGTCCGTAAGGTGAAAAGCATTATCGAGTTAGACAAAGAAATGATGTAAGTAATTGTCCTGTGTAATTAAAGGATAGTCAAGTTTACGAATGAATTTACCAGAAGAAAGACTTTTAGTTTAGTCAACAATTGGTTTTATGTTAAGATTAGGACTCTGAAAGAAATGTGAAAAATAGAAAGTATGTAAATTAAAGTAAAAGGAATATTTTTGTTGTTTAATAACATAATATTTTCATTAATTTCTCCTTTTGTATTTTATTGAAATAGCAACCGATTATTGTTTGTAAAAGGTATTGTCTTAAAGTTAATTACTTTGTTTATTAGAACAGGATTTATGGTGCACCATGGGGATTATAGGGAAGGGATTAGAGTGTTAATCAGATGGGGAATGGAAGGTTTAGTTTGATTAAGAATTTGTGTTGTTTGTGTTTCTAAAGTTTTGTGAGTTTAATAAAGTATATTTTTAGTGTTTTGTAATTTTGTCTTACTTTGATATTAAATTTTAATTCATTCATATTTAGAAGTTTAAGACAGGATAAGATTATCTTAAGCAGTCCAAAGAAGAGTTCTAATAAGATTTTAATGTTTTATTCATTAGTTAGTTTACGGGATAGATGGGTTGAGTTGGGGTGTCGGGCGCCTTTACTCTATGGGCCCGGCGAGGTGACTCCGTCATTCCCGAGGTCAATGACCTCCAGCTCCATCGTTCCCTTATTTTAGTTTAGTTTTAAGTGAATCTTTTTTTTATTTTAGTCTGATTTTACTAGTCATCTAGTTTGAAGTAAAATTATCTCGTTTCACTGTGTGTGTGTGGATATGCATGTGTATATATATTTTTTTTTCACATTTTACTTAAATTGAATCCCTTTATTTATAGCTAAATAACCACAGTCGGACCTCTATTTAACGAACCTCTATTTTGCGAACTTTTCTTTGGAACCAAGAACATTCTGCTAATTTCTTCGTAAAATAACCTCCAAATAACGAAGTGCATTTTCTATTTAACGAACTTTTTCATGGTATCTATTTTTCTTTTTCTCCTTGAAATGTTTTTATGATCAACATTCCCTTAGAGGAATTGAATGAAATTTGGATACAGCTGTGGGAAAAAGAAGAAATTAACGATGATGTGCTGATTGATGATTATCTTTCACTTGATTTTGAAGCTGAGACCTCGGAATTATTAACTGAATCGGATATTTTGGACAGTGTGAAAAATAAAAACAATACAGCTATGAATTGTGATGAAGATGAAGATGATGAAAATGGAAATTATCATGATGCAGAAATAAAAAAAAAAAAAAGCCTTCGTATGATGAAATGCTAAAATCATTTGAAACAATCCGACGCAGATTACAATTTAAAGAAAATACTGAAGGGGTTTTTAGTGCATTGCAAAGATGCGAGACGTAGACTACTATGAGCGAAAACACTTTTTCAAAAAAAAAAAAAAAAATCAAGACAAAATTAACAGACTCTATTAGTAAAATTTAAGTATGCATGTGGTAATGTATGCTTTATGTCATTAAAATTATTACTGTTTTAAATAATATTTATTGTTTATGTATTTTCAATCTGTTTTATGTAGTTTAAAGTAATTTTAAAAGGTGAATCTCTGTTTAACGAGTTTTCCATATAGCGAACTTTTTTTTGGGATTTAGCGACTTCGTTAAATAGAGGTCCGACTGTACCTTAATATTTTGTTTTTTTCCTCATTCAAATATTTTTTATGTCAAGTAGATAACTGATATGATTTGGATGCTGTAGTAGGTAAAGATTGTGTTTTGAGTGTTGTTTTTTTTTTTTTTTTTGATAGCACAGGTGTGATTGAGAGCAGCATAACATGTTTGAAGCCACTCCTGTATTGGTAGCTACTGAATTTGTACTGTCAAATATGAAACAGCTGTCTCAGGAAACCATGATGCATATGTAAAAATGCGTATTTTTTATCTCTTTAAAAATAAAAAAGAAGCTCAGTTTTATATATTTAGTTTATTTATAAAATTTAAAATGCTTAGTAAATTAAAAGAATTATGTGATGGAAACTTCAGTTATCTTTCGATAATTTTAAAACTAAAAGATGGTGAAATTTTTTGAGTATGATTGAAAAGCAGTAAGTTTCAATATCTTCTTCTCTTGAAAATATCAGGCCTCCAATTGATGGGATGAGTTTCTTCCGACTGGTAAAAAAATAAATAAATAGAAGAAATAAACATTACAAATCTTATGAAATCATTGACTTCAACAATAATAGAAAATGATATAACTCTTCTATTAATGTATTTATATTAAGTATATAATAAAGTATAATTTATAACAAAAAAAAAGCTAGTTGTAATGTCTACCAAAAAACTGAATAAAGAAGTTAAACTAATGTTTATTACACTAAACACACACCTACTTATTAACTAGTGTATTTTTTTCGAATTTCTGAAGTATAACTTTTTCCTTCATGTAAATTGCAACATCATTAATACTTTTAAAAATAAAATTACAAATTTACAATAAAGTTTGCTTTTATAACTAGAATACAATAAAAACAGTGGATTATTGATATTATTTTACTAATTTTTCATTGTGTTGCCTACTCATGCAGAAAAAATAAGTTTACTTTTCTAGATAATATTTAATTTAGAACTTCTAAGCTATCCTACAAGGACAGTAGAAGAAATACTATTTAAGCTCTGGGATCAGATGCCTGCCTAACTCTAGGCTAATGCTTTAAATATATGACTGAACTGCAAAGAGATTTAATGACAGTTTACAAAAGCCATCACAAATTCTTAATTAGATATAGATTTAACTTTTCATTATTTGGAAGTCAGTTCAATTTCAGGAAGTTAACATGGAGAAATTAATTTGCAATGTCATATCTCTTGGAAGGCAGTTTCTGAATAGAAATCATTACGAAGACCATAAAATTAATCTTAAAAGAAAGATAAATTAAATAGGTTCAAAAAATGGGTCATCCCCTGATAAGCAAAACAATTAAACAATGTTACTTTCAATCTATTAGTGTACACCATAAAGGTTTTTTTTTATATACATAAAACAATTATAGTAAAAAAATAAAAAAGGAGAAAATGAAATGAAATAAAGGCTATTGTTGAGTGAGTCAGCAGGAAATAAACAATAATGTTCCTATAAAAAAAACCAAAAAAAAAAAAAAAAAACACACACACACACACACACACATTTCATTAATGAATACAGAACTTACTGCTGAATCATCTTCTTTATAAATCTTGATAGTTTTGTCTGCTTCTGTTGTGATAAGTCTGCTTCCACTCTGATCAAAGATACAGGAGAAAATGCCAGCTTCACTGTCAATTGATCCAGGTTGTACAGGTGCCTGCCATCTTTGGAAATTGTAGCCAGTTTTCCAGTCCCAAAAATAAAGTGTTCCATTATCCCCTTGAAAAGAAATTGCAAGTCAATTTACATTAAAGTGTTACAAATCAAACATTATTCATTTACAAATGTGATTAATGAGCCCATATATGTTTTCTGAATTTGATACTTCATTTTAGTTGTTCTCTTATATTTAGGGCTTGAATTTTCATGATATGCATATTTTTTCTTCTCCGTTTTTAACTTTAATCTTAATTTTCATTTTAAAGTTGATAACATTCATTTCCAGTTATGAGGATTTTAAAAAATACTGTACATATAATTGCACATTTTGTGTTTCTTTTATTTTTTTTTAGTTTTAGATCCTATTTCAACCAAAAAAGGGGAATTTTTGTTCATATTAGAGTTGAAGAGAAACTGTTCATCTGTTCACCACTGATTCACAAATTAGAATCAGTAAAAATGGTTACGAGGCATGAGCTAGCTTGTATTGTTTTTTAATTGAATAAGTAATGCTTAGGATCATACTGAATTTTGTAAAAGTCTAAATGCATGCATATATCTAACATTTGTAAGCCATTAAAAATGTAGGTCCTAATAATATTAGTAAATTCAAATATTTAAAGCTGTCTTATTGAATTAATTAAGTTATTAAAACATCAAATATTTAATAGACAAAAACTAAATAAAACCAAAGAAATAAATAAGAGTAATAATTAATAAGTAAATCATAAATATGGTAGCTGAAAGAATAAAAAAAAAAGCCTAAAATATAAGGATAAAAACAAATATACTACAGAAATACTCTAGAAATAGAAGCAGAAATGCAAAGATTTCTAAACTAAATGAAACGGAAAAAAAAAGTAAAGGAATATTTTTACCCCCCCCCCCCTCCAAAAAAATACATGAAATAAAATAAGATAACCAAGAAGTATTAAAAAGAAAATATACAAAACCATATATGCTCCAATAAATGCCGAGGCTCTTATTGTCGCCGGTCTCTAATAAGCGCCGGGCTGCAGAGGGGATACAGCCAAATAGTAGCCAGTCTCTAACAGTAGCCGGGTCTTTGATATTTGCCTACCGGTACTAGTGTAAGCGTCTGTATCCTTATAGTCGTGCGTAATACCTTACCTTACAAAATGCCGCCAAAACGGTCATTTGACATTGCCTTTAAGATTTGCATGGTGTAATACGCGAAAGAAACTTCAGGTGAGGGAACCGCCCGTCATTGCGGAATCGGACGACGAATAGCAGCGAAAGGTACAGAAAGACATTGCCATTTATCTTATGTAGCATGTGAAATTCAAATAAAGTAGCTGTTTGTAATATTAGCTGGTATTTATGTGTAAAAATATTGCTTTCTGAAGGTTTTTGTTATTAATGGCCGGCCTCTAATAGCAGCCGGTCTCTATTAAGCGCCGGAAGCCGAGGTTAGTTTTGCAAATAAACGCCGGGGGCGTCTATTGGAGCATATATGGTATACAACAATAATAGAAGAAAGAGATAAATTAACAAATAAAGCACTGGGGGAGGGGGAATCAGAAGAAAACAATATATAGTCTGTCTAAGTCAGCAAGGCAGTCCCTTCAGGCATTGGGACAGAGAACTTAAAAAAATAGGGGTGAAAGGGTATCAGGTAAGTGGGAGTAGGGAGAAAGGATTAAGCACAGTGGGGGTGGACTTTTCTGTGGACTGAGATTAGAAGGGATCTAATAACTCATTTCTAGGATATTAACAAATGCAACAGTACAGTCCTCATTTTATGGATAAATTGTGTAATGAAGCTTTTTTGGAGATAGAAAGGAAAAACTGTTGGAAGCCTGTCTGCGAAAAGTCATTTAAATTGAAAAAGAGTATTGGGAAAATTCAGGAATTTTACAGGAAAGAGCTGAAGAATTAATTATTAATTTGGAAGAGGAATCGTCAAGTTCTGAAGAAAACTCCGACAACGATGGTATTGCTCCATTAGAATAAAAATAGCAACTAATTTTAAAAGAGAAGTATTTCCTGTTAAAAAAAAAGCCCTTTTCAGGGCTAAAAAATAATGAGAAAGAGTCATCAATTCATTTTTTCTACTTAATTATATAAATAAAATTCATATACATTTACAGAATTATAAAGTTAAAAAAAAAATAGGTATAAAAGCTAGGTTTTTTTTCTATTAAAACAATATTAACGGGCTGCTAATAATGCAAACAAATAATGAAGACCAATAACGCACTCTTTAAACATGTCAATACTTTTTTACTTTTTTTCATGGTTAAAAGAGTGAGCTATTGGTCTTCATTATTTGTTTATATTTTTTGTTTGCTTTTATTTTATTAAAATTTAATAGTCATTAAAAAAAAAAAATATATCAATTTATAAAAAGAAAAAGTGATGAAACTACAACTAAAGTTACGAAGTATATTTTTTTAAATGTTAGTCAATCCTATAATTTCACTTCTTTTCTTTAGATATGGAGAGTATATACACAAACATTCAGGTTTTGAAACCTTACAAATATTGGATAAAATATCATATGAACAAAATGAAATATTGTTAAAACAAAATATAAATCACATAAAATTAATGGAACTGATTAAAGAGGTTACGGATAGTGTATATTTTAAGCACAATAACAAAATTTTGAAACAAGTAAAAGGTTTTCCAATGGGGTCATTGTTATCAGGAACTTTATGTAATATGTAAAGTTATATAATGTTAATATATATATATATATATAATTTCGAGGCTAAATTGTTAAAGGATTTAAAAATGAAGTATGAATATTACAGATATGCATAATTTGGTATGGAACAAGAGACAATTCGAAAAAATTTTTAAAGAAATAAATATGATTCATAAGGATATACAATTAAAAATGGAATAAGAAATGGATACTAAATTAGCATTTTTAGATGGGATGTTGAAACAGAAATAATAATAATTTAATTTTGTGCCACTATGAAAAGGAGTATCAGAGTAACCATGTATTAAATTTTCCTAACGACAAGAATTGACGTCAACGAAAAAGTAGGAAAAAGGAAACAACAGAAGCAAAGAAAAAAAAAACCGTAACAATATTTGAACACATGTAGTTACAAACTGAAAGATATATATAAAAGGTTCGGCTATGATGTGATATTTGTATGTAATAAATAAATTAAAAAATTGTTACAATCGAAGGTGAATAAAAGTGTTTTCATACATGAAATGGATGTCATGTATAAAATTGAATGCATGAATTGAAATAATTTTTATCTAGGACCCTTAAGGAATGTATATTGGAACACTGTCACTATATTAAGAAAAAGAAAGTTGATACTGTATATCTGAAATATCAGACAATTGCTATAAATTTGGTCACAGACCTAATACAAAAGTACAAATATTAGAAATAGAAAAAGAAAATTACACAAGGAAATTAATTGAAAGTTTATTAATAAGAAATCCAAGAACTAAATTTAAATAGATATCATGGTGTTGGAATTGATGACAGAATTAATAAATAAACATCTAAATTCTTATAAAACAGTAGAATTTAAAAAAAAAACTTGATTATTGAGTGTGTTATGTAACATTATTTATTTGTAAAATTCAACTGTTAAATTCTTGTTTTTTAGTTATTATTATGAACTGTTTTTTTCGTTATTGTTGTTATTTTAAACTGTTATATGTATCTGAAATTAATATATCACATTTTGTTATGAAACTGTTTGTTTTATCTTCAATGTTAGAAAAACTTGAAGAAGGAAAAGCGAATTCTTTTTTTACTTACTTACTATACTTACGAATTTGCAACATTAAATAATATTTGCAATTCGAGTGATGTATTCTTTTTAAAAATTAAAGCTAAAATAATCATTAATTACGTTAGCTATCAATTGTTCTTTAATATTTTTTAGTTTACCATAATCGTATTTATCCCAGTTGACTGAACAATTTATTACTTAATTTAATTTTGTAATTTATAGGCATAATTATTATTAAGCTTCATTTATTTCGAATTCACAATATTGGTCTTAAAAATTACTGTAACTTATTTGAAGAAAAACATTTACAAGGATTTCTTTGTAAATTTGATTACTTCTTTAAATATTTTTAATTAACCAAGTAAATAAATAAATAAATAAATAAATAAATAAATAAATAAATAAATAAATAAATAAATAAATAAGATATTATTAGTTATATTGTTGTGGAATTAAAAAAAAGTCTTATGTGATCCTTTTTTCAGTATTTTGGAGAATTCAGCTCTTCGGAAATAGTCATTTAAATCCCTTATAATCTCAGTCCACAGAAAAGTCCACCCCCACTGTGCTTAGTCCTTTCTCCCTACTCCCACTTACCTGGTACCCTTTCACCCCTATTTTTTCAAGTTCTCTGTCCCAACGCCTGAAGGGACTGCCTTGCTGACGTAGACGGACTATACTCTGTATGTGTTATATTATTATCTTCCTCCTAATAGATAATCTATCTTATTTATTGGATTGTAAGCTATTTTTCACAAATTCATGCAAGGAAAAAGAAAATTCTTTCAAAGTTGAAGACAAAAACCAAGACATTCATGATGATCTGAATGTTTTTCATTGATTTAAACAGGTATCTAATTTTTCTCATTCCCTCCTGTAACATTAAGTTGTCAATCCCAAACTGCGATGATTTAACATCTTTTCCTTTAGCTATCACTTTCTCGTAAAAGTTTACAGAACAATCATGAGCTGAAAACTTGCACTACTAAATGCTGTGAGTTTTCAGAAATGACATAGTTCAGTAGGGACAAAGAATATCCAACTAAATATATCAAGAAGCACAGGAGAAACTTAAAAGAAAAATGAAAATAATATGGTTTAAGAACACAACACCCAAGTACAAAATCATATATATTGTGACTTAGTTGTTGGGATTATTTTTTGATCACATTTAAAATTAATAGTGTTTGTATTTTAAAATGTTTACATCTTGCTTCATAATGCTTTGTAATGTAAGTACAGACATAATATTCAATTACTGTTTTTATTTTGCTCAAATTGTAAATCATTATATTTATAAGCCAATTTTTTGAGTTACTGAAAAAGTTAAAAAAAATATATAATAAAATAATATAGCAGATTTGTAGTCGATACAAAATCATTTTTAGTAAATAAAAAAAAAAATATTAGAATTGTCTGTGGAAAGGTATTAGTGTATCGGAGCTAAAAGGCACTATGTCACAAATGTTAAATTTTTCAGGAGAACCAGTTGAATGATTCTTTTACAAAATGTTTTCTTAAATTTTGCACTTTGATTGACACTCTTTGTAAACTTTTTTTTATGGCATAGTACATACAGTTTTATCTAATATACATATTTTAGATTTTGGTAAACTTTAATAATAGTGCTCTTTACCTCGCAAGCATGTTGGTACATATGCCGTTTCCAATTGGCTAAATCTGCTATTTTTAGGTTTAAGACATAGTGCTTTGTACCTCTGAAAAAAACAAAAATATTGCATAGCACATTGTTGAAACCTTAATTTCGTAAAAATGGACATAGTGCCTTTTATCTCCGATACACAGAGTTGTTAGATAAGAAAGAATTTTCTTCTGTGTCTTGATTGTCCAGCAATACTAATTGTTTAAGTAGGATTAAAAAAGGTAGTTCATCCATACTTCAGGGATTATCTTGAAGTGCTGTCTTGAACTTTATTCATTATCAGAAGTTATGATAATACGGTAATCTGTTTTATACATAACTTAGTTGTATAAGTTCAGATTAATATGTAGTGATTTGTAGATCTCCATAAACACTGCATTTGAGTACATATAAATTCTTTTAAAATACATAAGTGATTACACTGAAGACAATTAGCAGCATATACAGCATATTTTCAAATTTGATATTGAATTATCATTGTATGACAGATCCAACAGTGTGAATACATTTTGTCAAAATGCATCAAAAATTTAGAAAAAAATAGTAGGAGGAGCATCCCCAGGTTGTTCTTGGTCTCTGCTGAACTGATGATAGACTAATTACAATATTTGATGAGATGTCTACATACTTGCACTCAAAATGAATACTACTGGAGATTTTTCTTGCAGAATAGCAACATATTAAAACTGTGCATCAGATTTAAGTAGCAAAGATAAAAACATTCCGAAAACTGCCAACCTCGCTGCAATTGGATTTTCCTAAGTTTTATTAAAGATACTTAATTGAAAAGCTATGAATTCAAAATGCAACTGTAAACATTTATATACAGTGAGACTGGATATGGAATTATTGAAAGTATTATGATGTTATTAAAATAGCCTGTACTCACCACCAGATACAAGGACACCATCAGCATTTAAGGCTAGGCAATTGATAATAGCATTATGGCCAGAAAGGTTCTGAATAAATTTTCCATCAGGGCATTTCCACTGCTTTATGTTGTCTGGTGATCCTGAAGCAAATGTATATCTGTTAGTGAAAAAGAAAAATACAAATTAATACTGTCTGGTTAGATCTATACCTATTCACAAACAAAACATTCTTCTGAAATTAAGCAGATTCTTAATCAATGTAAGATTGACAGAATCAAAGATAAAGAGTTTTGTTCCCTGTGCTGATCAGCTGGTAGGTCTGAACTTTACATAATTTGCTGAATAGTGGGGAGGATATCATCAGCACTGTAGAAGAAAAATGGAAATTGGCTTCTGCATAAATAAGTTGCACTTATATGATGCAACAGAAAGAGCTGTTAAAATCCATCGGGTCAACAAAGTCTCAATTGTATTTGAACTACATAGTTAATAGAATTTTTAGCAAAGATATGTACTTGTTTTTCTGGGGTTACATGCCTTTTGCCCAGCTTTTCATTCTTACAAAATGCAATTTCAATATTTTATTTTATTTTAAAAAAAAATCTGCATTTAGTGTTTTGGCATTTTGTTACTGAAACAAAACAAGTACCATCTCCCATTAACTGATTTTTGGAGGACAAGATTCCAATATACTCATCTTTTATTTTTCCTAAAAAATTGTCAACAGTAAACCATTTATAATAAAACCTAATGTTGCCTCCGAAACTAAATCATTTTCCAAATAAAGTTTTTTTGTGAATATGATCTAGTCATTAATTAACAAAAATAAAATGCAAAGAAAAAAATATAACTTACAAAGCTGGATGGATTACTAACGCACGAACACTCTTCTTATGATTTGTTAATGTAGCTTTACTTTTTCCTGCGGCTAAATCCCATAGCCTTATTGTACAGTCATGGCTGCCAGTAATTATCTAAAAATGTTTTAAAAAAATATTTTATTAAAAAATAACCTTACAAATAATTAATGAGAGATGATCTTATTAGTGATTATTTCTTAGCTAAATTACTTACTTTAAAAAATAATAAATACTTCCAAATATCAAATATACCTGTGGTTCAGCTGCTTGACAAACAACTTCTGCAACTGTATTTGTATGACCGGTTAATGTATGTATGTTGGCTTTTGTTCTCATATCCCAGACCTAAGAAGTAAAATAATAAAAATATATCGATTGAAGATGGAAAAGAGAATGTTTGAAGGATGAATAGGAAGAACAGGAAGAATCAATAAGTTTCCAAATACACTAATGTCACATTAGAAGTTAAAGATTAGCAAAAATATCAGAGCATTCACTCAAATTTGATCAAAGGATACTACTGTAAACATTTAGTTGCTAAAATTCATCTGTAAACTCAAGTTGAAATGCCTAAAATGATCAATCATAACTAACTATTGGATGACCTCATTTTTAGTGGCTATTGTATTCTAGCTGCTATCTTTTCTGCTTTCCGTTTTTTTTTTAAATTCAGACTACAAATCCTAACTTATTAAACAATTTATTTATTTTGCAATAATTTGCATAATTCTGTAATTTTTTTAGCTCAAAATAAATAAGTTTCTGGTAAATTTCGAAGTCAATTATCCTTAAATATCGCCGCTTTTATTTTTTAAATCATGAAAATCGTAATACAAATGACTAAGTCTCCATTTATTTTTAAATTATAATATCTGCTGAATAACAGTATTGACAGTCAAAAATTTCCATTGTCTGAAATAATTAATTAAATCTGCATTTTTTACTTAAACCCAATTAATTTATTATATTAAAGCTTGTGCAGATTAAGAGGTTTAAATGGATTAATATTCATTTAAGTCATCAACAGAAATGCAATATTTCAGTTCTTATGCAAATTTTTGTCAACTTCATACAATTATCTTTCAACAAGAAGCCACATGGGAAAATTTGAAATAAAGAAGTTAGATCACCTCTTGCCTTTAAGTTTAATAATCTGCATCCAGTGGTTCAGAGAGCACATGCACACAAGACTGATTTCTTTGATAAGCCTACTTTCATATTGAAAAGTAGGCTGAAAAAGTGTCTGACTGAATTTTCAGCTTCAGTTTTTTTGGAGAATCAAATTATCAATTTGAATTTAAAAATATCTCTATATAGAAAGTCAAACTATCTGGATCTCTTAAGCCAATTTGAAAGCTTTCTGATTTCTATCGTTACAAATTCCAAATTGCTGCTATTAGCACTAACTGTTGGCAGGAGTGAAATTTCTATGTATTCATTACTTTTTCAACTACTTCTGGAAACTGTAGAATCCCCGATTTGTTCTGGATAAAATTAATAAACGATATTTGCGCCAATTTCTATAACAATTTTTATAATAATTATTGAAAATTTTTTAAAATCAGTAAAGCTTACTTAAAAACTTAAAATTTTCTCAATAAAAACATTAAAGTATTAATGATCTGAGTGAAATAGTAATTTAAAAGAAAAGTAATCAGAATGAAATAAGAAGAGGTAGTTACCCTTGCTGTAGCATCCCTGCCACAAGAAACAAGAACATCCAATGTTGGATGGAGGGCTAAACTATATATAGCACTCAAGTGACCATGATAATGACGGATAACCTGATAACAGAAATTCAGAATTAGAAAGTAGTTTAGCACTATCCACATTACTGACAACATATGATCCTGTTGAACATTTGTATAAGTTATAACAGTATAACAAATTTGAAAAGTCAATGATTACAAGAAACTTCAAGATTTATGTAGTTTCTCTTCCATTCCTGCAACAAACTTTTTAAAAAGAAGCATTATACAAAATCAATTTAACAATCAATAGTATACCTTTTGAATCAAATGAACTGCTACTATACTATATATCCTAACAGTATAATTTTGCTTTGCATCACTGTTTTGTAAGATACAGAAAAGACAAATAGACCCAGAGCTTTAAGAAACAAATGCAATGCAAAATTCACAAATAAATACTATTTTTTTAAATCTGACTCTTATGCTTCTGTTACCATAGTCAAATTACAAGTATGCCTTAAAAATGAAACCAATGAGCTTACCCTTAAAATGCATCACATTTACATCCTTTATTGAGGATCAGCAACACAGAAGGTAGAGGCTCCAATGAGCTTCAATTTAACAAACAATAGAAATCATAGGGTCAGTTCAACTTGCTACCTAGAAAACAAATTCTACTCCTCTTTTCTGGGTAAATTCATGTAAGAACAAATGTTAAATGAGACTCCAGGCAAGTACTATTATGATTGAAAATCTAATGTTCAATGATTTATTCACCTTTACTAAGTCTTGGAAGTACAAACTTGGTGCTCAACTGCAACCTAATTGCAACAAAAAGTCAGACTTAGGACAAACTTCCATTATCACTTGTGATAACCAGTTAACGAGTTGAAATACACTGGTGACTCCATTTTATGGACCCACTGAGGCAGACGGTGAGCCCCAATGTATCATCCAACCTCTTGATAGCCTGCTATTTTTATTTCATCTTATCTCATAATACAAGTACTTTATATATTTGCTAGTTGATAAATTTAAAAGCAATGCATTGTAGTTGAAAGGAGAGAGATATAGTGCAACATAATTAAATTATTGTTGAAGTACAGTGACTCAGTTAATTTAACTGGTACCAAGTGAATGCTGATAAAACAATTTAAAAGCTACATAAAACGTTTAGAAGCTTATAATTTTACTGTAGGAGTTGATGGCTATAATAAAATATGATTCTGAAGTTTCCTTCTAACAACTCTGGAATGTTGTTAATTACATAAGGAACTTGGCTATTTTTATGCTTTTTTGACTATCGTTTTTCCCACAACAGATGTTAACACACTTAAGTGGGTTCCTTTTTCCAGATGTAAAGAATTACATTGTAAGCACGTTACTACTTCTTTCTTCAATGTATTCAATTAATTGCTGTTCGTGCATCTTGATACATTACTTCATAAATTGTAATATATTTGTAAATGCTCTATAACTTTTGAAGTTTACTGGTTATTGGGCAATATATTCTAAAGCAATACTGCCATTCTTCTTTTATATTACTGTTCTCTATGCTACTACAATATTGGATATCTACAGATGTGGCATGCACTATTATTTAATATATTTTGTGAAGCCTTTAAAAATTAAAGAATCTATTCAAGTTTTCTTAATATATATATTTTTCCTTTATTCATATAGTTGATTTAGCACTATCCACATTACTGACAACATATGATCCTGTTGAACATTTGTATAAGTCTATAAAAAGTGTGTTAGGGGCTTAAATATTAGAAGCTTCAAATTCCAAATGACCAATAAATAATCTTCTTCCTCACCCTTTCATCCAGTTGAGGTCTGATATGGGGAGCATGGTTAGCGACCTCCACCTAGTCCTTTCTTCTCACAGTCTCTCATTCCACACCACCTTTGGATCAGCATCTCTCCTTGAAAGATCATTTCTTATCATATCTTCTCACCTCTTTCTTGGATGCTCTCTTGGTCGAGCCCCACCATCTTCTTTTCATGTGTCCAAACCATTTCAGTCTAGTCCTTTCAATTGGGTCTTGCAGCTTTCCTAACCCAGCACTTCATCTTAATATTTCATTTATTTTATCCCTGCATGATTTGTGTGTGATGGCTCTAACAAATTTCATTTCCATTGCTTGGATCTTGCTCTCCTCCCTTCTTGATAAAAGTCCATGTAGTTGATGCATTAGTGAGTATTGGCACCAGATACAACTTGTACATCATTTCTTCACATTTTCTTGGCACTTCTGACCAATAAATAATAGTTTTTATAAAAGCAAACATCTCTATTTGCTTTACTGCTGGTGTCTCACGAAAACAGGAAAGTGTTGCACCTATCATGTTTTTTTGCAACCATTAAAGAAGTGATGCATGAATGAATATGCATATAACCAATTGAACCCCCCCCCCCACCAAGGAATTAGGGATGATCAAACTTACATTTAACAGAATATGAACTACTCTAAAAAAATGACAAATGTAACCTGATTTATCTTTGTAAGGTGTAGAAAAAATGCTCAGTTTTTCTTTTGACACAAACTCATTAAAAACTTGCAAACTTAATAATAAAAAATACCTTATTATATTCTAGATCCCAGCATTTAACTTGTTTATCTTCACCGCAAGAAAATAAATAGGGTTGTCTTGAACTGACAGCTAATCCACGTACTGTGCTAATATGGCCTGTCAAGGACAATTTCAATTTACCACTAGCAAGATCCCAAATCTAAAAAAGAACACATTTATCAGAAGGAAAATAATTTCTAAAAATTTTAATTTATCATTTGTTAATTATTAATTTTATTTAAATTAAAACTAAGTTTCTTATTACCTTAATTACTCTATCAGCTGACCCAGTGGCAAACCACTGATTACCTGGTTCAACAGCTACACATCGGACCCAACCTAAATGCCCGCTTATCACCTATAAATGTTAAGGAATTCAAATGAATCAAAAATTTTAAATTAATTTTCCCCCATTAAATCTGAGATTACATAATGATGAAAAGAGAAAAAAAAAAATCAATTTCAAAGAAAAATTAATAGGAACTTCTTGTTATGTAATGTTTAAAACCTCCTTAATTAAAATTTAGTGATAAGGAGAACTATTTACTATGAAACATTCCATATAGTAATTTCTCCACTCCAAAATTAAATGCTATAAAATTGATATTCTAAGTAAAAAGGATTTAAATTTTAAATGTATGTTCAAGAAAGAGCATTCAATTTTGTATATACTTAAAAATATTTCATGTTAATAATTAAAACCACAAACTCTGTAAAGTTTCCATGGTGGATGCCACTTGGGCTTTGGCATAACTGGGGCTTTTCTTGGAATTATCTGTTGCTGCTGTGATCCTGCCAATACAAGAGCCTACAAAAATAAAAATGAATAAATAAAAATGTTAAATATTATCCAAAGTAAATATTTAAATTGACACCATATTAAGAATGTTAAAAGAACATTTGGTCCAATATTGATTACTAATGTACTATACATACTCCAAGTTTGTAGTCTACAAGAAATTTACAGTCTTTGATGATATTTTGAAGACATTAATTCAAAGGACCTTCCAGTACTACATTTCATATTTTATTTTTAACATTTAGTTGTTCTAACCAACTGAATTTAAGCTTACTGATACAAAGAAATTAAAGTTTTGTTTTTGAATTTGCATGATGTCTTGCTAGCTAAACAAGGAATGCAATTAGCCTTGTACTGAAGATTGAAGCAGAGTTCAGAGAATGCAGCTAGAATATTACAATAGAAAATACCGTTAGCAATTTATAGATTATTGCAAAATCAGGATTATTATATTAAAAAAAATTCCTAATTGATAACTTGATGCAAAGCACATACAAATCATGTGAAACTAGAGCATGGCTATATGCAATAGTCCTAGGACCAGGAGATGAAAATCATGTCATTTTGAGAGAAAGGGTGAAATATTTAGGACTGAGCATAGTACTTTCCATAAAAAAAAAAAAAAAAAAATCTAAGCATCATTAATGAACAACTAAAGATAATTATGTTCTCTCTGTCCTACATACCTGAGATGCTGTTTGTCGGAAATCGTCTACAACCGACCCAGGATAAACACTTCCATAGTCTCCTAACTTTGAATAGTCAGAGCTGTTAAAGAAGAAATAATTTGTATTGAAAACACAGAAGTTAAAAAACTATGTTTTAAAACAACTTATTCTTTTAAAATATCATTTTTGATTTTAACTTACCTTATCAATACATGAATCACTCAACATTAACTTTCATTTCATAAGTAAAATTGTTGGCGATTCATACCACCAACAGTCAAGATTGCAATATAAAAATGAACGCATATTACCAAGTTATGAATTTCTTTTGTATTTGATCAGAACTCTAGATCTTTCATTTTAATTAATATTCACATCGTACAGCTAATTTTGTTTAATGGCCCAAATACAGTGAAACCTCCACTAACGGACACTCCCGAAAAGCGGACACCCCCCAATAGCGGACAATTTTGCAATCCCCAGTCCCTTAATATAGACATTTCCATGTATTGACCTCCGATTAGCGGACACTCCCAATAACGGGCAACATTCTACAGAAAATGAACGATCTTGTGTTGTTTTTCAGAAGCAATAGAATCAGGCTAAAATAATACGTAGCGTCCAGAGGAAATTTTGAAATTATGGATCACGAACTCCAACGAAAACTCCAAACACATCAAAGTTCGGAAACAGAGACAATTGCGATCGACTCTATTGTCTTCGATTGGTTTTGCACTGCACGAGCAAAAAACATTCCCATTAGTGGGCCAATATTGCAAGAAAAGGCGTTGGAAGCAAAGGGGACTCTGAAGGCCTTGCAAAGTTAAACGATTTAAATATTCACATTGAGAAGCATGTTTTCAATGCAAAAAAGTAATGTCAAACTCTGTTAACTGATTACTTTAGTTAATAAAATTAATTTTCTAATCCGTTTGTCTTACTTAAAATAATGACAAAATTAATATTGTAATTAATTTTGTCATTATTTTAAGTAAGACAAATGGATTAGCATTCATTTAAAAAGGAAAATAGTAAACAGTTTGCAATTGTTCATATTCTCTCATAGGGCAATGATAATTGTAGAAATTTAAGATTGTACGTAATTTTTCATGAAATGACATGCTATAAGCTAAAAAATGAAAAAAAGATAGTCCTCCCCAATAGCGGACACCTCCCAATAACGGACGAAACTTCCGGTCCAGTGACTGTCCGCTATTCGGAGGTTTCACTGTAACAGACTGTAAGTGTATTGAAATCTTATACTGTTGGCACAAATTAGCTTTTAATTAATTACTGGCAGGGAGTTCAATATTTCATTTTTATCTTTTCTATTTAGATCTGTTGACTAAATAGAAATATATATAGAGCATAATTTTGAGAAAGCAGTAAATGAATAACTTATATCTAACTTTGGAATTAACTAGTTATATCTAAAATCTTATACTCACTCAACAGGGATAACAGAATTTTCATTTCTTCCAGATTGTCTTAAAACTAAATTAAAAAAAAGAAAAAGAAAACAGAATTAGAATATCTTATACTTAAACTACTGTACGTTACTAACACTTAATATTAAAGCTCATACTTAAAAGTACAAATAGAATGTGCTTCACTGTTTATATTCCTTCAATCAAAATATCCTTCTATCTCTGCTGGTAATTTTCTATTTCTATTCCCTTATATCTGCTTTCTCGCTCTTCTATATATTGCGTTTTCCCCTCATCATTTCATCATTTTCGACAACCATATTAATGCTAAAGGTTTCAATTCCTCCTCAGACCAATATGGGAAAAAGAAAAAAAAAAAAAACCTACAACATTTTTTCTTTAGTGAAACCAACCACAGAAATTTCCAACAAACTCTTATTAAATTTACCACAAATGAGAACTGCATGCAAAACATCTACTAGAAATTAAAGTGTAGTAATTTGGGCATCAAAAATTCTAAATATACAAAAATAGAATCCTCGTATTAGTTAAATAAAAATGGTTAATGAAATGATATCACTCTTGTTCTATTTTCTACAAATTTCTTAAATATATATATATATATATATATATATGCTTTCTGTTCATTTCTTATCAAGGAAAAGAAAACTATTATTTTAAAAGAATGGAGTTGGATTTTAAACCTTTCATTTTCTAGTCTTAGATTTTATGATCTTACATTTATTAATCAATTTGAATCTCATTTATATTGTTGTAATTTCTGTAGAAAAAAAAAGTAAATGGAAGTGACTTGTTGAAGTGAAAGTGTAACACTATTTATGGCATAGTGAAAAATAATTAAAAATAAAAGATAAACTCTTTACTTTCATCGTGACTGTCTTCTAAAAATTCGTCATCTTTTGCATCTTTCAGCTTTTTGTGGGGATCGCTTTTAACAAGATTCATGACCATTTTGTACTCGTCTCTTGCTTTACATCCCATTTTCAATTTTTCCCTTGAAAGTAAAAAAAAAAAAAGAATAAAATAGTAGTATATCATTACATAATAACAGAAATATATTTTTTCCATTTTCATTTAAAGATAAAAATATAATTCTTACGCTTTGTCATCATTTGGGGGAGGATTACTTTGATCTGATAAAAACATGTCATGCGTCCGCTTTAAGGAGCGAAACACTAACGTGTGAACTGAATGTTTCTGAACTTCCTGTAGAAAAACAAAACCAAAACAAATATATTAAAATATTTTTTCTTTTTAATTTAGATAAATTAAATTTTCAAGCTGATAAATATACATACTAAATTTAATCTCAACTCAATTTTTAATATACTAATTATTCTTATATTCTTAAAATTTCTTGGAATTAAGTTTCCTTATTTAGCATTTTCTCTACCCCACCTTCACCCTGCAGAAATATAGGGATGAATTTATACACATTAATTTAATTTGCACAAATGCTAATTGTACTTCATATGTTAAACGTACATGTTAAGCTTATTTAATCGATTATTACTGCCCGAAATATTTCATCTAATTACATTAGATAAGAATTTCTTAACCATAAGAGAATATGTAATGTTAGATGCTTAAAATTTCGTATCAAGGGTCACTAAGTAGAGTTTCATCAGATTTCGCTTTTCATATCAATGTAGTCTCTGGAGGTTATATATTTTGTGTTAATGACATCAATTCAAACAGAGATAGAGTACTAATCATATAAATACAGTAGACTCCCTCTTAACAGGCCTCAGATCAACTGGCCATATGTTAACCACTCGCCCATCTGCATGTGTGACTCGCGCAGTTTCAATCAGAGATTTCTGTAAGTAATTGCTTTTTCCTTAAAGAAAAATGTATAGTTTTCCTTTATTACTTTAGCAAATGTGTGTGTTTGTTTTGTAAATTTATATCTAAGACGAAAGAAAGTTTTGGTTATCGTGATGTGTACTTGTGACAACAAGTATGAGTGTATACTGTAACTAGTACGTACTGTAAGTATATACATTTTATTTTGTAAAATTATATAATCTTTGTCTCTTTTATTGATCTTTTGCATATAATTAAAAAGTAGAAGTACTTTAATTCAGTTAAAAGCTAATTTAAATGTAATTTCAGTTTAACCGGCCATTTTGCCAACTGGCCTAGGGTCTGGTCCCAAGCTGAATGTTTAAGAGATAGCCTATTGTATTTTATGTATTACAATTTTATATATATATATATATATATATATAGCCGGACAGTATATACACACACACACATTTCCTACTGGGGCTCTGTAAATAAATTATTTTTCAAAGTTCTAAAGCTATTATTACAAAAAGCCATAATTTTTCTAGATGCATATAAGATTGTGTTAATTAAGACTTCTTTTTTACCTTTCTCTGTAAAAGCTTTAAAAAGAATTTGACCTGTAACTTCTATGCATTTCAAGTCATTTAATTCAATAAGGAACTGATTTGACAAACAGATTAAAATATAATATAGTTGATTCACCTTATCTGATAACAGAACCCAAACTTTTGGTAGCCAAGATATCAAGCTAGTCATCTAATCAGGGCCATCCATAGCATTTGCAATATAATTACAATATAATTTGGGGACCTTCATACAAAGAAACCATACTGAAGAATATGTTGCAATTCCTAAAACTGGTTTTTTTTTTTTTTTTTTTTTTCGTTTTAGGTTATTTTTTTACTTTGGCAAAAATGCTCTGATATTTACGTTTTTTTTCTCCAATTTTCATCTTTGTGTAAATTTATAATTATAGATGTGTAATGCCTTAAAATGACCCAACAGTTTATTTATGTCTGCCTGGGGTTACAGAACAGATTTATATTCTAAGAAAAAAGAAAGAAGTAAAAACTATTGTTTCATCATGAGATAAATTCCTATCTGTAATTATTCGAAACACAATAAATAAATAAATAAATAAATAAATAAATAAATAAATAAATAAAGTGATTGAAATGTTATTATTAATAAAGCGTTTAGTTAACTAAATAAGCTTTAGCTCATTATTTTAATATACCCTAGAAAATATAATGCCAAATTCTTCCAAACAGAAAAGGGAATTTCCTATCAAGGAATATGTGCAAATCCTTTTGAATCCTATCAAATTCAAACTGCAACTCAAGTAATAAATTACACTGGATGTAAACTGCAATACAAAGTCGTGGTATTTTTTTTTTTTACTAATAACTGCTGGTATCTTAAAGTGTAATTATTTTCTAACTTATAATTTCAGACACCGAAACAATAGTATAATTATTTTGAATATTAAATAGCTACATTATATATATAATTAATAGGGATTCAAGATTTCTAATGTTTATAATTATTTAAAAACATAAACTTGGCATACATCATGTTCATCCAGTACTTTACGATATATTTTGAACAGACAATTAAATTATCTCATGGTGAGAAACCTTTTGTAAAAAACATTAAATATTTTTTGGGATACCTCAAACATTTTGATCTTTTCTTCGCTGTTTTACTTTTGTTTTCTTATAAAATTGATGTTATTTAGTTCTGTTAACATTCTAGGTTCGATCACTGATGAAAGCATGAGGTACTTCCGGTGAACTTCAGATAAACTTCCGGTTTGTTTTAAAGCCTCGCATTCACCATAAAAATGAGGGCAAAATCTACAGAAACTTTATTTCTCATTTAATTCACATTGTAGCCATATATATTTAAATTGCTTAGTTTTTAATCAAGTATTTATCTAATATTTATTGAAGAAACTATGGCGACTATTTTATAATTTACATAGGAGCAAAACCCACTCTGGCTTGGCTGAGCTATGGGTGACGTCATAAACCGATGTATTAGCAAATCAATAGTGCTTCCGGTTTGGGGAATTTGTGGGCGATTTTACAGTATTTATGCTTAAAGTACTCGTGCAAATAAAAATAAAAAACAAAACAAATAAGTAGAATACATCTTTCTGTACCTTCTGCTAAAGTTTCATAACTGTATTGTTTTTATTTTGAAACAACATAAAAATTTCAAAAAGCCTAATTTGGATGAGGTAGTGGATACATTGCGACGCCATCCTATAGTTTATCTAGAGTTATGGGAACCTTTGCATGATTTTTCACGGAATATAAACGCATGCAAATGAAATAACGATACCTAATTTTATTAGAAAATATGCATATCTGTACCTCCACCTCAAATTCATAGTTGTAATAATTTTATTTAGAAAGAAAATAAAAAAAAAAAAAAAATTTTTCGTCTCCTTGGTTACTAATTGTTATTCGTGGCTGCATAGCACGTGTTCATTGTCTTTGCTCTCGGTCTCTTCAATAATGTCCAAAGGCATTAAAGACTTGTACTTAATGAAGGAAGCTTCATAGAGAATGGCACGCTCCTTCTTGCAGTGATTTGGAATTATGTCGTCCACTTCCCTTGGTTTCAATTTGATCAGTTTCTCGAACAGATTCCTGAGGCTGAACTTCACTCCTTCAGACAGTTGTTTCAGCTTGTCCTGGGGATGGATGCCAGCTCGTTTCTTGTTATTTTGAAGCATTCAGAAGACGCCTTGGAGACGAACGACTCATTCAAATTCTGAGGATGGGTTCTCTTCATCTTTCCTGATCATTTCGTACTGTATCAGCCAATTTAGAATGAATAATGTTTCGGGCCAAATTCAATTCATTCTATCGCCAATGATTCCTGAAAGTCAAAAAAGGTTTATTTGGACGACATCGAAGGACCGTAGTAGGCAAATATTTGCCGAGTAACTGTTAGGACTACATCGAAGGTTCAAAATGGGCAAAGCAAGCGCGCCTACCCATAACCTTCCTACAGTAATGGAAACCGTTTGAAACTATTTGTGGCTATGATTCTCAACTGTGTTAATCTGTAGCTATCAGTAATTTTATCTTTATCGACAAAAAAATAAAGGGTGCTAGGTATTTTGGCAATGTAGGCCTACTTTAGGCTAAACTGTAAAATTCTATTTATAGAATAGAATTGTTTCAAGTAGCAAACAATGCAATTATTATTTATTTAGTTAATTTACTGAAATAAATAGCAATTATAAGAACAACAATTCTCTAGATATATAACGTTTTGTCAAGGTGAATTAATATAAATTAGGCCTACATTACATA
The DNA here is from genome assembly GCA_023159025.1 of Thereuonema tuberculata. NCBI lineage: Eukaryota > Metazoa > Arthropoda > Chilopoda > Scutigeromorpha > Scutigeridae > Thereuonema > Thereuonema tuberculata. The sequence continues at coordinate 230,858,477 of JAFIDM010009631.1, forward strand.
CGAAGAAAGGTTATGAATGTAGCTTAAATTACTCATTAATTAACGAAATAACTAGAACAAAGTTAAATTATCGACATTTTTTAAGATCGTTTGTGAAATCTAAAGTAAAAAAAAATCTTATTTAATCTCATTGTTCTTCAATATGTATTTCTTTTGTTGTAATGATCATGTTAATCTAAGTAATTTTACATCCTTTCTTATTTGGATTTCTATATATTTCATATTTTTCTTGTTCTGATTCTTCATAATCAAGAAACATGGAATCATGCTAAGTCATTATTATGTAATCAGATTCTTTTTTTTTTTAATTTTGATATATTTCCCGTTTATCGTTGCAGATTCCTATAAAAAGATTATTTGAAATCAGAATGTAAATAATAATTTATTGTGGAATACAAAATATTTGTAATATTCATTATATTTGGAATTTTACAATCTTGTAAGTTATTTATCTGTTAAATTACATTATTTTCCTCAAAATTTGAATTTTATTCTCTGCCCAATAAGTAAGAACTAGCGAGCATTAAAACTTTTATCTTTTTATTAAGTTGACATCTGATTGGTTCACTTTTTGCTTTTGGGAACTTGTGATCATTCTGCAATATTTGAAGTTCTATCAATTCTTATTATTTATGAATTTTTTTAAATTGCATTGTTGCTCAAAAGTTAAGCAACAAACAATAACACTGTGACTCGACGTCCTTTATATATGGCATAGGTAAAACATCAGCATTCAAAAAGCTTGTCAATAGCAAACACTTAAGAGGCTGCTCAGACCTTTTCTGAATCAACAAAGAGCCAAACGGAAATTGAAGTTACTGGAAGGAAAGCCATGTTGTTGTTTGGAGGGAGGAAGATGAAAGTCTCCAAGAACTGCGCCATCGTATCTTTAAGGAAAAGATTGCCTCATCTAAAACTTTTCAAAGAAATGGTTCCACCAACAGAATCAGCTATAAAGTATCATTCTTTGCACTGCTACTACCAAAAAATGCAGTGGAAAGCTGAGAAGTATTCTCAGGATGCTTGTTCATGGGGATGGTTTCTCAAGGACAGTCAATTCTTTCCCAATGCAAGCGACTTGCCGCTAGCTCCAAAATATTAACTTTCTATTGTACGTTGCAAATGTACCACAAATTGTGAAAACCTGTGATGTATCTGCTGAAAGAGTGGGTTATCTTGTACTGATGCTTGTGGACCTTGCCAAGAAAAAGATTCGTTTCAGAAAAAGAAGTTGAAAGTTTATCAGAACATTCAGATAGTGATTGACTTTAACTGTGCCAGTTTATTTTATTTCTTTATTTTTATTATTTGTATTTTTAAATATTCTTATTTTCACGATTTGTTTTTTGTTCTATATATAAACATATAATGTGTTACAGAATTCATTCAAAAAAAGTTGAGATATTGTACAGGGTTACTATATCTGCATTCAAAACTTTACAGAAGACTCAAAAAAACTGTTTTTAGAACTATAGGAATATCTACTTGAAGAATTAAATAATTATTTAAACTTCAAACAATAGTTATTTGTGAAGTGAAACCCTGAATAATTTAGCTTCAGTAGCAAATAATTTCATTTTAACTTTCGTGGTTTGTTTTTAACAGTGCTATTATGTGAAATTAGTCATGTACTTGTGTTTTTTACATACTTATTTTGAATATTTTTTTTTATATAATTTTTTTCTCCCAGAAAATCACTAATAAAATAAATGATGTCTTTCATTTGAACTTGTTTCATGATGGAATAATTCAAAA
>JAFIDM010009631.1:230868562-230882210 GCA_023159025.1 Thereuonema tuberculata
ACTATTGTACTGCTTTCCCTCCTTGTTACAGACACGTTTCCTTGTTGTGCACTGTTTGGCGGACGGTCTACAAGAACATTTAAAAAATCCTTGCCCTCCTGATTTGTTTTTTTATGACTTTTCTCCTCAGGAAATTTAAATCATGAGGATTAACAATAATTTTTAATCCTCATTATTTGTTGGTCACTGAGAGCTCTTTAGTTTATCTGTGGTTCACCACCCCAAAACTATCCATCTTAAACTCCACCCCAAACCATCCTTTTATAACACTACTCTCACAACCTGTTATACTCAGTTTTTTTCATTAATGATAACACAGACGAAAGTTTGGGTGTGTACTGAAACCCTATCGATCTTCAGGACTGCAAGAAACACGCAGTCTCCAATGGAAACTTTAGGAAATCAAAATTTGGAGGCCATCAACAGTTCCTCCAGCAATGTATTTTTATTTTTGAGAATCCTCTCTAATTTCCTGAATTTTGTCTTCGCGAGTTCACAGAGTGCATAGAAGACGCAAGTCCCTTGCCGTTGATGTTGGTTTGCATCAACTATGAAAAGGGTTCTTATGTAACTCCAATTCTTGATCATTGATTGCCTCTGAACAATCGCAGCACACCATTTCGCCATCCTCTGTGGTTATGGCACTGTCGAGTCTATTTGCACTTGCATTTTCATGAGCAATTTCTTCACGAACTTCGATGACGGCATCGTCGTTACCTTTGCCTTTTTCTTAATTTCCTTCTTCTTCATTGTCTTTTTCTTCATTATTATCATCATCATCATCTATTTGTTGGATTTTTCTCAAAGTTTTCTTCAGTGTGTAGAGTCTGTGCAATGGAAAGAGGTATATTGCTGGAATCGAGTCCGAGTTTTCGTTCAAAATAATACACAGCTTTGTATGGTGAGCGTCCTATAATGTGGTGGTAGGAGCTGTTTTTGTTTTTGTTACTGTATAAAACTGAGGCCAGAAAAACATTGCTTACTGCCTGTGTCGGTCACTCAAGCTCGTAGCATATTTTCAACGTCCTGGTTGAATCTTTCGATTATCCCATGACTTTGAGGATGCCTTGGTCGTCCATTTAGAATAATTGACTCCGGCCACATGCCGCTCAATTCCCTAATCACTTGGTTAACGAATTCCTATCATTATCGATCTGTAATATCTTTGGCGCTCCAAGAAAAAGAATATTTGAAGAAGCTCCTCTGCAACCTCTTCAGCACGATTTGATCTCAGTAGTCGAAGGACAACAAACTTTCTAGCATGATCTTTGTAGTTCAAAATCACTTAAAATTGCGATCTGAAAGTCAATTAGGTCAACTTAACTCCGTTCACCAAAGGCTTTTGATGCACCACCATTTTTCTTGATGAAGACTTCTTTGAGTTGCACGAGAGGCAGCACGACAGGAAGAGGAATGCTGAGTTTTCTCGTTAAGAACTTCTCCATCTTCCCTCGCCCTCCATGTCCTGTCTTGTTTACATGGCAATCATAAATAGAGTCATATGTCTTTCTAACATATTCGATATCTTTATCATTTATTTAGATCTTATAATATCATTTTATTTGCATTATAGTTTTCTTTCTTTTTCTTTAGATCGTAGACTATATTAATGTATAATAATATCTTTTATTAATCTCTTTTATTAAAATCTTTTATAAAATATAATAATTAAAATAATTTTCTTTTGTGTCTATTCCGCATAATGTATTGCACTGCATTTTTTCTGGTATATGTTCATGTTACATCCTCAGTACAAACACCTTGTGACTCTTCAGTAAGTATCTAAAACCGGCTGGGCACTTTGTAAAAATGGATCGATGAATCGCCTTCTACAATATGTGTCTAACACCACCCTGACACTTCGGGAAGTGGCTAATTTCGATTGGACAGATGCCGTACATACATCATCTGTCAGTCCAGTTGTTGACACTTCGCGAAGTGTCCAATATTTCTGGACAGATATGGTAATTTTTGATTTGAAGCTTGAATTACAGCATGTGTCCATTATAGTTAGACTCTTCGCGATGTGTCTAGATACTTCATGAAGTGCTAAATTACCGCATATGGCTGCGACACATACATAGCTATCATCCTGTAGTAGGAACTGAGCATGCAACACTTGTGCATCGGACTGGGAAGACGGAATGGAGGGACAAAATAAATGATGCTCATATTACAGTCATTTTAGCGAGGAATTTTGAGAGTGGGAGGGTTAAAGGTAAAACTTATAGGTCCTCAGAATTAAGTTGGATAATAAGTAAGCATCGTATCAAATTTGATAGAAATTCGTTCCCCCGTTTTAACGTGATCCACATAAAAACAGAGAAAGAAAATGTTCAAGTGGAATAGTAAGACTACTGATGATCAGTTAATTAATATCATTCTCATGGTATTCTAAGATATTTGATTACCCACTAGCAAAGAATAAAAGAATTACGCCAAATAAATGGAAGATCCTCTAAAAGAAAAGAAATCTTGTCACAGGATTGCATCTTCCTAAATTTCTTTTTAATTTTCTAATGTAACTTTGTCATATAAAAGCTGTAATAATTATTGAAATCATTTAGATCGACGATTTGTTTTAAGCTAATTGTTTCACGCAACTTGAGAATTCACCAACGATCTTTCTATATATAAACATTGCCTATATATATCCTCCATATAGGCAATGTTTATCTCCCTGTTCCTGTAGCATATAATGCTATAAATACAAAGGAAACATATGAGGTAATGAGTGTTATACATTCAAATGGAACATTTGTGGCGACTTGAAAGTCACTGGGATGTTAACAGGCATGCAACAAGGATGCACTAAATTCTGCTACTTCCTATGTGAATGGGATAGCCGTGACAGAAAAAAAAATCACTACCAGTGCCGCGCCGGGGTATGTTGGCGCCGGGGTGCCAGGCAAAAGTTCGCCGGGATGCCGCCCCTAATAAACTAAAGTATTTGCCACCCGCCGCCCCCCAAGACATGCCGCCCGGGTGCCGTGCACTCCTCGCTTGGCGCGGCCCTGATCACTACATCCGTAAACAGTGGCCTCCAAGAAAAAACTACATTCCTGGCACCAAAAACATATCACATGAACCACTTGTGAATCCGCAATGTGTCTTTCTTCCACCATTGCACATTAAATTTGGTTTAATGAAAAATTTTGTAAAAGCGCTGGACAGAGAAGGATTGGCTTTCTTGCATCTCAGAAACATACTCAAAAATTAAGTGAAGCAAAGGTAAAAGAAGGGGTTTTTATTGGCCCACAAATTAAAGCAGTAATGTATGACGAAGATTTCGAAAATAAACTGTCAGAAGGAGAATTTGCAGCCTGGTGGGCATTTAAATTTGAATGCTCAAATTTCCTTGGAAATGAAAACCATGAAGATCTTGTTCGTGAAATGGTGAAATGCTTTCATGTTATAGGCTGCAGTATGTCCTTAAAACTACACTTTCTGGACTCGCATCTAATTTTTTTCCTCAAAACCTCGGCGCGGTTAGCGATGAGCATAGGGAAAGGTTCCACCAGGACATTGGTATGTTTGAAAAGCGCTTCAGTGGCCGATGGAGTGGAAGTTTGCTAACTGAATATTGTTGGTCTACTCTCAGGGACACTCCAACAGATGCCTAAAAGCGGAAACGGTCAAAAAAATCATTTTAGTGTATGTGTTTTCCGTAATCAGTGTCCACCAATTTGTATAAATATGAAAAGTGGGTCTCCTAAAAAAATGGAGCGTGGTGGAACATTTTGGTTTTCAGATATGAATCAAGCACCCTTTGTTTATACAGAATCACATAGTTTCATTTAAAGGACAGAAAAAAAGTTCAAATTTGTTGTACAGTGTAATTTTTGACAAAAAGTACTTTCATATTTTAAAGTTTTGTTAATTTTTTGTGATTATTTAATTTGTATTTTGTGATATAATTATTTCTGCTTATCACAAGATGACAACACAATAATTACTCTACTAAATTATATTATCTCAGAAGGAAGTTGATGTTTTATAGTCATTATTATTTGTTAACAAGCCTAATGAGCTATCACATCATTGGACCATCGAATGAAATAGAAATTTCTAAACCATCCTTCTGTGATCGCAATCCTCTGTGGTCGCAGCATCTTGCAATGAGTGGTTTATGGAAAAATTAAAACTTACGACCTTTAACTGTCATCCAATCTCTCTGAAATTTTGGGTTTACCCTTTTAATTTCCTTTATCACTATATACTAAGTTCATAAATATCAGTCAAGTGGGCGTTGGATTGTTCTTTTGATATTATTTTAACAGATTGCAATTAAAATTTCAAAAAAGAGTAGTTTTCAAAATTATTTCAAAATAATTTAAAAGAAGGAGGAAAGAAACAATGTAAGAAGAACTAAAAATCTTAAAGTGTTTTTTAAATGGAAGCGTCCACAGCAATGTAGTTGAACTCGGTACAGTATTGGTCTCCTGTTTCTTCCACACATCAGCGTTCTTCAGTGAACGGATATCCTTAAATCGTAGTATGCATATTTTACGAAAAATAAATTCTAGCGTTCTTTCGTGAACTTTACTTACGTCTGACTTTAATTTTTATTAGGACATAGTTGGTGTGTCAACGTTGCCGTATTATCTTTGCAATACATTAGAACATAAAAGTTGTTAACAAAAAACAATTCATTTATTCGACCTTCACTTATTAGTCGCCCCTTATCTAATAAGAATCTTCCTTGTAACAATCTACATCTATCTCAAATTTCAACTTCCTGTGATGTATAGTTTTGAGTTATTTTGATAATTGACGGATGAGTTTGTAGTGGAAGGTGTCGTACCTCGGGACAGTCAATAATGTGCTGTTATCTGTTGAGTGAGTGTCAAACTAACAAACTAATTATAGTTAATCATTTTGTCACCAGATACCACCGTTTCAGGAGTTCAGAAATACAATCTTACAAGATGAGATTGAACTCCAGGAGATAGATTTCGAATTAAATGAAATAGAGGCGGGGGATTATGCCTCAGTACAACTAAGTGGGAAAAACAAAGCTGTTTTTATGTCGTGCAAGTTTTGTACGAAGTTAAATATCTTGTGAAAGCAGGTAACAATACTTTTCTTTTAAAAGACGAAACAGTCTACGAAATGGATGGCAGTGACGGGATTTCGAAACTCCCACAACCATCGACCGTAGGAAGTTTAGAACAGCAGAGACATTTGCTTAAGTTTGCAGTTAATTTCAATGCCTATGATGTTCAGTAATTTACAGCATCAGTTGTTACCAACAATGATTGGAACTGTTTAAAATCTATCTTACAATTTTATCTACGTAATGTTCTGATATCTGATATTTTGGTTTCACTTAGATTTAATCAATATGTTTTCATAAAATAGTTAATAAGATGAGCTGAGACATTACCTACAATTGGAAACTTACAACATTGTGTTATGTTTAATAAATATGGCTTTTACTGTAAATAAGGTTATTTTGTATACTTCATCCAAGATAGCCCCAAGGTGTGTTGTACCTTGGGACATTGCAATACTTTTAAAACAATCCTAATTAAAACGTTTCTTTTCAAGATACAATAAAATAAAAATGGTATGTACTTCCAAAACTGACAAACTGCATAATTTCTTTCAAAAAGCAAGCTTTTATAAAATTGCAGCCTCTACAAAAATATTTGTTTAAAAACTGTCCCAAGGTACGACACCTTCCCCTATAGTTCGATTTAAAATTGAAAAAAGTTTAAAACTTTTTTTTGTCTCAGAGAAAAATGCAGCCTGCACAGTAGCATAAACATAAAACAAGCATTTAAAGTGGATATTATCCACTTTATGCCTCGTCACACTGATGCAAAAGCTATGGACTTTAAATGCTTTTTTATGTTTATGCTAGTGTGCAGGCTGCATTCTTCTCTCACACTTTTGAGCACACGTAAAAACTTAAGTTTTTTTTTTTCTCCTGTGCATATTAAGGGACGCACAAACGTTAGACCAGACATACAATACCATGTTGTAGGTAGCTATCATGCTGGTATAAAAAAAATTTAAAAATAAACTATTCTGAAGCGAATAAAAAAAAAAAGAACATTGGAAGTATTAGAAATCACGGTTAGCCCAAAATTTCGAATGTGATATTGAACACAAAAACTATTTCCGTATTAGAAGTTTTTCACTTTTTATTAATGTACTATTTTCATTGATTAAGGCTGAATTTATGATTAATATTGTTAACCAGAGATTGGATGCAAATATAGTAAACTAGAAGACGATTTCACATAAGTCTTATATCAACATCTCTTCTTGGCGGGAAATAATGTTGTGCCTCCAAGAAATAATTAAAAAAAAAAAGAATAAGTCATTGTCAAAGTGACATCAGTAATTCAAATATTAACTTTGCTCTTGCTATTAATTGAGTAAATTAGCATTTAACAATTTATCATTTCACCATTGAGAAATTTCTGTCTAGGGTAAAGCCTAGCGGCATTTCAGAATTTCCGTTGACTTAGGATCGCTGGAAGCCTCTATCTCCTGTTCTCCTTTGTGGCCTGTAATTAGCTTCCATTTTTGTATTATTGTAGTATAGTGTTATAATACTCTAAGTGGCAGCTAAGTCAGATATGGATGTTGATACGTTAATAGAGAAACTGAATGAAATAAACGAACCCTATATAGGATGAAATAAAAGTAATACACTTTGTAAAATTTGTAAAATCTTGTAATTTATGTATTATGTTTTTACAATTCCGTATATTGATTAAAATCTAAATGTTAGAAATTGAGACGCCACTGTAGTTTTCGTACTCTTAAACAGGAAATGTTTTTCTCCCGGTGGGAGAAAAACTAAATTAACAGAAAAAGTATTTCATAAAGTTTCAAATTGTATTTATTCACTTCTATCATGAATTAATAGTATATTTCATATTTTAGTATATTACTTTAAATGTTTTCAGAAACACGGGTTTTAATGAAAACACTTAAATTTTCAACAAAATTCAACATAAGCTTAAATTCTGTAATGTGTATTTCAAAATTTTTTATCAGACATTATAGTAGGTAAAATTTATCCTATAATTTCATTACTAAAATTGAAATTATTCCAATGTACTTCAGTAACAATTTAATAATCTCTTTTGTTAGGATATAACTACTGATCTGTCATGAATAAGTTCGTTACATTATTAAGTGTTCATTAGTCTCAACTCTTAACATGCAGATATTGACAATTGAAGGGTGTTACAGTGCACATCATGCGGAAATCCTTAGTTACTACTGTTGGATGTAGACTACTGAGGCTGTTTCCGTCTCAAAGACGAATTCACTGTTAATTGGTTAACAAATTGGATGAAAATGCCACTTGTAAAATTAATCAATGTCGGACTGGCGCGTCGTCTGTATACATCCCCTCATGCCTTCTTGCACATTCATGTGGTACATGGGTAAGACGAAATAATATTATTAAATCTTCATTTCTGTGATAGTTTTAAACCTAACCCTTTTTCATGCTACGTGAAAACTTTATCAGTTATTATATTTCAGTTATTATATTACGCGATATTTTTATGTTCTATACACATAATAATATTGAGTTGATTGTTCATTAAATCAAAATATGATGGCATCATTTAAGTCAGATTTATTTAGTTGCATGACAGGATAATTTTTCTGTCTTCCAGTATCCAGTACTCGATAATCGGCATTTTTCAGGACTAATTATCTGAAACATACTGTTTATTCTTGTGTATTTCACTTGAATAAATAACTCGAAATCAAAATTGATATGTTTCCTTTGTGATTAAGAAATTATTAAAAATATTTTTTTAAAAGTATTAATAAAGTCTAATAGCAGTATCGTATAAAAGAACCATTTTCTATTGAGGAATAGTAAGTTGCTTTAAAAATAAAAGTATTGCTAATAAATTAAAGGAAGATGAGCATTTTATAGTATACATCGTGTTTATAATGTGGGATAGACAGAGTCGAATCCCTCTGTAATCGTTATTAGTAAATTGATATTAAAATAAAATGACAATCTTCATTTACTTGCGTTGGTTTGTCTCGGGGCAGTTAATTCGAAAATTGTACGTAAGAAACAGGAACTGTTAATATGATATCTAGTTGAAGTCGAAGCGACGTAGGTGTTGGTTTTAATCTCAAGTTAGATCTGTGTTGAAACCCCACCATTTAAGTAGAACTTATTCAATACCTATAAAGGAAGGAGGAATTCTGAAATGTCAGACAATAAGCCAGCTTTCATTAATTTCCTTATACTTTTTCCCCGTAGTTTCGTATCAGTGGATGGGAAATGTATTTTAAGTGTTTTCATTTCATGTTTCGAATGCATCTCCATAACGGAACAGAAAAGAAAACGCCCTAAAGTACAGCAGTAGTATATTGTGTATTTAGTTAGTTAAGAACCGGTGTCTTGGAAAGATTTTAACGACAAAAATGAAAACCAAGCTTCTTTATATGTAATTTATTAAGGCCTCGCTTCCATGCAAAAGACTTGACAAGATAACGCAGGGTACATTCTGATTTTAATTCCAGAATTCGTTCTTAAGCAGTCGTCTTGATTACAAAACCGTTTCTCACTATTTCAAAATAAGTTAGTATATGTATATGTATTTAATATATTCTTCAGTAAAATTAAATTAATTAATTTAGTTTTCGGATATTTGTAAGTATAAACTTTTCATATTTGTTTTTCCATTTCTTGATAGGTTGGCTAGGTATTTTTTTTTAAATTTAATCATAAACTTTAAATCTATCTTTGTAACCAACGTTAACTTATTGGGGTTATGATGTTAATCTCCCTAAATTCGTATTGTTGTTCAATATGAATCCCAATTCGCCGTAGAAATTAAGGAAATTCAAAATGAATGTTACAACCATCCACTAAAACAAAATAACAAAAGCAAAGTAGATCCCAAAGTTGAAATTGCTGCAAATGAACTGAAATGATGATGAAAAGATTTAACTACATTTCGAAAGAACTTAAATCCTTAAGCCAAGTCCACACTTGGAGACATTTTCAGAAAACATTGTTTGGAAATTGTTTGCAAACATATTTTTTTTTTGTTTGTTTGTTTCTTTTTTGTTTTTGAAGTTGTTTCGAAATTGTTTGGAAATTGTTTGCCAACAGTTTGCAAACAATTTGAAAACAACTCGGAAACACTTTTCAAACAAATCCTTGTTTTTTCGAGAAAAAAACAAACAGTATTTCTTGTTTTCCATTGGAAATTGATAAACAGGAAACAAAGTTCCCATGTCAGGGTTTGCAAATACAGTCTGTAAAACATTCCCCTCCCCTGGACAATAGTCATTCTTCCTTGGTATGTCAACGTCTCTGCTCATTTCTCTGTACATTTTTTTTTTTGAATCCGTTGTCTTATATTGAAATGTGGACTCAGGAGAAGACCCTGCAGCTCACTGAGGAGTTTCAGTCTCGTAGAATACTTTGGGACATTACGAGTACAAAAATAGGATTAAGAAACATGATGCTTTGAAGGAAATAGCCGACATATTTTCTCTCAGCCAACAAGCGATTGACAAGAAGTTGAAGGCTCTCCGTGTCCAGTGTCTAGGGAGCACAAAATTTTTTGTAATCGGGAGAAAAGTGGTGCTTCTCCCAAGAAAGTGGGGTGATTTGCATAAGAGCCATTACTGTTTTTGATAAGTTTTCAAGAATCTCAAGAGAGCAGAAGTACTGACCCTTCAAATGAACATGAAACTGAGATAGTTGAAAAAGATATTTCTTTTTCAATTTTATCCTTTTAAAGTTTATCTTATTATTATAAAAAAAAATACTACTTTTAAAGAAGCACAAGCTGTTAATAAGTCCTCCTCGGTAAACATCTTTACCTGGACTGACAGGTCTGTACGCAAAACATCGTAAAAACATATTTCTACAACATTGTTTTCCAAACATGTTTCCAGTTTTTTCAAAATACGATTTGGAAACTGTTTTCGAACAGTTTACAAACTGTTGGGAAACAAAGGAAACTGTTTGCAAACAATTTCTAGAAACATGTTTTTAAGTGTGGACTAGGCTTTAATTTCCTCAAAAAATGATTTCTTAAAATTTCTTTCTTTTTTTTTTTTTAAAGTCGTGAAAATGACAAAACAAAATACTTACATTATATTCGAATTATACCTACTGAACACAAACAGTAAAAATTTCCATTTTCTAAAAAAATGAATTAAATCCGCATTACTTACTTAAATTATATAAATTAGATTAATTTTAATTAGATGAAACCATGCGAATGGATTAATTACTTGATATTCCTTGTTTAAAACAATGAAATACAGTGAAACTTGGATAATTTGAAATTCTGGATAATTCGAATTTTTTGCTCGGTCCCTAGAATTCTGTATTAAAATAATGTTAAAAAATCGTTGATAATTCGAATTTTTCGTACGATTATCCTTAAAATATTACAGTAAAAATTGTTCCTGAGACTTTTCTCAGATACATTATTTATTTTAACGGTCTTTCTAAGGAAAACAAAAGCGAAGGTTGGAATGTCACTATGTGGGGTTTTCCGAGGATTTTTCTGTCCACCCTGTGTTGTAATCCTCCCCTCCTCCCACACCCCTTCGGTCTTAGAGTCAAGTGCGCTTCCTGTGAATGATTTAATGCGGTTATATACATTTTTAGTTTTTGTGCTTATGCTTTAAGTATTGTTTATATGCTCTTACTATGGCATTGTCAAAAGCTAAAGCTCCTTATAAGTCATTAGCATTAGCTGAAAAGGTAGCGGTGATTAAGGAAGAGGAAAAAGGCCTTAAAAAGAAATCGGAAATCGCCAAGGAATTTGGAATTCCATGCAACACGTTATCGACATATTTGAAGAACAAAGAACAAAATCTTGAGCAGCAAAAATGGCAATGGAAAAAAAATAGAAAAAGAACGAGAGGACCTGGCAACCCAGAGGTTGGAATCATATGCTAGGACACAAAGATTACATTCAATGAAGCAATTAAAAATATCTGTTTTTTTTTTTTTTTGAAAGTGATATAATTAAGGTAGTAAAAAATGTTTGATTTAATGAAAAAAAAATATAGCAGTATTCTTAGATAAAGTTTATGTGTTAAATCTTTGATCGTGGAGTTAATTTTTTTTATTTATCTCTGCTGTTTGAGAAAATATATGTAATTCAAATTTTTGGATAATTCGAACTTTTTCTCTGGTCCCTTCAGCTTCGAATTATCCAAGTTTCACTGTATTAACAGAAATAGGATAGAAACCTATTGTTTAGATTCCAATGATTTTCTATGGGGATTTTTGTCTTCTTCTCGCGACAAGAATTAATTACTCTACAAGAACCCATTTGGAAAAGATTTCAAATATAAAAGTTAGATCGTCTTCAGTCCTCGAATATGCAAACCGAATTTCAGGAAGATCCATCAGCAGAGTTCAAAAGTTGTTAGAAGGGGTGGGGGCATACACAAACTGACTGATATGATGAACCTCCCTATCCTAATGGGAAGTAGACTAAAAACGATTCTTAAGATGGCATTTATGTACTGATCGTATATTAGAAACGTAAGTTACACGGCTGGGTGAAATAAGAGTTTCCTGAAAATACTTCCGCACATGTAGTACAGTATTCCTCTCTATTACACCAAGCAGTGGAATCATTGAATAAAAGCATACAGTGAAGTATCCCTCGGACGATGATGGCTGTGCAGAGAAAACATCTTCAGGCGCTTGACACATGAAGTCAGTGTATATTTGCAGACTGAATTCCTATAATGATGGCATCTTTTCACAACGAAGACCGTGCAGTGAATGCATCCTGGCCAGCCCCCCCCCCCCCTTCAAATTCAGGGCTCAGGTACCAAATACAGTAAGCCCCTCCTCCCCTTCCCACATCATGGTCAAAATCTTAGATTCTTAATCAAAAATGTCATGAAAACACGATTTTATATTTCTAAAATATTTACTTAAAAGGTAAAAATGCAACCTAAATTGATTCTGGGAATTCATAAGCCGATTACAATCGTAAATTAACCATAATTATTTTTTTTTTTTACAATTTCTTTAATTTATTTAAAAATTTGAACGTTTTCTATTAAAAAATGGCATAAAGAAACAAGTGCTTAGGTTCAGTTAAAAAGGAAGCTCCAGTGTAATGTGACCCTTAAGGAAGTCGTCAAGAAGAAGCTCTTGCACATAACCGTGAACATGATGTCTATTGTTTAAAACGGGTAGTAGAACATCTCGACTGATGATCAAATACTGTAATACAGAACCTCTCTATGCATACATTGTAGTGCCTCATTGACGGCCTGGCCCTGTTGCTAAGGGACCAACTGACCCTTCCCCATGTGAGGGCCCTGATCCTGGGACATTGAAGTCAGTGAAACTGTTGAAACATTTCCTGAGGAGCAGCCTTCAAAATTGAAGGCATCCTTTCTGTAGTGACACAGTGGGACAGAGATTTAAATCCTGTTGAAGATTTTTTTAAACGATTCTGCAAACAAATAAATAATGGATGACCATTAAGATCCTCGTACAATTGTTGTGAGATCTACTTCAAACGAATTCCTTAATGGTTGGTCATCTTGATTTGGATTATAAATAGCAATTATATTTGTATAATGATCAAATATTTGCAATTCAACTTTAAATAATCGTAAATTATTCACGTTAACATGTGCGTTGGTGTTAATATGAATTATTTAAGTGGATACATGCACAGTAAAGTGTTTTTTAAATAATCGTATATTTTTATTTTCCAAGCTTTTTGTAGTCATTTTCTATCCTTATTAACTCTGCTTTTTCTGATAGGTCTAACAATTCGACATCTGTTTGATAAATGTATTAGTCCTTGTAGATTCTAAATTGTTGAAACCTACATTTTTTCACGATCTTTACTAATTTAAATAATACAGTGGACCCTCGTTTTACGATTATCTCAAGAAGACAATCGGTCACTTTGCAGTGGACTTTACATAACAAAACAAGGTTTGCTATGTAAAGCTTATTTTATTGACTTATGAAATTTATTAAATGTTCATTTGCTGTTATTTGATATTTAGAATTGCATTATCATTTTTAACAAAAATATAAAAAAATACTTTTCGCATTACAGTATTTTCACGAAACGATGGAGTTTCTGGTGCGATTAATATTGTAAAACGAGGATCCATTGTGATTTACATTAATATTATTATACATCTTTAAAACAGTGGTTCCCAATCGGTGCGGCGCGAGAGGATAGCAGGTATGGCAAGACAATCGAGCATTTAGACTTTAGAGATATTTTCAAAAAATTCATATTCCTTTCATATTAAAATTATTTGGAAAAAAGATTGTGGTGTTTCAGTTTTGTTACAATGTATTGTCAAGTCCTAAGAGATGATTTAATTTATTTATTTATTTTCATTTTTAAAGTATTTCTGAAAAGAAAAAAAAAATCGGTATGGTTTCATTCCGAAGTGCTGTCCAATGAAAAAAAATTGGGAGCCATTGCTTTACAAGATCGTTTATTTTTTCAAGTTAATTACTATATAATTTGAAAAATGTTAATATCTGACATTCCTTTGGTTTTTTTTTTCTTTAGTAATGACTGAAGCCACAGAAAACAGGTAACTTTATAATTTTTGTCTATCCGAAAAGTAAATTTTATTCTGTTTTTTTTTCCACTTGCGCAAACTTTATGTGCTGTAC
>JAFIDM010009631.1:230882310-230895223 GCA_023159025.1 Thereuonema tuberculata
TTTTTTTTTCCACTTGCGCAAACTTTATGTGCTGTACTGTATGAGAGTACGTAGTCATACAGTGTTTACCCATCAACGGATTAAATGGGGGAGGGGGGGGGGGGCCGAGAGTTTGTTTTTAACGGAATCAAACAATGAACTTTAAAATTCAAACGGATTTTTAAAGTTGACATATTAACAATAAGGTTTGAAAAAGCAAAAGTACATTATATATCGCTACTCTTATCATTTTTTTTTAAAGATTTTGTTATTTAACCTGACTTTTTTGCTGGATGGAAGTCGACATCAATAACACAGGCCTATAAAAAATTTTTTTTTTTTTTTGATGCCTAGGTTCTTTATACTGATTTTAACAATATTTGGGGCGCTGAATCTAAAAATGAAATTAGTTTTTCTCTAACAGCTATACTTTTTTAGATGCTGCATACCCTAAGAGTAATTGTTTCAACTATTGATATATATATATAAGGTATTGATAACGTACACTTAAATAAATTCATAAATAAACTATTTAAGCTCTGTTTCCTCTTTGTTTCTGCAGTCGTATATCTTCTTTTTACAACAAACTATCAGCTTATTGTACATTATTTTTTTATGAGCCAAATTCGTAAGGAATGTAAAACCTCTTTTAAGTACGGTGTGACAACTCATTTTAATCCCATTGTTTCCTAGAGCAACTCCTAAAATGCCCTTATTTTTATCATCTGTGCTGCTATCTGTCGGTGTCTGATTCCAATCACTCAAATAACTTCCAGAAAAATCCGCTAGATGATTGGTGCCTATTTATTGATAGCTCTAAGCGAAGTTTGAAATGCGTCCTTCTACACAATGGCAACAAATACGGCTCATTACCAATTGCTCATTCAACGCAAATGAAGGAATAATATGACGTCATAGCTTTGGTCCTAGAGAAGATAAAATATCAGGAACATCAATGGGTAAATTGTGTGAACTTAAAGATGGTAAACTTTCTCCTTGGACAGCAAACTGGCAACACTAAATATCCTTGTTTCCTGTCCTCTGGGATAGCAGGGACCAAAAAAAAAAACAAAAAACATTGGATAAAAAAGGAGTGGTCTAAGAGAGAAAACATGGGGAAAAACAATATCATTAACGAGCCTTTAGTTGGAAGAGAGGAAATCATCTTTCCGCCACTGCATATCAAACTAGGCCTAATGAAGCAGTTTTAAAGGCTCTTGATAAGAATGGATCATGCTTTGCTTACATAGGAAGAAAATTGCCTCAGATAAGTATAGCTTGCCTCTGAAAGCTAGAATTTTCGACGGCCCATAAATAAGACAGCTTATAAAAGATCCGGCTTTTGTGGAGTCCATGAATAAGGCTGAGCAGAAAGCATAGATGTCATTTGTCGAGATTGTCAGAAATTTCCTGGGCAACCGCAAAGCTGAAAACTATGTTGAGCTAGTAAACGAGATGCTCAACAACTTCAGAAACCTTGGATGCGATATGAGCATAAAAGTTCACTATCTACACAGCCACTTGGACCGTTTTCCTGAAAATTTAGACGATACAAGTGAAGAGCAAGGTGAAACATTTCACCAGGAAATAAAAACTATGGAGGACCGCTACCAAGGAAGATGGGATACCCACATGATGGCAGATTACTGCTGGAACCTCAAAAGAGACTGTTCAAACAAAGTACATTCAAGAATGTCACTGAAAAGAAACTTCCGAAGTGTTAACTGACTTTTCTTTGATCAGCGATTTTTCTTTTCTTCAAAACTAAGTGTAACTGTAGTTAGTAAAGAGCTACTGTAATTTTTATATGATTTTCATTGCTATAAAGTGATCTAGAAAATATATAAACACTTTAGATTTTATGGTTTTTTATTAGAAAACCAACACACACGCACATCCGCATGTTAAAGTATCATAAGGTAAGTCACGACATTTTTATGTCTCAGAAACTAGAGCTGCTAAGGAAAAACTAATGCCATATTTGGATTCAGCACCTCAATTGTATTTAAAATCAGCTCTAAATACCCCGGCACCAAAACCACTGTTGGTCTGTGTTATCATTTGTGCTTGTGGAATGAATAGCACAGCTTGGGCTATAAGGCAGGACCAGCTTCCCTTCAAGGTATCATGCCTCCGTGAGAGATGATATCTTGGATTCGCTCCCTCCCACAAAAGGTCAATGTTTTAACCTTGCCTCTTCTACACTTCAGAGTATTAAGTATTGGAATTTAAACAGTTATCATATAGGCCTAATTATAAACGAGTATATAGTTCATACAATTGAATTTCAAATGATTTATCTTCCAACTGAATAATCAAACTCATCTCAAAAATAAATATTTAAACTTTCAAACAAACTGTTTTCAGTTATCTGCAAACTTCAGGCTTTTTCTGTCTTTGAAATAAGAGCTTGTCCAATTATCTTGCTAAACTGCAAACGACTTCCCTCATAATTTTCAAAGCCATCTTCAAATTTGTTTTTATACTGATATTTCAATACCGATTTTTCTGGCATCCTTAATTCCAGAACCATGCCGAATTAGCCGTTTTGCCGGACTACTGGAGATTAGATAATAATAACTCATAAGTCATTTCTAATCCATTAACTAAAGCTACAATATTTCTATAAGATCTTGTATCGATATGACTTACACGTGAACCTTGCTTAAAAGTCAAATAGCTAGGGCTAAATGTAAGCAAAATATGCTAAGAATCACCAAAAATCAAGATTCTGTCTCATAATTTTGTTGAGACTACAGGATCTGCCGAAAAATAGGCTGCTGGTAAATTGATGGTAAACCTGTATAGGAAACTGAACAAAAGAGCATCAGTCAATAAGTGAATGACAAAATCAGTTTTAGTAAAACTAGAAATGTTTTTCGTTTTGCTCACTTACAAATGTTAGTTTCGTATATGTTTAGTCTATTGACCTTAAATTTAAAAGATCTAATTTTCAATTATCGATTATTTAATGATATTAGTATCTCTTTTGCGATGCAAATATCATTGACGCATTTTAAAATATTTTTACATAAATAACGAAATCTTTCCGTATTTCAGTACCAGGCTTTCAAAATGGTTTTGGAGCAAAAATTTCCTGGTTTGTTAACAATGGTAAGAATTTTTTTATTTTTTAAATAAAAACCATTAAAGTTATTTTCTAAATATGTTATCAATTACTTTGTGCATTGATTTCCATCTTAACTTAAATAATTGTTAATAATATATATATATAAACAACCAATTATTAACCAATCAACTTATTAACTATTTCAGACTGTCCAAGAAACTGCTCAAGATTGTTTTGAGGTCTTTTTAAGGAATCAGTTAATTCATTCAAAAAAGGTATTTAATTTAAAGTAAAATACTTTTTAGTAAAAATTTCTGTGAAATTGCTCCGATTTTTTACAATCTTGTGGAAAGTACAGAGTATTAAAAGTTTGGTCAAATCTTTACATTCTTTAATATATACAAATATATCGAGAAGAAAAAAGTTATAAAATGCAATTTTGATTCGAAATACGCATGACAACATTCGTCCATCCATGAAATAAAATCATTCAAAAGCTATCTTAGAAAGATGATAATTCAGTTTAAGCCTGCGCTTCCCATCTGATGGTTGTAGAGTTCCAGGAGTTTGCAATAAAATTTGCAGTTATCTCATTACGGATTATCCATTTAGCACTGATTTAGGTTATCAAAAGTAAGATTCTTATTGATTGTCAAATTATATTGTGACTTTAGGGACTTACACATATTGCCTTTCAAATGCTCTAATCACGATCTCCAGAGAACTGTTTAGCAGTTCTTTAGTGCTAGGTAGATTTTACACAGTGAGTTTCCTTTTAATTTTGTTAAAAAAGGACCCCTTAGGTATAGTTTGGAGGAAAGAGAAATAATGTTACATGACTCCATTAAAACATCGTTATCACATAAGTCAATAAGTAATTATTTTGAAAAAAAATGAAAGTTAAACGGAATTATCCAACCTATTAGAACAAATATGTTTGTGTCTTACTTGAATGTTCAAAAGTTGGCATGTCAACTGAATTTTTTTTTAATCAATTTCATAAATGGAATAATATTTATCTGCGGTAGTTTTTGATCTTTTCCAGTAAAAGAAGCGTATACCAGCGTGGTAAATATTACTCAGACTAACTAATCCAATTTTAAAACAATCTTAGAAAAGAATAAAAAAAAAAATGTGAAACCGATTTGGTCATTTTTTTCTTCCATTTTAGTTCTGTCTTAAATTTTATTAATAAATTGAAAGTAGAAATTATTTTTCTTCAAATATATGGATTGCTTCCTTGAATCCACTGATGGTTTTCCTAGGCCGTAAAAGGATACATTCATAATGACGAAGTGTACTTACCGATTGCCAAATCTTCTTTTACTATATCCTTATGTTTTTTAGGTTTTAGAAGAAAGAGAACATTATTAATAGACTTATCTATCTATTCCCAAAATAGACTTTAATCAATGTTTCCATTGTTTTGTATTTCAGGCAGGACATGGATTTGTAGATCCACAAAAAATGAGGAAAATTCAAAATATAATTAATAATAAGTTTACGTCTTTTCACTAGAAACGACGATAGGTAAGGAATAAAAGACTTTATTATAAAGATAAATTTAAAATATAAATATGCCCAATATAAGCATGAATACATGAGGATATCTTTCACCAAGTGATCTGCAAACTGAAAGGCATAAGGCAGACGAAATTTTACATGTAGTATTATCCACATTTCCTCTAATGTTTGCTGTTTGCGACTTTAAACAAGATTTTTTTTAAGTATTCCCGAAAAAAAAAAAACAAAAAAAAACAGAAAAAAACAAAAAATTCAAAGGATCTAGAAATATTGAGGGTATTCAAAAGCACTCCCTCTTCAAAAACGACCTATACAATAATCAGGCAATTCATTGTCGAGATAATCTCTACAATCTCTTTATAGCTGCTGTACAGTAAGAGAGGTGCACCATCTTGCTGAAAAACCACAATGTATCTCTAAACATGTTTCTGATATTTTGTATCCTACAATCTCTCAAGATTTTATGATAATTTTCACTATTAACATTATCATTGAATCGATAACATTTCTTTGAGAGATGTTGCTCATGTATTCATGCTGATGGTGGCCATTTTGAACATTTGGACTAAATTTGTTATTTTGAAAAAAATTATCTATCTCTTAAAAGCTTTAAAATGTGATAAAAAAAATTAAAGTTGTGTATATTAATGAAAAAAGTCGAATTTTGTTGTCCTACAATTTCAGTTATAAACTATTTTTGTAGGAAAATTAATCTGATAAATCAGAAATATTTACAAAACGTAAATCTCTCGCGAACCGAAATTGTCGAAGCGAATTGATTTTGCATAAGCGAAATAGCAATGAAGGAGATAGATATAAAGTAATGAGAAATATTAAAAATATATTCTGTCTTCTATCTGTACTGTAATTGAGTGAATAACAAATTCCATAGTTGAATATTTACTTTAATTTATCCTAATTTCGCAAGTATAATGCAAAGTTACTTTGCAGCTGGATGGGACCTTTCCCTGTTATCTCCCCGCCACTGTGTACTGACTCAGTGTTCACAGTGTATTAAAAACAAAACAAACATTTTCCGTAATTAACCTAACACTAGGTTAAGTTAATTGAGTTGGGATCCTTTCCAGGATGTTTCGTTTGGAAATACGAAGGAAAAAAAAAAATTTCCATTTCGAAATAGTAGCTTTCCAGCAAATAGCGGCGGGCATATAACAGGAAAGATCCTTGGGGTCGTCCATTAATTACGTGAGGTCAAAAGGGGGAGGGGGGGGTCAACGAAAATCTCACGTCAACTTTTTCATTCAGAGAATATATATATATTATAACACAGGGCCGGCGTTAGGGGGTGGCGAATGGGGCGACTGCCCAAGGCCCCGCGCCCGTTTTTTTTTTTTGGTTGTTAAAGCAAGATTTCCGGTTTTTTTTGGTTGTTAAAATTTTTGAAATTTCACATGAGGGAGGGGTGGGGTCCAAATTTTTTAAAAAACACTTCACGTAATTAATGGACGACCCCCTTTCAGCTGGTTTCCGCATCCCTCCAAAATTTCTAGTATATATAGTATCACAGTACTTATATATTACACAGAATACGGGCCCATTCAAATTCTCATTGCAACTCACGTATATTGTATTACAAGAAGGGGTGGTTATTTGGAGAATATAATTTTAAGAATTAAGTTTAGGAATTGTGAATCCAAAGGTAAAGTCGGTAATTTTCAAATAAAAGTGTATGATATTCATTTTTTTTTTTTTAATTTCACTTTCGAAACTAATAGTTTAAATTATACCATCTTATTTAAATATCATGCTTATTCCTTAGTTTGCTAAATGGATATCGTTTCGGTCAAGGGAGTTAATCCTGTACCTTCCCCTGGGTTTTATAAGTTAATTTTATAAAGAATTTATATTTTCTTATGTCAAATATATTAATCTTTATTTTTACAAGATTACGACTTAAGTTCTAAATTCTTCCATTGTTCTATGTTTTTAACTTTCCAAAAATTCCCCCTCTCCCAGTCGGGAAATTTCAATGTTTACCAATGCTCATGTTTACCGATATTCGTAACATTATATTGCGAAATTTTTAAAAAGCTTCCCAAATAAGATCGTTAAAAGAAAATCTCAGATTTAAAGTCCCTACCGATTTCCTAAAAACAAATAATAAAATAAAATAAAAAAAGAAGCAAGCTATGTACTGACACGTTAAGCAACAGCTCGGTGTAGTAATAGACAATGAATATGATATATTTACTTCACATCGTAGCACTTTCTTTTATTGTTATTATTTGCTTTGTTTTGCATTGTTATTGAAACTAAATTGTTGATCGTGAAACAAAGCGGACGTACTCTTCGCGCGGGGGGAATCTACTACCATTATTTAGGCGGAATTGGCATCAGAAAGAATCAGATATTCTTCCTAGAAGCCATTTTTCGGCTTAGTTCATCAAATGTAAAGTTCATACCAGTATTTATTTCATCACGGTTTTTCTCATCTCTTCATTTTCAGAGGCTTGATGTAAATTTGATGTTCTGTATAGTAAAAGGAATGAGGATGGAAAGTAAAAAATGTTAGCATTTCGATTAGGACAGTAGTAATGTGATAAGTCAAAATTTTGCAAGAGGAATTTAATAACCCTATCATGTCTTCCCGCTAAAATTTATTAAAAAGTTTTTGGAATTGGTTTCAAAATGACCGCCAAAATGGTATTTGGCCTTTGTAGGCGTTACATCACCACTCAAGTAAGCGATGGTAAAATCAAGCCTCGTCATATTCATATCAAGTATCGGTAAGAAAAATAGACATAGTTTCCACAATAGTCATATAAGATTTCTGATAAAGAGTAATTGTTGCCATCTACCAGATTTTTGGATAACTAAATTATTTTAAAACACTTAAACTAACGGTTTTGTTTTAAACGATGTTGACATTTCAGTGTTTACATTTCTAATTTGAAATGACTGTGCTCGCAACTCTTTAACAATTTAGAAAATTCTGTAGCTGTTGGAAATTTTGCAAATTAAATATAATTATTGTTAGTATATTTAAAAAAAAAAGTAGTTATGTAATTATTGTAAGAAAAAAAATCTATGGGAAATGTACAAGGTATTGTGCATTTATGAAAGGCAGAGCTACCACTAGGGGACGATTTTACTCCGCAGAGGGGTGATACGCTGAGATGGGTACTTTCCTAAGAAATTCTTTTGGACATTTTCGCTTTTAAGAAAAAAATAACGGAGGAGCATTTTTGCAATAGTATTTATTCTTTCCATAATTCTTTCCCGAAAAGCGCAAATAGAACGCAGCTACTAGTAAACTAACACTATAAAAAGTAAACATCCCATCCTCGCCCCTATCTTGAAGAAATCGAAGGAGACCTGACGCATGCGCAAAAGCGTTGAAGGCTCTCGTAAACAAAACCGAACAGTAACTTGAATTAAAATGACACAAGCGTGGAAGTGATCCAGCATCTTTCAAAAATAGTTTAAAAGTAAGCTAATATATTTCCTAGGCCATTGTAATGAAGTAATCTACAATAAAAGATGGTTGAAATATTTGAATAGTAAATGTAGAAGACAACATTTAAAGAATTTTTTTTTTGGTTGGATGGTCGATTGAGCGGACTTTGGCCTAAACCCTCCAAAATTTTGAAGGCTTTTTTTCTGTTTTTGCTTGGAAGCTCAACTTAACTTCTCCCCAAAACCCTGTATACGGTCTTGACTCCACTTCACCCCTTTAATTTTAATATTAATTAATGACGTAATTTTAACAAAAGCTGAGAAGCTGAAAGCTCCTTCCATTTAAGGCAGGGATTCTAAACCTGCTGTACAGAGAATATTTGGTAAATAATTTACCATAATGAAGTAGTAGTGGTTGTGGATTGGAGGGTTATATTGTTACCGATTGAATAACCAACCTCCCTCTACTAGAGTAGACTGGCCTCACCCTGCCTCCCTACAGCAAAGTTGACTGTCTGTCTTGCCAGAAGGAGGCTGGGACCAGGAATAAAAAGAGCTGCAGAGACCAGCCAAGTGAGTTGGATAGTTGCAGTCAACCACAAGAGGATCTTCCTCCCATTGAAGTAGAGAGAACATTGGTAGCAGCCAATGCTATAAGGACCTCTAGTCCAAGAAAAAGATAGATTGTACTCGGCATCTAGCCGAAGAAGAGGGAAGATCATAGAAAGCCAGCAGCAAGCAATCCTCCTCCATTAAATAGAAGGAGTATTCTGTAGAATACCTCCTGTAGAAGGGAAGAGTAAGTTGGCAGGACGTCGACTACAAGCAGTCCTCCTTATACTGCACGGAAGAAGATAGAGCAAGGAGCCCAAAAACCCATTGAAGGTTCCTGATAGTGGACAGCCCAGGGAAGCAGCAGCCCACCTGACGACTGATGTTCCTGATACTGGACAGCCTAGGGAAGCAGCAGCCCCTGATGATAGAAGGTTCCAGTTGTGGGACGAGCCCAGGAAGGCAACGACCCAACTGAAGTTGGGACATCCAGATCCGGGACTATAACCAGGCCCTATGAGAGGGGGATCCAGCAGGTATATTGGTCCGGGGCCCGAGAGCTATAGAGGGAGAGAGCTACTGAAGGACCATTTTAAAAAAAGGACCGTTTTGCAAGTCTAAGGGGGCCCAAATGGGTTTTGTACTACCTTAAAAGATTTCTCTTGGAGGCCCTGACTATAACCCAGGAGGTGTCAGCCCAGTTGCAGGATCAGGACTTGGGGCAATTACCAAGAAAGGTGATGGCACAGTTGAAGGGAAGAAAAGGGAACAACAGAGAGAACCAGTACAGACAATAGAAGACAATCCAAGGAGAAGTAATCCAGACGTTAACGTCTACGAGCTCCCGTTCCAGAAGTCTGATGTTTTAAAGAAAATTCAGTGCCCAGACAATTCCCTTATTTTCGACTATTTCCTATTTCTCACACATCCCTTTTAAAATAGATCAGTTATCATTCCCATCAGTTTTGTAAGTCAAACTGTTAAATGTATATAATCGTTGTTTGAGTTACCTGCAATAAAGTCAACTCGGTGGTATCAATATCATCTTCTTGTTCAATCCTGAAAAAAAAGATATTAATGGCAATGAGTTGGGTATGGCCAACTCATGAAGATATAATCAAAATCTGCAGGAATTAGCCACTGTGAAAGTGTTATCACCTTAACAGAAGTGATTGTCCATGACTTACACAACATTTCCAACCTAATACATTGAAAAAACTTTTTTTCCGTAAAAAAGCCTGGGCTCTTGTCACTAAAAACGATTTGGCCTCAAGAAGGGGCAAATTTGTGAATTATACAGCCAATGAATTGTTGCCCAGGGTAAACCGTAGGAGAATGATGGGAATGTTATACCCACAGAAATATACAAAAAACAGAAGAAAAATGCAGCCATACTGACTCGGGGATTTGAATCCAGGTTCAGACGAATCGTCCTCACAATGAAATCGGCTGCCTTGACCATAAAGCTGTGCCTAAACAGCATATTGACAAAACTGCAGTATTTAATACCTCTCATATTGAATAACAATGAAATTACTAGAAGCCATGAGTTAAGAGGGCAAAAAGATTGGAACCTCTGATCTAAGACAAAGTGAATTATGATAAATGCTTGGAAAAAAAGCTCAGAAAAAAAAAAAACTTTTTGTATGTGTGTGGGGTGTTACACACCAGGGATGGGGAAATCTTTTGTCTTTGGAAGGCCATAGGCTACATAGTGCAGACATCATCAGGCTGCAATCAGTAGAGCTTAATTTATACGGAGGGTTGTTTACAATCTATGGTAACGATTTGGATTCGGGTCTATTTCCCAGAAATTCCCTTTCTCCACCAACGATCATGCTCTATTTGATGGCCATGAGATACTGCTATCGCTCTGCAGCGCAGTTTCCGTTGCAGGAGACTACTGCGAAGAACGGGAAGACTTATACGTTGCCACTCCTGCTGACAACATTTCCAGAGTCCATCCAATGAACGAGGACGTCGTCTTCCCAAGGCTCGTTTTAATAGTCCAAATGCGCAAAAATCCATGGGCGATGCGTCTGGAGACTTCACTGGTATCTCGGTAAACAGTAAAGCCTGGATTCCGGTTTGCTGTTCCATTCGTGTCAGAAAATTCTGGGTCGATTTGGACGTATGGCTGGACGCCTTGTCTTGGTGGAGACGGACCTTGGAAACGTCGTTTCCGTAAAGAGCAGGTAGTTCCTGTGTATAAATTGGTGTCAGTACGTGATCCTGATAGTACGCAGAATTCACCTTTACATTTTGAGCCACCCTCCGTATCTGTAGCTTGCCTTGATAGGAATAACCCGCAACGATCATGAATCCCTTCGAAAAAGTTTCACGACATTCTCTGTACCAATTTGGAAACGATTTGGCTCCCAATGGGCGATAGAAAATCGCCCTTGGTTTATTGCAGTCGGGCAGATAAACATATGCTTCGTCTAATGTGGCCACATACTTCCATTTATCCCCAGCGAGATGTCGTTCATACAGTTTTCTGCAATTTGTCTTATGTTCTGAAATGTGCTTTGGTAAGAGCTTGTGAACCTTGCTTTTATGTCTCTTTTGAAGTCCCAAATCTTTATGGATAATCTTGTTTACGGTACGAAGAGATGTTCCTACCTTCGCACCAATGGTCCTTTGGGTTGCTGGATTGTTCCCCGTCACCATTTTCTTGACTTTCTGAATGACAGTCTTTGTGCGACATATAAGTGTCCTTGGATTTGCTTGCTTTTCAGTCCCGGAAATCTGTCCTGTACGGGCCAAACCAACACCAGCCAACACATTATGAACTCCTTTCTTCGAAATGGTGAAACCTCTTTTTCTACATGCCGTAATTATTGCGGAATAACTAAATTTCGCGTCGGAAAGGGCTGTAACGTACCCTTCCCAAAACTGTGACACTTTCGGCAGCATTTCTCCGAACAAACTAACCCGCACCCCTCCACATTAATCTTTAAGTACTCACCTGTACGTTTGCATAAATTTGCATACCTACTGTGATTGGTTGCGTCGTCACGCGCCATGCAAATCGTTACCATAGATTGTAAACAACCCTCTGTATATAGTCATTCCATGTTAATTCAACAAATTTTTAAATAATTTTCCGCATCACCATTTTTGATTTTGATGAAAATTTGTGTGTGTATTCTATCTACCTCCTAGACCTTAGAACTGTCTTTGGTACATTTTTAAAAAATTAGGTAATTTTATGCTACACATATAGGTAATTTTATGCTACAGCCCAAAGCAAAAAATGGTATTTCAGAACTTTGGTGTGGTGCAGGCTGAGGTGCTGAGGCTGTGGTGCAATGTGTGAGATACCAGACCAGTGGTGGACAGGACGATGGGTACAACACATACTCAGTCCTGCCTCCACTGCTTCTGGAGATCGTATACTAAGTCGGTGTATTGCATTATTGCTATTATTATTTCCCATTCTGAACATGACGCTTAATTAGTAGTACAAAACATGTTTTTTCAGGGTAATTTTTTTAGAATTTTAGACCCTTGTAACTCCCAAACAACTTTGAATAACAAATCAATTTTTGTTTTCTTGTGAAGCAGGTAAAAAGTACTTTAGCTCAGATAAGTAAACATATTTTTACCCCTCCCCCCATATGGACTTTTTTTGCCTTAAAAACTGCGTTTTCAGAAAATTTCACTACTTCTGGGGATCATAACTTATGAAGGGGTCAGAATAATAAGCCAATTCTTTTAAAACAAATAGTACCCATCGACATGTATTTAAGAAAAAAAAATTGACTTGATATTCCAAGCCCTTCATAATTTTTAAAATTTCCAAAACTGGTAAAAAAGTAGTTTCGTTAGGTAAACTTTGATCTGAAAAAAATAGAGAAAATTTCTTGAGAAAATTTCTTGAGAAAATTTCAAATTTGGTAATAACACACAAAAAAGATATTTTTTTTATCTTTTAAATGAAGTATGACTGAGCCTTGTAGCTTTGACTGGAATAAAGTTACAGCTCAAAAGAAAAAGTTCTGAAATACTTTTTGCTTTGGGGTGTAGCATAAAATTACCTTTATGTGGAGGGGTAAATTTTTTAAAAATGTACCAAAGACAGTTCTAAGGTCTAGGAGGTAGGTAGAATACACACACAAATTTTCATCAAAATCAAAAATGGTGATGCACACTACATTTGTTGAATTAACATGGAATGACCCTTTATGTATGGTATTTAAATATTCGCCTTAGATCATGAAAGGCATATATTTGGTTATAAAGTAGTAAATATCAAATTTCTAAGAACATACCTATAAAAAAAGCTACGAGTTTTGAAACTCCCAGAATGCAACGCAGATTATAGATTTTCCTTTCCTGGCCGTTCGCTAACATTCAAATAGAAGAGAA
>JAFIDM010009631.1:230900223-230928152 GCA_023159025.1 Thereuonema tuberculata
TTCGCCCTTGAATCACCTAATTAAAGTTTTATTTTGTTTCAAAAGTTTCCTCCGCTATGAAGTTGAATATTTTTAAATTGAAAATCTTAAGTATTTTCTTATAGTTTATTTTTTAACTTTTTTTCTACGAGTGCCTAAAACTTAAAATAAAAAATTTCTTCAGAGTATCACTAAATCGAAGCTTCTAATTTGGGAAGTTCTCTTCGTCAGATTAAATACCAAAAAGAATAGCCTATAACAGCAGAAGTTTCATCAAACTTCTCCCTATAGCTACATAAAGAAGAAAAGGAAATGGGTCTTAGTCTTCATAAATTCATTATACAAATATACTAATTTAAAAGTGGTAAAAGTTGATAAGTTTTACTCTTTATTTTCCTAGTTTGGATCCTTGAAGCAGTGCTTACTGCAGAAGTATCAGAACCAAATCACTGTGGTAAGTAAAAAAAACAAACCCCAAACAATTGTTCTTTTGTTGTTGGATTGTAACTTAATTAAAGAACAATAAATAAGTGATGGGTTAAAATGTGATGCCTATATCCTTAAATGAGAACAGGGAGCAGAGAAAGTATTGCAATATCACTCAATACATGGGTGTTTAGATTTTTGTCATTTGGCTAGCATATTTACTTCTAATGATTTCCATTAATATCTGAGAAAAATATTAAGATTTAATCTAGTCAAATCCTGAACAAAAACTTTTTTTATACTAATTCTGACATCTGATTTTTCTATCATGTCACAGTTTATAAAAACCAACAATGATCACATGATATATAGACTTAATATGTTAATTTTGTATTCTTTTAGTTGGCTGAGTGGAATATAAATTTTGGTAGATCTAAATAAAATAAACATCAAGGGGTGAGACCAACTGTTTACTAACAAGGAGAGGTCATGGCCTGAACATCGTGCAAATCAATGCCAATGCACTTTTGTGAGATGAAAATACTCATGGAGTACTTCAAAAATATATATGGGTTGAGAGGCCAATTCTCAAGCATTTTCAGGATGACATTGTTTTCATTGATTTTCAAGTATTAGTTTATTAACTTCCTGTTCATTTCCTAAGCAAGTGTTGTTGCAGTGCAGTGGGTTAAAGTGTTGGTCTGGAGATGTAAGGATCATTCGTTCCATTCTCGTAGGGGCCAAGTGTTCCCCCCTCTCCCACCATTTGCTTTCTTTTTTTTCTTTAATGTATAATGTAGGTTGTTTTTTGTTCAAGATTATGTTAGGAATATTATTTGGAAAAATAATATACAATTAGAAATAAATAAATAATATTCTTCTTAACTTATTTTTTATTATAAATACTTTAAATTATTAAATAGAAAATAAGACATACACTGTCCCGCCACTTTATTAGGTACACCTACCTAGTAGCGTGTTGGACCTCTTTAGCCCTCAAAACAGCCTGAATTCGTTGAGGCATGGATTCCACAAGATACTGAAAACGTTGTTGAGGTATTGTGTACTATGTAGACATCAGTGTGTCACGCAGTTCCTGAAGATTTGATGGAGGTGGAGGCCTGGAGCAAACAGCCCGTCCAGCTCATCCCACAAACTTTCAATTGGGCTGAGATCCGGGGACTGAGCTGGCCACTGCAGCAAGGAAAAGTCATCGTCATGTTCCTCAAACCATCCCATAGTGATGCAGGCTTTGTTCATTGGCGCATTATCCTGCTGGAAGTAGCCATCTGCATGAGGATAAACTGTTAATATGTACGGTTGCACTTGGTCAGCTACGATGTTTAGGTACACTCTAGCATCCTGACATGTTTCCAGAGGTATCAATGGACCCAACGTGTGCCAGGAAAACATCCCCCACACCATAACACTGCCCCCACCGGCTTACAGCATTTGTGCGCACAGCAGGGGTGTACCTAATAAAGTGGTAGGACATTGTATACAAAAAATAAAATAACTAAATATTTTTTTTTAATCTTGTCTTGCTTTCCTAAAACGCTTTTCTCTTGACATTTTATTGAGTATTAAAAATATTAACAAAATATCAGGAGAAAAGCGCATTAGTATAGGAACGAAAAAAAGACTAAGATAAAAAAATAAAAATAGTTAAGTTGCATATTTTTATATTTGTCTTATTTTATATTTAATAAATAAAAATATTTCTAATAAAAAATAAGATGGGGAGAATATTATTTATTTATTCCTAATCATATATTACGTTTCCACCTAATATTCCTAACATAATCAGGAAAAAAAAAAGAGATAAAAAAAACTATATTAAGGAAAAAAGGAAGCAAAAGGGGAACAAAATTGAAAAAAAAAAAGAAATTAATAAATAATAATAATCATTAAAAATGAGAAGAAAAAAAACACTTGTCCCCTACGAGAATCGAACGAATGATCCTTACATCTTCAGACCAACGCTTTAACCCACTGCATCAAACAATACTTACTGAAAAAACGAACAGGAAGTTACTAAGCTAACACTCGAAAATCGATGAAAGCAATGTCAAATATCTCGTAAATGCTTGAGAGTTGGCTCCTCAACCCATATACATTTTTGAAGTACTCCATAGTACTTTCATCTCACAAAATGGCATTGAAGAAAAGGCCATGACCCCTCCTTGTAAGTGACATCCTAGAACAGCTGAACACACTTTTTTTTTGGTGATCATCAATTAGTAGTAGTCAACAAGTAAACAGTGCTAAAAAATTAATTCATTGAGGCTGGCACATGATTTTTCTCACCACTATTTTTCTTAGTGAGGTTTTTTTATTTATTTAAGCTGTGAAGGCTCTAATTCTGACGATTATTCATATTAGCCTCTGTACCAAGTCCTCACTGTTTACTGGTGACTACTCTTAACTGATGAGCCAAAGAGCATGAAACAGCTGTTCTAAAGTGTTCACTTAAGTAAACACTTGGTCTCGCCCATTGATGCTCGTTAATATTTAAAAGCACTTTTTATTTTTCAAATTTTAAAAATTTATTGAGGCTGGTAGAATACTGGCACGAGTTTTCTCATCAATATTTTTTTAGTGAGCTTTTTATTGTTTATTTAAGGTTTGGAGGGTATACTGTGATTCCGACGATTTAAATCTAAATAGAAGCAGAAGAAAAAGTCAGATAAAACTACTAAGCACACATTAAGCATCAGTTGATTTTTGAAACAAAAATAGAAAGATAACAGGATTATATTTGGGTACTGCAGATGAACCGTATCATTATTCTTAATTCTTTCAGACTAGATGACAGGAAAGAAGAAGGTTTTGCCATTTGCTGATAAGATGAAACCCAATCCAGTATCTTTGAAGAATGTTATTTCTGTCTTTCACTTTAGTTTACTAAAATAAACTAAAAGAAGGAGAAATAGTCTGTAATAAAAGTTGTGAAACTTAGGGATACTCCTGTTGCTCCTATTGTCCAACTAAAAGGAATTGATTATTCCTAGTCAGGAAGAGAAACACTGTTGAGATCTTTGAAGATGTATTGACTTCTGATTGAAGCTACACTGTACAGTACAGTCCCAAATTTTTATATTGATATTATTTTTCTTTGACACAAACAAGATGAAAAGACTCCCACCAAGTTATCCAGGGGATCGACAAAAAAAATTGGAAACATTGGCCTTTTGTACTAATATTTTCATTAATATGAAGTTGGCCCACCATGACCATTCTAAACAGCAGCAATTCTGCTCAGTATAGATACAATACATGTCTCGTATGTAAGATGATAGTATTTTGTGCCATTCCTCTGTAAAAATCTCTGAAAAGTCTACAAGTTATGAAGATGGATGAAACTGCTCTTGATTGGTTGCTCAAATAGTTCCCATTCAGGGTTTGATAACATTAAAGTCTGAAGACAGAATATCCAAATGAACTGTTCTGGTTGAATGGGATCTTCTCAACTGATACTTAACTCTGATGTTATTTGCTTTGCTACAGTTTTCTGTTTGTTGCTTAGAATTTATAAAGTAATAACTCAGAGATCTCTGTCTGACATCTTCATTTTCTGTCTACAGTTTCCATGTTTACAGGCAACAAACTTTTCTGTTCACTAGAAAGCCATAATCTTAGACCCTGTTCCAGTTGAAATCGCTACAATTTCAGAATTTTAGTCACAAAAGCACTTGCTAGACACACTCCTTTTTAGAAATCACTAAGGTCTGACATTTTTGATTATTTCTATACAACATGTGTCTTATCTTCCCCATAGCACTGATATAGGATAGGTGACTTCCTAGCCTATCTGCCTATAAATCATGAAGTGTAAGCCATGTCACACTGATGATTTACAGAAGTGTCTTTTGTGCAGCTTTTTCAGTTGATGATTCTATTATTTTGTCTAGCTCCTGTAAGTGAAGTGAACAAGGTTAGAAAGAAGAGAGAATCCTGTCAGAGTGAATGATTACTGTTTGTTTTTGCAACAGGAGGATGAGACTGTTCATAAGAGGAAAACGTATTTTAGCAAATTGGGAATTGGAATAATATATTTTTTGCAATATTTATTGTATATTATAATTTATTATTGTCATCATTAACTGTAAAACTGTTTTTTTAATTGTTATTATTTATGTTTTTTGGCAATGAAATTATTCGCGTTTGGTTCAGTTACTTATGAAGAGGAATTTGAAAACTTTGTATTTGAAATCAGTATCAAAAACTAAACTGTTTCTTTGCATGCTTCTTTTTTTTTTAATGTTTTATATTCTACAGTTTAGTTTGTGATTTAATTACCATTATGATGATGGAAGGATATTTTTAGTATCAAATTTCAAGTTTAACATCATAATATGTACAAAAAAATCATGCTTCTGAACACAAATAGAAAGCAAATGCTGGCAAAGAAAGCTCTGTTTATTAGAAACTTTTAATGCATTTTTAAATCAGCGTTCTTGTGTTTTAGTAAAAAACAAAAACACACCAAAAACCTTATTTCATCCTTCACTTTAATCTTATGACAGAAAATGCTTTAGGGAAAAATGCATTATTATTTACTTCTTTACTGAAGTCTATTGTTGATGTACTGCTTTCAAAAAAAAAAAAAAAAAGAATTCACAACAGTATAATTGAATAATTTCAGATCTCATTTCTTAATATTGAAATCATTAACAAAATAGCTAAAATCAGCGTTTCACACTAATTTTAAAAAGTTGATTTTGTATAGACAATGAGAAAAAAAGGAATTGAAATTCTAGAAATGCAAGAATTACTTCATTATTTTTAATTTATTCTTTAGTAAATTTCAATTTAAGAATTTAATAAATTTATGTTTTTACCAATAAAAAAGTTTAAAAAATGTAATTTACATCTCTTATAATATGAAATTTATACTCTCGCATTTAGTGATTTTTTATTAATAGAAAGTTTTTTATAAATTATCAAATTCTATCAATGTTTCTTGTGTTGATTATAATCTCATATTGAACAACTTATTATAGAAGAAACATAAAATTATAAGAATCGATATTTTAAATTACAATTAGTAAGTATACAATGCAGAAGAAAACCAATTAACTAAAGTAGTATTTGCTATGTTACTCTAGTTATAGTTTTAATAATTCAAAATTTATTTAAAATTGTACTTATTATAATATTTTTCTGAAAGTCTTATTTTTTTTTTCCAGACAGGAGAGGAAACCACTGAAAACGCGTTTGAGATTTTTCTGTTGAATGAACTGATCCATTCTATGAAGGTAAGAGTAATAAAATGTAATTGAAACAATTTTGTTGATTCATTTACCACTGCAGTACAAACACAGCTGTAATGACCTAAAAACAAACCTTCATTGACTTATCTTATTTCTATTTATAAAAAGCAATATTTCATTTCTTTCAGCTTTTGGTTTGATACAGCCAGTTTAATGCTGACAGATATTGTCTATACTTTATTATTTATTTATTGGCTGTATTTATGAGATTAGTTTTTGGTATGTTAGTTATATTTTATCTTTTTCCTTTAATTATTATTATATATTTGTCCTCCTCGTGATTTAAGCCCTTGTTTCTTTATGCTCCTTTTTTTCCTACATTATTTTTTATACTTCTAATTTGAATTATGGAGGAGCAGTAATACACAAAAGAATAATAAACAAGCATGGGTTGATGTGTGTGACATCTTGTTTGACCAGCAATCACAGAAGCTTTTATCTCCTGTGGTTCCAACCACTCAAAGAGTCAGACATGATACTTTTTAAAAAGAAATAAGGAGAATGGCTTTTAAAAGCCTAAAAAATTTTACCTATCAAAATTTCTTTCAAATCTAGGAGACTGGGAGAGAAATTGTTATTGTAACCCTCTGTTCTTTTCCCTGATGATGATAGAAATTCTAAAGCTATTGGAAATTGATCCTTCCGCAGCTTGATAGGATTGCACTTTTATTTCACTAACACATTTAATCCTAATTGTTCATCTTGATGTTCAGTATCCTGTACTATAAACATGAGTAATTTTGAAACATGCTATAAACATTAAATTGCTTCCGAGTCAACAGAATCATTGATCTATACAGTTGCCATTTCTCACAAAGTGAAATAAAGGACTACCTAGTGCCATCCTTAAAAAAAAAAAACTGGCTTAGGCATTCATTACCTTTATTGTGTTATTGTAGTAAGGGAAATCCAAACAACTGACAGTTTTAAGCAGGGTTTATTAAAATTTTCAGTAATTAAAACTACTTTGCAATTAAAAAAAAATAATAAAGATTCTTTTAAAATTATTAAATTAAAATTAATAATTTTTATTATTTTTAGCTATCTTCTTATATTTCATGATGCCATGAAACAGGATACATTATTCTGACAGTAAATACAGAAAATCCAATTTAATATCAGATAGGATTCATCTAATGCATTTTTTGAACCGTACATAACAGATAAAAGTCAATGACAATTCCTTGAGTAAAGATGTGAAAATAACTTCTAAAAAATTTTCTATATTCATTACTCTTATAAAACGATGAATATTCTATGTTGATTTTCGAGGACAACCTGTAGTGAGCAAGTGCAGAGAAGGAAATAGAGATCATATGGATATGATTGTTAAAAAAAATAAAGTCATTATATTTCCAAAGAACATGCTGACTACTAAGAATAGCAAAATCTAGTATTGGTTAATTACAATTTAGTATCTAGCCTAAAGGGCTAAACGCACTTCTCCATCTTCCGTTATGTTTCCGTAACGTAATTGCTTTAGTGACGTAGTTATGTATTCAGGATCACCAGAATTGAGTCTCGTAAGATGTAACGGAGATCTTCAAATCAACAAACATATGCCATATAAATATAACAGCTATGTTCGTCGATTTGAAGATCTCTGTTTCGTCTTATGAGACTCAATTTTGGTGACCCTGAATACGTAACTATGTCACTAAAGCAATTACATTATGGAAACATAACAAAAGACGGAGAAATGCGTTTAGCCCTTTAGTATATCTAATATCAGAACTTAGACAACCCAAATCCAATATGGAACTGAATTTATTAATAATACCTGTCAAATTAAGATGGGGACCTTGAAATAAAGATGTATGTATTTCCTACTTTAAATACAAAGAAATATCAACATAAAGATGTCCTAAAAAGCTAGAGGAAAAAGTGATTTTTTTTTTTTAAGTGGCTATAAAAGATTTGTTCTAGTATGCAAACATATCATAAATTGATAAAGCAGACTATTATTAACAAATGTTGATTAGAAGTTCAACTTTTGGCTAACAGCTTACAAAATAGTGGACTCCTAGTAAAAAATTCTTTGAATTCTGGGAGAAGAAATTTGGTAAAAAAAAAAAATAATAAAAAGTTTTGATTTTAATTAAAAATAATAGAGCAAAGTGTCATTTCAGTGTGCAAACTATTTTTGAGAGAATCACTTGACTTTTACAAACTTTGTTATCACAGCTAAAAATCATAAAATGCTCTTAGTAAAAGTTGGAATATCTAATAGTTTCAGCCTTAAAACAAAGATTGGTTTATTCTTATCCCTTTACAATGTTATGACCACAAGTTGTGGAAGCAAGATAAGTAAATATACCCTGTAACTGCAAAAAAAGCCTTCTAAAATGTCAAGACTGAGTTTTGCTAAAGTAGCTGTAAAAAAAGGATAATACATAAGAAATAGTCAAGGCCAGTTTCAAGAACCAAATCCAGACAAAGACTACTTGATTGCAACCCTTTTAAGTATATGAATATGTTCACAAAGGCTCAAATTATTTCATAATTTCCATTCATATCTAATTCAGCCTCCAAGTAATTGAGCAGCGGAAAAGGTGGAATACATTTATCCTCTGATGAAAATTCGTCACAAAATTGCATATAACAGAAAAGATTAAAAGCGAGAGCAGTATATAATAATTTGACTAGCCTGAATTTCATGTTTACCAAGGGATGGTGCTTGAAATGTATTTGATTTTAATTAAATGAGTCATCCAGAAGTTTTGATATCTGCAGTTTCTTGAAGCTTTAATAAATAGAAGTCCTCAGTTTATTAATAGTAATGTTACTTATAATTTATTGTAAGCAAGCATTTACATTAAGAGAACTTAAAGACAGATAATATTGTCTGAGAAGTACATTTTCCCATTACTGCAAGAATATTAACTTCCTCTTGCTTCAGTGTCTTTTTCTTATGTCTTTGTTGCTTAGCAGTTGACAAATTTCATCTACAGAATTCATTTGAAGGTGAGTATTTTTAATTCAGGCAATTATCTCTATAATGGCTTTTAGAGTGAACCCCAACCGTAGAGGTATTGTCCAGTATTCAGTGAATTGCAGTGTTGTTGTTTTAGGTACTGCTACTTTACTGCCTTTTGCTTAAATATTCCTGTCTTGTGGTTCCAGATGCTTGCAACAAATATACAAACAGTACTGTTCGGCTCCGTTAAGAAGGCAGATGACCTTAGTTGATTCCATTTCTAACTGGGATATGAAGCTCGGATAACTACATCACCCTCACCTGGTTGGTGGAATATTTTTTAATTACGAAGTCAATTGTTAAAGCCCCTTCTTCCTAGTACATTTCAGCCTGTCACCGAATTTAAAGAATGGACTCATCCAAAATCATGTGACTCAACTCCTTCTTACCGGAGCTGGACAGTAGACAATCTTTGTATTGTAAGCCATCTGAATTACAATAGTAAATAAAAACACTGAAAATGTGGGGATAATATGTGGGGACCAAACTACAGTAGATTTTGTGAGTTATTAAAAACTAAGATTATTGGTTCCTTTTTATTTAAATATTTGTTTGTCTGTTTGTTTACTTGTTGGTAGAATGGTGCTGGTTTCATTGATAACTACTGAAAATTAAAGAAGATCTGCAGTGCCATTGATGCCTCCTTGAAGAAGGAATTGCAGCCTTAAATCATGTTATAATTTGTTTTTGTAACAAATTAATGAACCATATATTTTGATATTAATCTCTATTTATTGATAACATAAAAGAAACAGGAAAACTATGAAATCATTTAAAACATTTTTCCTCTTTATATGAATCAAATTGATACTTAAATTACATTTAAAAGATGTAACTGTAAATGTTGTCCTAATTATAAATATTTGCATTGTTTCCTATATTTTACTGTTAGATAAGTATTCAGAAATACAAAGAATGACATAAGTAACTCTAATGCCTCTGAAAATGAATTGGCTGATTTAAAACCTCTTTCAAAATCTTTATTTTATTTTTTTAATAGTATTTCTTCAAAGTTTTATATCCTAGTGCAGAAGAAAAATATTTTGACAGTTTGAAAAATGAATCAAGGTCTAGCAATGTTTAGACATAATGAAGGAAGATTTATCCACTATTTTAGTCATTACTGAAATATAGTGATTTTTAGTGAAAATACTACTGTATTAAGATCTAAGAAAGGATCCACTTTTGCTTTTCATTTAATCTTACTTCAAACAGCCCATTTCCTTTTATGACAGAAAGAAAAAGGATATACATGAGTGAATTAAAAGTTGTTTAATCAAAATACATTTTAAAAGTATATTACAACAGGGCAGTTTCAGGCGTTTTTATTTATCAGGCATCATAACTTCCCACTGATAATGAATTAAATGTAAAACTGACTGAAATTATCCAGTCATAATATATTTTAAAAATATTTTATTATTTTACTTTTATTGCCATATTCTGCATTTTTTAAAGTGCATGTTTTATATTAATTTTCTCTTATACAACTGCATTTTTTTTGTCTTCCTTATTAAATTAGCATTAGGAATTTCAAGGCTAACATTTAAAATGTGCTAAAATAATGCCAAGAATTTCTGAGATTTCATTTTTTTAACAATTTTACATGAACAAAATTTAATAATTAGAAAATTAGGGATAGGTTTCCCCAATTATAAATTAATTACAAAAGTCTGTGAGCTTTTTTCAAATAGTTGGCTACTTTTTTTTTACAAAGGTTGAAATCAATAGGCTACCAAATTTACGACTTTTCTTGAATACAGTTTTGATAGTATTTCCTAGTTTTTTGTTCTTCTTTATTCTAGTTTTCCTGAAGTTATTGTTACTTGAAATTTAAAGAAATGAATTAAAACATTATCAGACTGTTGTAGTAAGTTATAAGATTTATGAACAGGAAATGTTACCAATAAAAATACAGTCAGCAACTGAGTTGGAAGGTGATTAGAATCAATGATGACTTCAGTTGAAAGACAATTACATTTGCCTGACTAAAGTTGGAAATAAAATCATCATCGTTTCAAATCAGACTGATTGTATTTCACATTAGAGATTAATTAAGTCAAAATATATGGTACTGATGTAAATATGTAAAACTGAGCAGAAATACATACATTTGTGAATTGCCAAAATGTAGCAATAAAGAAACAAAAAAAATAAAATAAATAATTACCAAAAAATGACTGGAATGTTGTTGTTTTTGTTCCTTCATTTTGAAATCTTTAAGAATTATCTGATTTCAAGATGAGACATTTTTAAGATTTGTTTTCTTCCTAGAAATATTATCCATTATACTAGAATTCTGGCTGTTTTTTTGCTGTATCACCATTACTATTCAGTCTCTATTGCTGCTTAGAAAGAACAGGCCTGTAAATTACAAACGATGGTTTTTCGTTGTTCATCGCATCCTCTGTGTATCACAGGGGCATGTGTTTCCTTGTTTTTAATTGTTCTCTCTCTCTCTCAAAAGAACATCAACTATTTTAAGAAAATGATTTTTCAGCCATGTTGTTCTAGTAAGTTTTATTTTATATATACACATTTTATTATGATCTGTATAAATAATTGGTAAATGCCAGTCCATTACTCTGTTATCTATGCTTTTACTATATTTTTCTGTAGTATTTCTTTACTATTACATCTTAATACGACTTCTCTTGGAGGTTTACCTTCCAATTAATTTGCCGTACATTTATTCTTTCTGTACTTTCTGTACTGTAATTTCTTTTCTGTGTTGCATTACAAGAACTTAGGAATGTTTCTCCACACCACTTCTAATAGAAATGTTATGACTGAAATTTATGCTTCTCTACTGGATTCAACACTTGATACTGATTGTCAGTAGAGGAGACTGCTGCATCAATACTTGCTCTTGTGTGGTTGGCCATCTGTTGGTCCAGAATACATCGTAACACCAAATCTATCCTAGTAATGATTGCAGTTTTATTAGTAACCCATTTGGGAACTATTGTGATAGCGACCAAAATTGGTAGTTATTGCATTTGTCCTGTTTGTCTGTATCTGTCCTCCCCTAGCTCAGAGGCACAAACACCTTAGGATGGGGTATTTTCAGGGACCAATGCCCCCCCCCCTCCCAATGTTCCAGATATTTCACATTGTTTTCATTGGATTCCTGCTATTAGCTTAAATGTTACAAACGCAACCATCTCATTTCAATTGTCAGCTGTAGCTTGATGGATAAGGTCTCGGACTCAAATGCTGGAGATTGTCAGTTCGAATCAGTATATCTACGATTTTTTTGTTTTTTTTTTCTCTTAATCTTGATGTCTGCATGGAATTTTTTTTTCTTTCTGATTTTTCTAACTTTTTTTTTTATTTTTCCTTACATTAATGTATTCTTTTTTTATTATTTTTAAATTTTATTTTTAATTTTTTTTATTATTGTGGGTTGCCCTTAAATTTATGCTTTAGCACAAAATTATTTTCACTTGTTAACCTTGGAGTTTTCTATTCAGAATGCAAATGTAGAATGCTTTAGGGGTTATAGAACAAATATAATCGGCCCACTTTCTAATCTGTAGATGTTCCTCTGCTGCTGATATAACGCTGTAAAGCTGTCTCCTATCAATCAATTTTCAATTTTGTCTAAAGCCTTGTGTACAGATTTATTACTGGTGCTCACTTTAATCCTACAACCTGTGGGTACAAGTTCAATTTTCTTGCATATAGAATTGAAAACGATGGCTGCTATATTCTTCCCATAGGTGGAATGCAGACAATAGAACTTCCTATTGAGCTGTTTCGATCCTTCTGTGATGCTGCTAAATACTTCAGATATTAGCATATTTACAATTGTTATGTTGGTAAAATTTAACATGCTTTATATTGGTTAAAGTCAATGAGAGAACTAACTAAAATGCACATAAGTTAAAAACAGATAAAACTGAGCATTAAAAAAAAAAGTATACTATTAATTTCAATCTCCAACAATAGAATAAACTCACAATAATAGAAGTATTATGAGTTTCCAGAGCTATTTCAATGGATCATCTCTTGTCTTAGGGAGGTGTAACATTCCCTGTAATGACTTCAGAGAGTTTCAAATATTTTGAGCTATTTCAGCTGATGGGAAATATACTTTGAAAACAGATCTTTTCTGGGAAAAGAGTGGAAGCCCGTTATGCTTCCTGCTCAAGAAATGTGGAGGAAAAATCCCCTGATTTTCTGCAATGCAGAAAAGGAATTTGAGTAGAAGTGTACACTATTTCTTTGATGTTTTAATTTACAAGAATTTCACAAAAACCTACCCAACAGTTATTTACGTTCTTTGCCTTTTCACTTTTTTTGTGTGCATTTTTTAATTGTCAGTTTTCTTTGTCCCTCTTCAGTACGACTTAAATAATTGCCGTCTTGATTTTAGAACTGGTGAAGTTCCTGAAAATGAAGGATTTTTGAGAATTAACCTCCATCATTGATAGTTAATACTTAGAAATTCTTCATTTTCAGACTTATATAATAATGCTGTGCACATGATTTTCATTTTCAAGATATTCAAAAAAGAAAACTATTCAGATCATCTCCAGCATGTTCTCAGAGTTAAATATCTTCAAATGAAAGAATTATTTCCATTTACTTTCAGCTGTCTGCAGATTTCTGTGACATGGATTTTTTTTTAATAACCCAAAGCCTTTGACAATTGACTTTTTACTTTACGAAATCATAAAAGTTATAGACTCAATCAAATGGATGAAAGAAAGCCTTGTTTGATATCATAGTGGAACTCCATGAGTTACACCCTATGCTGTGTGGCCTTTTTTTTATATATTCATAATAGAGTAATACAATGCTATGTGTATGTGTGTGTGTATGCACTGTGAAGCCATAATTAGTGATGACCTGGTCAGTTGCCTAGCAACAGATTGTTCTGTATTAAGAGGAGGATTGGGACCAATCCCACAAAGTAGAAAAGAAAACAAGGTAATTAATGCTTTTAGACATTGTCAAAAGCAAAGTGGTTCCATAATATGCACAATTGTATAAAAAAATAATTAAAAGCAAGAGCATATAAATGCAAGACCGTTCCTTTATGTTTTACAGCAAGCTGTAACCTAGGGGCTGCTAATACAATGCTTAGTGCATCATTTGGATATGTTAAAGAATTTATGAAACAATACATTTGTAAATACTAGTTTCGACCTGTGAAATATTCACGGAAGTAAAACAAATTCAACATTTTTGAAAAACACAAGATTGAAAAATATGTTCTAAGCTAATTTTTTTAGAAGCTATGACTTCCACAACAGCCCATATTTAATTTGAATATCGGCTTATTTGTTAAAATAATATTATAATATTGTTAAAATAAAAAATAAATAAAAAATTGATTTACCACTTTCGTAGTAGCCAGCGCTGCAGTTTCTCATTATGAAACATAATGGCAACCTGCTGCCCTAAAAGAATAGGTTTGTCGAAATTGAGGCAATATTAACGGAAGTAAAACAAATGCCACATTTTTGAAATACCATGAAAGTTTTGAAAACACAAGATTGAAGAAGATGTTCTAAGCTCAGTTTTTAAAAGCTATGACTTCCGCAACAGCCCACATATAATTTGAATGACTAAGCCAAATTTTGTTAAAATAAAAGAAAATAAGAAATTGATTTACCAGTTTCAACAATAACGAATGTCCAACAGCTAATACCAATAATCCTGTCTGGACAACAATGACGGCACGTGCATCGTCATTGTCTCCTACTTGTTGAGTAGTGAGTGTGTGGCTACACAGCCGAAATTATGTAAAAACCGAGGTTTTACAAACTCTCTGATAAATTTTGATGCATGAACTTCATGCATTTCAGTGTAAACTTCATTTATTGGGGAAAGAAAATTTCAATATGCTGATAATTGTGTAGTCACGATCCGTCGCCATGAAGTGGACGAATATTAGAGACGCCATCTTTAAACATGGGCGTGACGTAACGCATGACGTGTTCCAACTGCACTGTGATTGGTTATTTCAGATTACAAATTTACAAAGATCGTACAACTTTTGCCTGTTAATAGGATGATTAACAACGACGTCCTGTTGGCAATTGTTAGTATTGTTATGTATGAATCATCAGTATGAATACTGTGTTAATTGTTATCATTATTACTAACACTGCTACGAAAAACGTTAATTTGGGGGATCAGGGAGTGTTCCTACAGGTCTGATTTTTTTTACGTTGTCACCTACTTTTTGATGCTGAACACAATGGTGAAGGTTTCATTCTAATATCTCTAACTGTTTGGCCGCTACAGTGTGTGACATACAGACAACACAAAAGCAAGAGCAGTTCCCTATGTTAACTGTAACATGGGACCGCTAAAAACTTACAATAAATAATGCAGTATCAAGTCTTTGTAGAATGCATAGTTGACTCTTCCTTATACAAACTCGTCTATCTTTAATAATGAATTTTCCCACTGGCAATTGACTGTTAGATCACAATTAGTGTCTAATTGTGACTTTAAAGTATGTATGACATGCAGGAACAAATGTTAGTTCTCTTCTTTTCCGTATTTACTAATTTAAAATATGTAGTAACTATCGTTTGCAAGTTCAGACATCGGTGACAATTTGTCATTTTGGGGTAGAAAATGGTAAATCATTTTGTGCATTTAACAGGTGAGCACCAATATTTTTCTGAATGTTTTCTAATACATGAGAATGTTTGTCTTGTTTCAAATGATGATGAGAAAAATGTCAAAGAGAAAAAAAACAGATACTTGTAATTTATAGCTACCTTAATTACAGAAACATCAAACAAAGGCACCTAGGTCAATTTATTTTTAATATTCTTAAAAACGTTCTCATTTTTATCGTATTCTGAACATTTTTTTTTTACAAAATAATCAATATACAGGACTCAAGATCTGTTACTGATGGCTTGCTTCCAGAAGAACATAATATAATGGTTGGGCAGATATGCAATTTTTCCTAAATGGCATAGCTTCTCAACTGCTGACATGGTATAACTTATGCAGAACACTTTCCTTAAGTTGATTTAGTAGAACTCTCTCTACAGGCTGGAAGTCACTGGATCAATCCCCAGCCAGTTTAGGGATTTTTTTTTTTTTTTTCCTGAATACCCCTTCTAATGAGGTCCTAGAGTTCCGAATTTTTTTAAATGCAGATCTTGAGTTTCCTTTT
This sequence comes from Thereuonema tuberculata, assembly GCA_023159025.1. Lineage (NCBI taxonomy): Eukaryota > Metazoa > Arthropoda > Chilopoda > Scutigeromorpha > Scutigeridae > Thereuonema > Thereuonema tuberculata. The sequence continues at coordinate 230,916,029 of JAFIDM010009631.1, forward strand.
CTTCGAACTATGATAAATTAAAGATATTATTTAATAAATACTTAAGATTTGCAAAAAGATCCATTTTTACCTATCAACTAAGTAAAAAGTCAAATTTATTTTAAAGGTTATAACATGAATAACTAAATTTAGAATTAAGAATTCTAATGTCTTTTGTAAAAGGGTTTAATAGAAGATAAGACTTTAATCTTTTTCATTTTTTTTATATGCTTTAGCTATTATTTTTAGTGTTAATAGTAAAATTAATTCTTCTTGAAAAAATCTTAAATGTTAACACAATTCAGAATCTATAGAAAGCAAGTTTAACGTCCGTAATCATTTATAAATGGAGGGAAATCGCCAACCGGACAATAAATATGCTTTCGTCCATTGAGCCAACATCAACGAGAATTCTGTACAATTGTTTCGTCCTTATTGGGTACTCATCAGCAGAATCTACTCGTTGACGTTTGGCTCGCCGCGCGAAAGCTCTACCCAAAGCAAATGCGATCCCGCGAATGGCCCGCCGGGGATAAACAACAATAAAATAAAAAATGATCCTGAAAGATCCAAAATATTAACCCCTTGTCCTCTCACTGAAAGGCACTAAGGAAATTAATCACAAATAGGCAAATTGAAAAATTCAATAGAAAGCAAGTTTAACGTCCGTAATCATTTATAAATGGAGGGAAATCGCCAACCGGACAATAAATATGCTTTCGCCCATTGAGCCAACATCAACGAGAATTCTGTACAATTGTTTCGTCCTTATTGGGGACTCATCAGCAGAATCTACTCGTTGACGTTTGGCTCGCCGCGCGAAAGCTCTAACCCAAAAGCAAACGCGATCCCGTGAATGACCCGCCGGGATAAACAACAATAAAATAAAAAATGATCCTGAAAGATCCAAAATATTAACCCCTTGTCCTCTCACTGAAAGGCACTAAGGAAATTAATCACAAATAGGCAAATTGAAAAATTCAATAGAAAGCAAGTTTAACGTCCGTAATCATTTATTTAACATTTTTTTTTTTTTGCTTTTCAAACTTTTAATGTCTGAGTTTGAATTGTACAATTTTAATGGTCTTAATTCACATCTTAATTCTTAATCATCTAAACATGATTTTGAATGTAAATAACTACTTTCTGAAGACGAAATGTTAACCTAACTGCATTAAACAAAAAGTTTTCAATAAAAAAAAGAAGGATGCCGTACCTGTCCCTATTTACATTTCTTCATATCATCATGTGATATTATTTTGTTCTCTGGATTGTTTCTTGTAACTCTTTCAAACAACTTCTTCCATGAAGTATGAGCCTTTGAATTGTAGCCTAAACAATGATATATTATAAAGCAAATATATTAAGAACAAGGAAAATAGAAAGAAAGATATAATACTTGAAAACTATTATTTTTATGATTCACAGTAAAAAAAAAGCTTTTACGATTTCACAATATCTCTTGAAATGAAAGCAGTACAAACTGGTTTTTTTTTTTTTTTTTCCAGAAACATCTATAATGTTTCTTAACTGAAATAATAAATAAACTATTTGAAAGGCTTGGGAATAGCTTCCGAGCTTAAAAAATCTTTTTCTCAGCATCAGATTTTTTTATTACAATAATAAGAATCTCGAAAGCTTATTATTAATTAAAATTACAATTTTATTTGAAGTTGGTAATTCATAGCAAGAATCAATTTGCATTTTTTTAATGAAAAAATATGATAACATTGTTTTCCATTTTAATATATTCAGAATATTTTTGTGAAAGATAAAAATTATTTTGTTTGATGCTCCTTTGATGGTATTTTGTGAATTCTATGCATTTTATTTTATTTAATATGCCAACGAATTGGTTGCTGGAAAGGTTCTAATGAACTAGTTGTCATACATTGACCCAAATTTTATAATCCTTGGTATATTTTGTTATTACTACTTGAAGATCAGTAAGATATTGTTATCTGTGGAATTGTCCACCCCCCTAAAAATGTGGATTCAACTTACTTTAATCCACCTAAGTGAAGAATAGTGCAGTCCGACCTTGTCTCCCTCTCTATTGTGGACTCTGTTGGAGCGAAAGGGAGGCAAGTATCGGGCATATAATGGAGCACAAACGCTGCAAAGGGGGTCGTTTTGGCGGCAGCCAGCCGCAACAGAGGTCTCCACCCGGAGCCAGAGGGAAGAGTTGGATTGTGACGAGCAGCCACGAAGAGGTTCTCCACCAAGTTCGGGGATTGAGAAGAGATAGGAAGGTCCTGTTGATAGGCAGCGACGCAGAGAGAGAGAATTCCCCACTTGGAGAGAAGTTGAGTTCGTTTAGTGGTTGATAGGCCACGGAGCGATCCCCGGCTCTAAGCCGAGGAAGACGAATCAGTTGCGGGAGAGTTTAGAGAAGACCGCACCTGTAAGGAAGGCTACGAAGCAAGATACTTCTAAGCCGGAGAAGACGACTCAATTGCCAGGAGAAGTTAAGAAGGATCGCCCCGATACAGAAGTCTACGAGGAAGACAACTCTAGGCCACTCAAGTCGATCCAATTACGGAGAGAAGTTGACGAGGACCGTCCCGAAGCAGAAAGCCTACGAGGAAGACAACTATGGGCCGCACGACTCGATCCAATTACCGGGAGAAGTCGACGAGGACCGTCCGGATACGGAAGGCTACGAGGAGAACGTTGATGGGACACACAAGTTAGCCAGAACCCGAGTGAAGCTTCAATTAGATAATTTGAGATCTGTATCTGTCGTATTTTTTTTTGTTTGAATAAATTCTCTGATTTTAAGTTAATACAGCTCTAGTCGCATTTTATCCCCCAGCGCCACCGAACCTGTACAAAAGTTCAGTAGCATTTTTGGCACCCGAATGGGGATGCGACAATTTAAAGAGCTTAATAGAGAATAGTGAGGCATTCAGGGAAAAGTATCTACAATGCAGTTTCCGGTGCATCCCCTCCAAACAATGGGACAATTAAACTCCTTTGTTCCAACACTAAGATACAGTGGAAAGAACGGAAAGAACCTCTCACAGTTCCTGGTTGAGGTGAACAAGATCAAAGATATTAACAGATGGACCCAAAGAATGGCGATAGTATTTCTCAATACTTGTCTAGAGGGCGCCGCCAAAGCATGGCATGATTATTTCTGTTTTGAGAACCGGTCGGCTACCTGGTGCCAACATATGGATGCCATGAAGAGTGAATTTGAGTCCGGTTGCTTGATAGAGCATATGTTGGTTCGAAGTCAGAAAACGGATGACGTGAGGAATACAGACAAGAAGGTTTGGAGGTGTCTCTTCTGCCAGGAAGAAGGACACATGGTTGTCCAGTGAGGGAAGAGAAGATTTGTTTGGAGATGGAAAGAATTCAAAAAGAAGAAGAAGAGAAGAAAAAGCTAGAAGAGTTACGAAGAAGTCAGGAAGAAGAACAGAAAAGACACGAAGAATTACGAAGAATTGAAGAAGAAAAGAAAAAGCGAGAAGAGTTACATAGAATTCGAGAGGCAGAAGAAAGAAGGAGGCAAACGGAATTACGAAGAATTGAAGAAAAAAAGAAAAGGCAAGAAGACCTATGTAGAATTCGAGAAGCAGAAGAAAGAAGGATGCAAGAGGAATTACGTAGAATTGAAGAGGAAGAAGAGAAAAAACGTCTGGAAGAACTGCATAAAAGACGACAAGAAGAAGAAAGGAAACAACTGGAAGAACTATGTAGAATACGAGAGGAAGGAAAAAGAAGGCTCAAAGAGTTACGTAGAATGCAGAGAGAGGAAGAAAAGAAAAGGCGAGATGAGTTACGTAGAAATGAAGAAGAGAGGAAAAAACAAGATGAGTTACGTAGAATTGGAGAAGAAAGAAGGAAGCAAGAAGAAATGAAGCGTATTCAGGAAGAAGAGGTAGAAAGGAAAAAAACTTCTAGAAGAAAAGCGAAGACGAGAGGAAGACTGGCAGCAGCGGGAGGAAGAGAAAATCATACGCCAAGAAGAGCTTCTAAGAAGCCAAGAAGTAGACGAAAAACGAAGGATTGAGGAGATAAGAATTTTAGAGGACTTAGAAAGAGAAAGAAACAAAGAATGGTGGCTTAAAGAGGCATTAATAAAGAAACAGTCAGAAAATGTAGCGTTGACGTTTAAACGCTACGGAGGGCGTTGGAACAATCGCTTATTCATGAGCATTTCGATTCCGCACCATCCGTTTTCAAAAGACAGATGCAGAGAAAAAGGAAAAGAAGAAAGAAATGTATGGCTCAGCATAGGGTCTTAAGACAGACCAAGAAGCTAAAAGAAGAACCGGCTCGATTAGCAAGAGAAAGAAGAAGATTAAAAGGACAATCAAGGAAACAACTCCCTTGCTTTGTAGGGCCTGGATCGTTCTACCAAAAGAATGGAAGAATTAAGTGTCAGATGAATTATCCGGAGGAACGAAGAAATGACGAGATAGTCAAAGACAGCCATTCATTCTTCGACAAGATGTGGAATAGGAGAGTATGCAGGGACTGCATACGCTTTAGGTGGGAGGAAATGTTACCTGTGGAATTGTCCACCCCCCCTAAAAATAAGGATTCAACTTACTTTAATCCACCTACGTGAAGAATAGTGCGGTCCGACCTTGTCTCCCTCTCTATAGTGGACTCTGTTGGAGCGAAAGGGAGACAAGTATCGGGTATATAATGGAGCGCAAACGCTGCAAAGGGGGTCATTTTGGTGGCAGCCAGCCGCAACAGAGGTCTCCACCCGGAGCCAGAGGGAAGAGTTGGATTGTGACGAGCAGCCACGAAGAGGTTCTCCAACAAGTTCGGGGATTGAGAAGAGATAGGAAGGTCCTGTTGATAGGCAGCGACGCAGAGAGAGAGAATTCCCCACTTGGAGAGAAGTTGAGTTCGTTTAGTGGTTGATAGGCCGCGGAGCGATCCCCGGCTCTAAGCCGAGGAAGACGAATCAGTTGCGGGAGAGTTTAGAGAAGACCGCACTTGTAAGGAAGGCTACGAAGCAAGATCCTTCTAAGCCGGAGAAGACGAGCCAGTTGCGGGAGAGTTTGAAGAAGGCCGCACCTGTAAGGAAGGCTACGAAGCAAGATACTTCTAAGCCGGCGAAGACGACTCAATTGCCAGGAGAAGTTAAGAAGGATCGCCCCGATACAGCAGTCTACGAGGAAGACAACTCTAGGCCGCACAAGTCGATCCAATTACGGAAAGAAGTTGACGAGGACCGTCCCGAAGCAGAAAGCCTACGAGGAAGACAACTCTGGGCCACACGACTCGATCCAATTACCGGGAGAAGTCGACGAGGACCATCCGGATACGGAAGGCTACGAGGAGAACGTTGATGGGACACACAAGTTAGCCAGAACCCGAGTGAAGCTTCAATTAGATAATTTGAGATCTGTATCTGTCGTATTTTTTTTTGTTTGAATAAATTCTCTGATTTAAAGTTAATACTGCTCTAGTTGCATTTTATCCCGCAGCGCCACCGAACCTGTACAAAAGTTCAGTAGCAATATTTCATATTGGGAATAACATACAATGAAACTATAATCTGTTTAGTGTCACTTCCAAAACAGAAAATTTAAGAGAACTATGTCTCTTTTTAAGAAGCATTAAATAAGGTGAAGAATTTATTAAAAAAAAACAAAACAAAACAGACTTAATTTCATCTGAAAATTTAGCATCCATAAAAAAAATAAAAAATAAAATAATAAACATTTATTTAAAAAAATAAAGATCAGAGGCTTTTAAATTATTCTAATATTTTTGAGATTATAATCATTTAAAAAGTTGAAAATCCTGCCTAAAATTTTTTTTTTCTTTTTTGACGGGGATTGGAATGGAGACTCGCTATTTATAGGTCTACTCCAAAACTTTAAACATATTACTTTTATTTTTTCTTTCTGAAAAACTTGATAATCTCAATTTACCAATTTTCATTTCCAAGACACCCCTACATTTATATAAGTAAAGGAAATCTATCTGCCTTTTTTCACATCCCTGTACAATTTGTATATCCATTGACTTTTACAGCAAATTTATGTGATTTCCAAAAGTGCATTTTTGAAACCTCACGTCTTCAAAGTCTCTCATCAAGCTGTCTTGTCAATGGTTTGTAAACCAAAAGCTCTATTTCCATCCAGCTGAACTTCATTTGTTGATAGTCCTGTTTTCTAGTTTCAAGAGCTAATCATCAACCACAAGCAAATACAGTGTAACCTCCTTTAACGGACACTCCGAATAGCGGACACCTCTAATTAGCGGACATTATTGCGGGTCCAAGTCCCTTAAAATAGGACATTCCATGTTATCCACTCCGAATAGTGGACACTCTGAATAGTGGACACTCTGAATAGCGGACAGTTATTTTAACTGTAAAATTTTTTTTTATTTTTTATTAACATTTCGACAAACACATTATGGTTGAATTTACATCGGTGTCCCATACATTGATACATTGTATCTGTGTCTCATGATTCAATGCACGAATCTGAGGCCCTTTTTTTCACTGCAGTTGCTTTGTAAATATCAATCCCTCGTAAAGCTATCCTACAAACGTGTTGATTAAATTTAGTGCGAATTAAAATGGCGTCAAAAAGGAAGAGATTGGCACTGAAAGAAAAAATTGATGTTCTTGAAGTTGCTGAAAAAGAAAAGCTGAGTGTTCGTTGTCTTGCTGAATGTTTTAAAGTTGGAAAAACTCAGATAAGTGAACTTTTGAAGGACAAAGATGAGATTAGAAAAATGTGGATGGTGAAGTCAAACGAAAATTCGAAGAATTTAAAGTTTGTAAAACTGAAACTAAAAGCAAAATCGACGAAATGGTGATAAAATGGTTCCGCTTTGCTCGTGCAAAGAACATTCCTATAAGCGGTGTTTTCCTTCAAGAAAAAGCCAGAGAAGTCGGTCAAACTTTAGGATTGGACACGTTTAAGGCATCAAATGGATGGCTAGAAATTAATTTTGTACTGTAATTAATTTTATCATTATTTTACGTAAGATAAACGGATTAGCACTCATTTAAAAAAGAAGATAGTAAGTAATTTGCAATTGTTCATATTCTCTCATATCGCAATGATAATTGTAGAAATTAATTAAGATTGTACGTAATTTACATTAAATGACATGCAATAAGCTAAAAAATAAAAAAAATACAGTCCTCCCCAGTAGCGGACACCTCCCAATAACGGACAAAACTTGCGGTCCCGTGACTGTCCGTTATTCGGAGGTAACACTGTACATCACAGAAATTTGTTTTTTCTGTATAACCTGACTTTTGCATTTTTTTTTTAATATTACCTCATACTTTTTTTTTGGTGGAACTTTGGTTATTTATTTTAAAAGAACTAGAACCTCATATCTAATATAGACAGAAAACTTTAGAAATAATAAAAATTAAGTAATAAAAAAGATACAGGGTGATTCACGAAGATATGCAGAAACTTCGGGAGCTCATTTTACATGTAAAAGTAAAGAAAAAAAGTTATATAAACATAGTCCGGAAATGCTTCGGCATCGAGTTACGGCTAGCGAAAGATTTCGCCCATAATGTAGTACAACAATACGCACACGGACTACACCTCAGTTGTTAGCTCTCACAATAAATCAAAACAATGCAATTCACATTATTGTTGAACAGCTGTTATTGTGTTGCCAACTTTTTTGTAGGTTCCACGTGGGATAAGCTTCAAACCACTGGGAGATACAGTTCTGCAACATGTTTCATTCGATTTTTCAGGTCATCAACCATAAGAAACCACTGATTTCGCCCCTTAATTTACCTTCCCAGACTTCCAGCAAGTCTTCATTTCACCCAGGGTACTACATTACGGGCGAAATCTTTCGCTAGCCGTAGCTCGCTACCGAAGCATTTCCGGACCTATGTTTACATAACTTTTTTTCTTTACTTTTACATGTAGAATGAGCTCCCGAAGTTTCTGCATATCTTTGTGAATCACCCTGTATAACTTGTTCAAAGATTGAATGATTTTAATATTATAAAATAAATAAAAAAAGCTACTTCAATTTTGTGTGTCTTTTCCCTATTTAAGGTTTATCTGTACAAGTAAAATCTTTTTTTTTTTTTTCCTCCATATTTATTCTTTAATTACTTTCTTTTATAAATCAGTTGATGGAAATACAATGCTTTTTTTGCCTTTGTTTTTATTTTATTTTTAGATATTATATTGTTAATTGTTATATGTCTTTTTTTCTTTAAAAAAAAAGCATTCAGTAAAATTTCTTCTAAGTTGTCAATCAAAGGATAAATTTAGTTGATGAGAGTTAAGCAGAAAAAGCCAATTCTAAATTTCTATTAAAACTCAAAAGGTGATTTTTTTTTTATTTATTCTAAAAACCTTTAGTTTAAAGTAGACGAAAATAATAATAACAATTATTATTATTATTCGTCAGTTTCAGAATAAAATTTCTATACAATGTAATGCAGTTTAACAAATAAAAATACAATGTTAATTTAAATTATCAGTTCATGTATAAATAAAGTTTCTATGCTTATTTGATTTGATCTATCTTCTCAAATGTAACATTCCCTTTAGTAAATACCTCATTATCATGATGCTTCTTGCTTTTGAAATCTGCAACAACATACTGGCGTAGTTCCTTTTTGTAGGTGGGATTCTCTACCGCTCTTATTGCTTGTAAAAACTGCCGATAAAGAGTCAGAACTTGTTGCCTTAGCATGAACTGAAATAATTCCAATACAAACTATTAATTAGACTATTGTTTATTATATAAGTGAAATCAAAATGTTTTTAAGAGGAATTTAAAAAGAAAGCTATTAACCCAAACTGAGAATTCTAATAAAGCTATCTATTCTACCAGTGTATTTCATAGAAAAAATCTTGATTACCTAGAGATATGGTAAGATTCATTTTATACACTCACTTCCAAAAGTTAAGCACGAAGCAGTAAAATGTGAAAAAATCGACAAGTACAGCTTTGATTGACATGAAACACTGCAAGTAAGTAGCTCTATGTTTATTCATGAAACAAAAAAAAAGAATTACATACAGAGATAAACAAAATATTGAATTTTGATAAATTGTAAGATGACGTCCTATTTGCGTCATTAACAAAATGATGTTTAAATTCAAAACAAACAATAAAAACCTACATTAATAGGGTATGTGAGCACCCCTCACCTGCATACAAAGTTTACAGCGTGTGGTCATGCTTGTTACGAGGTGATCAACCACCGCAGAGTCCAGTAATCGCACATTCTCCTGTAGAGCAGTTTCTAAAGCTCTGAGAGTGAGAGTGGCTGGAGGTGGGAAACGTTGACATACAGCACGGCCGAGGGCACCCCAAAGATTTTCAATTGGATGAAGGTCCGGCGAGTAAGCCGGCCACTCCATAAGCGCAATCCCCTCATTTTCCAGAAAGTCATCAACGATGGCAGCTCTATGAGGACGTGCATTATCGTCCATTAAAACGAAAGAAGGACCAACTGCTGCAGCATACAGTTTCACAATGGGGTCTAGGACTTCATCTCGATACCGTACAGCTGTCACAGAACCTCGCCTGTAGATGTGCAGGTCGGTGCGATATCCCATTGAAATCCCTGCCCAGACAATGATGCTTCCACTGCGAAATGCATGATGTTTGGTGATGTTCTGGGGCCGATTGCGTGTGCCTTGTTCCCTCCAGACCCTTACACACTTATCATCGGGTTGTAGGGCAAATCTGGACTCCTCTGTGAACATAACGTTACCCCAATCAGACATAGTCCAATTCACATGCTGGTGGCACCACTGTAATCGTGCCCCCCTGGATTGGACGGATAAAGGAACACAAACTCGTGGTACCCGGGCATACAGACCATTCATGTGTAGCCTTCGATGAACAGTAGTGGCAGATATTGTCTTACCAATGGCCGCTACAACCATAGATGTCACACGTGTGAAGGTCGATCTTCGATTCTGCTTGGCTACAAAGCAATATATTGATCTTCCGTGGGGGTCGTAACCCTTGGACGACCGGCTACAGGTCTTCGGACAACTGTTTGGCTGGTTTGGAATTGTTTCCATAATCGTGAAATGACAGAATGATGAACGCCGAAGAAACGAGCAACATCTGTTATAGACTGTCCTGCTTCGATGCATCCGACAGCCCGTCAGCACTCAGAATCTTTCCATTCGTCTTCTGGAAGGCATAGAAACACGTCTAGCTTGAAAACAAATCGTACGAATGTTCTAAACACCTTTCATCAGCACTTACATGCAACTCCTGTAACCCTTCACAATGCCGGCTTCTTATACGACTGCTTGTTTTGCATATTTCTCGACACGAAACCGTGATTGGCTGTTACCTATATAATTTGCATACTTCCTTCTACCTTTGCAGCAAATTTCAGCTTCTTTAATTCAGATCGCTTATGGAAATTAACATTTTTCCTCTCCGTGCTTAACTTTTGGAAGTGAATGTAAAATGGATTATGTAAAGATATGATTATTGATTAACAGATCTTATTACAGTAGTCAAAATCCTGATGGTTTCCCCTTTTATCTTAGTAAAAGACCAAAGAAGAGATCTGTCAAACATTCCCATCTAAGAATTGCTTTTCTAATACATTAATAAACAAAACATCCTCTACAACAGTCAATAACATTCCCCTCCCTTCCCCCTCATTGCTTTCATATAAACTGGAAATCACGAAGAAGTCTTCTTTAGCAGACAATTTGATATATCTCAGGATGACATACAAAACAGATGATAGCTTAGTAAATAAATACAATTATTTGATTAATCAAAATAGCCAAACAAAATAGTGATCTATTAAAGCAAATTATAAAATTTGGATTATAATTCTGATGATGAATTGAGGACTGTTTCTAAAAATAAATAAATTATAGAACTCTATTTTCTTTGATTAATATTAAAATCAAGTTTTTCTTGTTTCAAAGAAAAAAAACAACATAATTTTGAAAAATATGAATTTTCTACTTCAATCTTTTGTGCTATTTACTTATTTTTGTACCCAAAAAGAAAAATAACAACAGAGCTGAATACTGACAAAGGTGTCAAAGGTAACGTAAAGCTATCTATTAATAATTAATTTTAATAGAGAGAGAAGTCTTAACATTACTTCTTTTGACTTATTTTATCAAGCATAAAGATAATGAATGAAAGAAAAATATAATAAAATCTCAACAGTCAAGTGGAAATCAAGAGACTCTCACACACACACATCTGAACAGAAACAAGGAAATAGAAGCTTGATGATGATAAATCTACTTTGATATACATTTGGTTGAATGTAATGTTGAATAGGAAAAGATATAGAACAGTTTTTCTGAAATAAAATTTTACTTCAAATCTATCCTAAGACAAATGTAAAACTTGAATAAACACAGTTTAGAAATAATTCTGAGAGAAGTATTTCTCAAAAAACTGTTAATGGATGCCTGTTGATATGAGATGAACATACTTAATAAAAAAGTATATTGAAGTAAATTTTGCTTTTAAAGCATAATGATTTTTTTTAAACCTTTATTTAATTCAAGAATATTTTAATGATCACTTTGCACATTTTTTTCTCTCAATTGAGACAAAACAAATGACTACATGGTTTGCAACCTGAACTCTTCTAATGTTGATTTGTTAATATTAATGTTGATTAATGCACAATTCTTAGTGTAATTTTTATGATGCAGGAATGACTGAAGCTTTTTCTATGCCAGAATAGAGAAAATGATTGGATAACATCCTTCCATATGATTCTCCAGCTTCAGACGGTCATAAAATTATTACTGCAGACTTTGATTGTGTTGTTCAGTGACTGCTTGCTTTACCAAATGTAATCACAAAAACAGCAGTTTTTGCCCAAAAACCACTGTTTTTAAAAACAAACAGAAAACTGGTTGGCTCTGATATCTGAAGGATTACTCTACAGTGACAGTTTAGATATTCATTTCTTTATTTACAGACTAAATTAATGTTTTAGCAGATGAGTTTCAGTAAGTTTCATTTGTTTATCAACATACATAGGTTAATGAAAGAGTTATTTTATCAATGCTATTAATAAAAAACAAAACAAAACATGGAGTTCAGCATACTTCTCTCTATCAAATACAGAACATACTTTAAACAGTATTTGGATAAAGGTTTTTAAATTATTGGTTGGGTGCAGCATTTCTATGCTAATTTCTCCTCT
>JAFIDM010009631.1:230928252-230945644 GCA_023159025.1 Thereuonema tuberculata
AAAAAAAAAAAAAAAAAAAAAAAGTCCTTCAATATGAAAAAACAAAATACATTTATAAAGTTTCATTGAGCATTCTCAACCTTTTTCACTTTTATCTTTTCTGAAATCCCCAGCACACCAAATTTCATTACTTTTATTGTGTATAATAGAATACGTTGAAAAACACCTAAGATTTACAAATAAAAATAAATATTTTAAACACTTAAAAAGTACCCTAAAATATTTTTTAAATATAAGTGAATTAATATTTTAATAAACCCTTCTGTTTGAATGAAACAGAATTTACTTAAATTTGTAGTTGCCTGGATTATTTGATGCCTATGATTTAATCAAGATTAGAGTGTTTGGCTTAGTATGAAGATTACAAATGGAATTTTTTTGTGGCACACTGGTTGAGAACCTTTCTATAAGAGCACATCAAGAAAGATCTTTGACAATAGTGAAATCAGAAGAAGAGCTATTTTGGTGAGAGGGACATAACTTCAAACATTTGCTGGTTGTCATTAACACTAATTTTAATACTTCAGTGTTTATGTGATTTGGTTTATAATAAAGTTATTTCAAAATTGATCATAATGAATAATACAAAGCTTCTGTCCATTTAAAACTTAACATCTTCTGCTTCCTTTCAGATTAAGTGTTTAATTGTTAAAAATGTAATGTTTTGACTTATATATTCTATCTAAGGTTTCTTTTTCATATCCTTATTCAGTATTTGCTTTTGGAAAGTGAATACTGATTTATGAGAAAAAGATGTGTTCTGGAAAATCAGGTTATGTCGTCAAATTCCATAATGTAAAGCTTCTCTTAATATACAGTGTGTATATGTTTATTCCAATATAATGGTTTTTTATCTCATTTGTAAATTTATGCAATTAAGTGTACAAGATCTTTTAATTGGAACTATAGGGATCAAACATACCACTATCAAAATTTACTCCCAAACTACTTTGGTTGAAACTTGAAGGGTAGATATATATTATTCAATGTGAGTTCAATATCAATTTTGGTGCTAATTGGATCCACAAATAAGATTGGAGTACAAACACTTAATTACACATTGTCATTAAAAAGTGATATTGTTACAGTTGATCAGAGCTTCTCAGCCAGTGGGTCATGAATGATGATGTGCAACAAAATGCCTTTGGTGTTTAATTTTTAAGTTGGCATTCCAGTTGCAAATTTTATTTTTGCAATTATGAATCAGAATTCTTAAAATATCACAAATCTCTAATTAAAATAACTTTAAATTGGATATATATATTCAAATAAATCGATCCTCATTATATTGCTTCATCTGTGCACTCTCTCATATTTCAGATTTTAGCCAAGTTATTAATGGCACATACATGCTTCTGCTGTCTAAACTATAGCTAAGCTACAATTTCTGTCCTGTAAATAGTGTTACACGTTTTTTTTTTTTTGTATGTATGTGTGCAAGTATTTTGAAGTTATTGTTTGAGAGATAATATTTAACATATATTTAAACTGGGACCTTAGGTATTATCCCTTATTTTTTTTTTCAATATTTCTTAGTTTATTTTAGATTGTCATAATTATTTGGCAATTATAATATGTTTGATGCATATGAGATCCCAAAAGGTTTTATTACAAGAAATAATATGTATTTTAATCAAATCTATACACAGTTTCAATGCTTAACAGTAAATACTAGATCCATGATAAAAACGACTAATATTTATTATATGCATATTGAGTAGAAATTGAAATCGCAGAACTATATTCGAGATTTAAGCAGTGTTTTCTCAGTTTCGATCATATCCAGATCATTGTTACTGATCTATCAATGCTTTCAAGATGGCTCAAATACAATCGCCTAACATAAATCTTATCACGCAAATTCAAATGGTTGCCAGTGTTGGAGATTCAGTTTCGGATTCATTTACCAATAATTTTGCAGTTTATCAGTTACACTCCAAAATTATTTTTTTTTCTCAATAGATGTTATTTCCTAAATTTTAATTTCCAGTTATTTCCCTCTAGTGAAATTTGCCTTTCAATGACATTTCATTAAAAGGAAGCTAGAATACAACTGGATAAATTATCATATCTCAGGCTATTAAGTTAGCTGCAATATTCAGACTGTGTATATATTTTATTAAAACACACCATATCAGTTTTACGACCCTATTTTCAAAAGTAAATAATACTCTTTTGAGGCTTGGCGTATTGACAGGCAATTTTCCCGGCGCCATTTCTTGTTTCTTACGAATGTGTGATTATTTACGAATTGCTTTATATTAAAGTTTTTTTTAATATACGAACGAAATTCTACAGTAAAGACATATAATTTAAATTGAAAGGAAGATTAACTTTAGTTCACTTTTCTCGTTTGTAATTATCCTTTTTTCTTTTCTTCTTAAAGCCAATAATACAATTTCTTTTTTCAATCAACTTTTTTCGTTTCTCCTTTTGATTGTAGCAGATTTTCAAGTCAGCAACAAGTGAACATCACTGTTATCTCTATATTAAGACCAAGGGATTTAGAAGAAGGGTTCAGAGTTAAAGTGGACCAAGTCCATTTTTTTCACATTAAGTAAACAAGCCCATTAGATAGGTGATGATATATATTTATGAATAAATGCCTTACTGTCTGAAAAGTATTATAATAATAATCAACATTCCCACAGACCTTCTTAAGAACTAACTTTAAACGTCCTTTTCTCGAAATTGAAGTTTACGGACCTGGTTCACTTTAACTCTGAACTCTCCATATATAAACTTAACAATGATTCAGTAAGCAAAACATAGAATTAAATTATTTTTTTATCTGGACTTTATCAGTGATGCGTTTATCTTTTTTTACAACCATTTTATGAAGAATGGAAGGCTTTCCAAAACTTTTTCAGGTGTTTCAGTCTGAATTTTCTTTGAGACTAATCTAACTTTTGATTTTTGTCAATTCATCTCATGTGAATGTATTTTTGGCTTCTCTCATTCGTAGGAATTCAGTGTAAGATTTTGATTGTCCAGCTATAAACATTCAATTTTTTTTTCCTTGTTACATTTACCATACATTCTTTGATTTGTTTTTCTTTCCCTTCTAGTTATTTATTTATTTTTATTTTTTTTTTTTTTACGTCGTGGAGAGAATGATATTAACTATTTGGTTTATGTTTGATGTATATATTCAGTTTAGTTTCTACTTATATTCCCCAATTCGCATCTCTCCACTTTTCTTTGGATAGTCTGCAATTGATATAACTGTTTTCTTATCCATAGATGCGAAGGAAGTCAGCATCGTAAGTAAAAAAAAATATAAGTCTTACTTGAAGAATAGCTTTCTTTTTGATCAAAGGACATTCGAAATTAAATCTGTATGGTGTACTTCTGATAAAAATACCACAATAAGCAGCAAAAACAAGTTTACTGCAAGCAATCATTGAAGAGGACAAATTGGTGGAGGTTGTAACCCGTACTGAAAAAAAAAAAGGAATTCAGTAATAATGAGATTTTTTTTGGGCGGGAATAGCCGTTGGTTTTCTATGTAAGCATCTCCCAATCCGGAAAAAGATCACATCATACCCACACCTCATTCCAAGTTCCTAAGCTTGCCTATATATGTCACTAATGCACTATTTCTATCAAAGGAACTTCATCCATTTTGATACGACGGTTAATTTTCATCAGGAATATTTTCATCCTTATAACCTTGTAACTATGAAATTCTTACTTTATTAAATTATCACACTTTCAATGATGAAAAAACAGGAGAGTATTCCATTATATTGCACCATTAGCTCACTCTCTTGCTTGAACAACAGAATTCAACATTTATAATCCGATTTTTTTTTCTTTCTTTCTTAAATAAATTGCTGAGCCTGAGAAGTCCTTTTAACATATTTTTCTTCTTTGTTTGTTTTCACAGGCATCACGCTAAAACGACTGGACTGATTTTCTTAAAATTTACTACAATGCTTATGATCTAACTTAAAATATGAGCGCGATTATTTTGGTCTCCACCGTGTCTCCATTCCTCAACAAATATCTTCTTCCGAATCTCTGTATATATGCTTAGGATTTGTTTAAAATTGGTAAAAGATAGTCTAAAATTTCCAATATCGGCTCTTTCTCCTTGTTTAAATATAAGAATAAGAATCATTGCATTTTTTCTGAAGTTTCTCCACTTGCATAAAACGATTTATTTTAATGAGATTTGTTTTCCTTGTACTAAACATCTAATAGAATGAATAGGTAGAATGAATTAAACGGTAGAGATTAAAATTCCGAGTTTTTCCTAGTGACAGTTTAATAAAAATTGAATATATACAATTTTCTGTAAAATAACTTTTAAGTTATTTTTTTCTTTCTTTATTTTATTCTTTAATTTAGAATTTATGAGGAAATATACGATTGGACAAACAATAGATAACACAGCAAGGAAGTTCCCTGATTCGCTATTGTTCGTTTTACACTACATCATACATCTCGTTGTCAGATTGGGTGTACTGAAATGTAATGGCTGTTATTTGTAACTAATTATTTCGGGATTCCTATTGAAAGGGACAATGTTTAGTTTTCGAATAACAGCAGATTAATTGCCACTCCTCCGTAACCAATAACTGTTTATTATCTGCGAGTCTACCTATAACGGTAAAGAACTGTGGCTAGTACAATCACTTGAAGTTTCGCCTCGCTAGCTTTTCGCATCACTGAATTGATGAGACCCGAACAGAGCCGAGTTAATTGCTGCCATCTGGAGGCCAAAGTTAGCAATAAAGCTTCGGAAGAGAAACCAAGTAGAGATCGGGAAAGGTGTACGAGCAACCTTGGGGGATTCGCTCAAAAAAGAAAAAAGAAAAAAAAAAAAAAAATAAGGGAAAAAAAAAAACCGCAAAAAGAAAGAAAAAAGCTATATACGGTGAGTAGGCTTTTAATTCGTCTTTATAACTAAACCCTTAACCGAATTTCACTGTCACAACAAACGGAGAAAGAATAGTTTCAATGCCGAAACAGATATATATGTCAACTGTAGTCGTGGTCGGAATACGTCATTGAATGCACAGGTGTCGGCGTTTTCCATGTTAATTCAACAGGTTACGGTGAGCGGATGGTGGGTGCGATTAGTTCAGTGAAAATAAGGGAAACGAGTAATAAGATTAGAAATCACTCAACGCAATCCTTACAGCCTGAAAACGTAAAGAAAACCCAAGTTATTCTGATGAAAAGGAATACTGCTAGCCAAATGGAATCACGGTAACTCGTTATTTTGTATCGAATTCATAATTTTCAAAATATAAATAAATAGTAATTTTTTAGAAAAATGAATACATATATCGGTACAATATACATTCTGATAAATAGTTGATCTTAAATTACAGTGTTCTTTAAGATTAGAAAATAATTTTCATCTTAAAGTTGGTAAGCTTCGAAATTATTTAATTTTATGTTAAAAATCACCTGTTATAAATTAAATGAATATTGATCGTATTTCATTTACTTTATTGCCGAAATAATTAAAATATTAGTAATTATAATTAATTTGTGTTTTAGTTATAAAAAATGTAGCTTTTAAGATTCATTCCCTTTATTAGTTAAAAATGTAATAAAATTTAAAATATTATATAAATAATAAAGTTAGCGAAAATCAATGTGATTCAAGAAAATTCAGATTCTAAACAATTACATCTTATTGTAGAAGGTAAATGTTTTAGAGCTTAGAAATATGTAAATAGAATGTTCCTTTAATTCTAATATACTAAATTTTCAGATACTTGTATTTTCAGATATAATAAATGTATTTATTAATTCTATCTGAAGTACTCAAATTATTTATTATCTGAAGTATTTGGATGTAATAAATATTTTTATTATATCTGTTGTTTTAAAATATTTGAATATATTTTATTTTTGTTGAGGAAATACTTAATGTACAGGATGGCTATTTTTTTTTTTTTTTTTTTTGCCCGCTTTTAATAAAAAAAAAAAAAAAAAAAATTTTTTTTTTTTTTTTTTTTTAATGATACATTTTTTAACAATATATTACTAACAGTTACTGATTTTATTAAATAATTACGGTTTATTTAGAGATGAAAAAAATATGACTTTTAAATATTTTTTTTTATTACTACTATGGTAAAAGTATAAATTATAGTTAATGAAAATTGTTAATAAATATAAAATACAATAAGACATTTATTTAGGTAATTTATCAATAATTGGTTTGGGTTGTTATCGTTTTGTATAATATTTCTGATGTTAAGTAGAAATGAAATGAATAGGCCTATTGTATTAAATTATAATCGAGCATAGAATATGCTAGAAACATTCATGGTGTCTACCTTACATTGTTAGTATAACGATATTAAATCTAAAATTTTGAAGTTAGATAAAAATATTTAAAATATTTTCGGTTTTATCGAATCGTGTGCTTGAAACATTAAACATTAATTATGATAATGAATTAATGGATTATGTTTACCAATAATAACTACTAACCCTGTATTGATTTATTTTTGTAATTTCAATTATTTGAGAATAAGATATTTAATTTTGGCGAATTTCAAACATAATTGAAAAGGTAATTAAAACAGTAATTTTTAAAAATAGTGTGAAATAAGCAGCATTCTATTATAGATCATACATTTTTCAATAAAATTTATTGTAGCTTATTTTTATATTTTATTTTAAAGGTGTTGGCTAATGGATCCCTGACCTATTTTGATTTATTTTTATTGCCTAAATATTTTCAATCGTCAACGTAAAATACGTGTACTATTTCATATATCAGATGTCATTTCATTTTACGGCAGTAAATCATTTGAATAATTTTTTTTTTATTTTGCAAATCAAATAACAATGAAGGAATGGAATGTGAGCTTTTTTAGTTTCAAAGGAAAATAATCAATCATTGATACCAATTCCTATTCCGTTATAAGAATTAATTTTTTATTCGTATACGAAAAAAAAAAAATCTGAAAATACGAACTTAAGAATTTTTCTTAATAATGGAATAGAAATTCAGTCAAAACAGGAGAATTGTATATTTAATACTCATTTATTTGATCAATGATATATTAAATAAACAAAGGAAAGCGGCTTTTATTGAGGATGATTAAAAAAAAAATGTATGTGGGTTAGGTAAGCTCTCGGAAAAGTATTCTACATCACAGCCGCCAAAGCAAAATACTTCATAAATAACTTTGGGAGAAAAACTAAAGAAATGTAAAAAAAAAAAAAACAAACAAAACCAAAAAAAACAAAAAAAACAACAGAGAATGTATGTTACAATTTGTTTAATTTACTGAGAATTTACAGGTTTTTGATGCCTCCCATACAGCATTTTGGAGTATATCATTGATAAGTTGGCTATCATTCATCACGCTTTGAAGCCGCCATTTTGAATTTATAGCTTAAATTAGCATATACCGTATTGTCCGGCGTAAAAGACGACTTTTTAAACCAGGAAAGTCTTCTCAAAAGTCGGGGGTCGTCTTATACGCCGAGTGCTGAAACTTACGAGCCGGACTGGAGAATCTGCGGTCGCCGCATATGGTGGGGGGAGCTTAAAAACGGCCGCGGCCGCATCCCCGCCGTAGGCGGCAACCGTATGAAAACAGCAAGGTACGGTAGAAGAAAATCCACTCACCAGGAGACGAGGTGAGGGGGATGCCTCACCGGGAAGGTGTAAGTGAAGGACGGAGCAAGCTGCAGGCGTCCGGGACGCCCGGGTATGGAAAAAAGAGATAGAGCGGGGACAGAATAAACAAGGCTACATATATAGAAGAAACATGAAACATGCACAAATAAATAATGGTGAAAAATAAAAGTTATATTTAAACATGTAAATATACATGATTAATTTCGGCTACTTCACGTAGCCCTTGTCAAATGTGTTGTATACATAAAAATCTCACAATTTTATACGGGAGTGTTGGATCTTCGTCACAAGAGGAGCCAGAGATTTTTATGTATACAACACATTTGATAAGGGCTACGTGAAGTAGCCGAAATTAATCATGTATATTTATATGTTTAAATATAACTTTTATTTTTCACCATTATTTATTTGTGCGTGTTTCATGTTTCTTATATATAAGTTCTTTCCGCACGTTAAAAAAAGTTCAAACAAGGCTACAGTTAAGAAATACTATGATTTTAGTGAAATTCTAAAAAAATGTAGCATTAAAATAATGCACCAGAATAAACAAAGCTACAGTTACTTGGAGACAGGGAGAGCTGACCAATCCAAGCAGGCGTTGTATACAACAACCATCCAATCGCCGGTAAGGTATATCGCTTTTAAAGGAAAAGTCGTAATCACTTGCACTGTTTTATGTTTACATGTTTGATGACAAACAGCGTTATGTTTATAAGTGACAGTTTTCCTACTAAGTATCTGCATGTCATAAGCATTTAAATTAAAATTACCATATTGAAATCAAATCTGATGTTTTTTTAATTTTTATTTGGTGTGCATTGGAAGAGGGGTAGTCTTATACGGCGAGTATATCCCAAACTCTATATTTTAATTGGAAAAATTGGGGGTCGTCTTATACGCCGGACAATACGGTACATCTAAGATTTTTTCTATCTGCTGAACGCTTAAACCATTACGAACCAAGAGGATTAAAAAACGTTTGAGAAGTTTTATTAATTCTTATGCACATATAACTTGATAGCGCGTAATTAGATACGGTAGTCAGAAAAAAAATGATAAAAAAATTCGTAAAAATGACTAAATTAAAACTTGAGTTTTCAATAAACATTCTGATTTTTCGAAAAAGAAAAAAAAAAAAAGTTTTGAAAGCTTTGTCCATAATAGTTTAAAAACTAATTAGATCAAAAATTTAAACATGCTAATCGTTTTTTAGTAATGTTTTAGAATTTTATTCCTTAAACATAGTGACTGCTAGCAATATTTTGTCAGATTTTTGTATTATTTAATTTATTGATTTCATTTATGTATGAACCACGAAATCAGAATTGTAACTTCAAATGTTTGGCGCGGGCATCGAGTAATTCAATCCGGTAAATATTCTTTCTAAACATTTGGCAATCTTTGAAAATTTAATTCCATGTCTAAGTATATTTGAGCGTATAAAAATAATTAGGAGGACTTTCCGGTAAGAACTTCAAGGGGTGATTATGACAGACATGTTTGTATCTTTTTTGGAGCAATTACCAAAAATTTTACTATACAGAGTTTCTGTAGAGTTCATTAATTTTTATGATGAAGTTCTGCCCAAGATGATGAATGAAATTAAGAATTTTAATTTTTCTTGTTTCCTTGTAAAATATTCTTGTAAATTTGGTAAAGATAGATATGAATGGAATTTCAATAAATAAATTCAGAAACTTGAGTATACTTTATCCTTCCGAACTCTGCAGTTATCCATCATGATTCATCAATGACTATTATTAAATATTTCTTTTATAATTCTTGGCTTTAAGGTATATTTATCTAGTGTAAAAGATAACTCGATGATTAGTTAGATGCTAGTTAGGGAAATTGTTTGCATTTTTTTGGCTCTTCTCACAACTGGTGGTTTTTCTTTTTTCATATGTTTCCGGTCTCGCTAGCGTTATTGTAGGCGTTAGTTCATCGATTTTAATTTTCCAATAACTTATTACGTCCAGAATTCGTTGAAAGTCTTGTGTTGGTATTTGATGATCTCAAGGTGCCCAGAACTTCAGCTAAGATGCGTGTGTGTGCTTTTTTCTTCATCATCTCATTTTTTTGCCGAAAGTAACCTAGTAGGTAGTCAGTCTTTAATATCATTCAAAATGAATCACTGTACAGAATTGGTAGTAAAAATAACGATAAATTTTTCTATTTCAGTTTCCTTCTAGTAAGTATTTACATTTGTACGATTCAAGTTCATTAACTGCCCGAGCTCATTTCTTTCGCGCGACCAATCACAATGATGAGATTATGTTTGCTTAAATAATTAGGCCCGTGACCTCTATTTAACTTCATCATTAACAAAAAAAAAAAACCTCTTTCTTGTTTAAATATTCCTCTTTCTTTCGTTTTTCTCCTCTCTCTCTGATTGCTTGCGTCTCTATTTTATTATTTTTTTTTATTCTCTCAGAGGAAATTGTTCCTGTGTCTGCAAATGTCCTCTTCCTGTTTCTACATTGACTTCCTGTATTTTTATCAACGAAAGGTTTTTTTCTTTCAGTCTTTTGCATTAAATCATTCTTCAGCTTTAGAGTATTTCAAGTTGTAAATGAACTTCAGATTTTTTTCTTTCTTTTTTTAGCCTTTGTAAATATCTAAGCCAGGAAAACGGAAGACCTTTAAACTCGTGTTATAACTGTGCCCTTTAAAATTCGAAAATTATTATGACCTTTAAATGATTTAAAAATCATTGGGTTATCTATTTATTAAAGCTGGAGACGAATATTCATGAAAACAGTATCATAAACCTTTAAATTTCCGGAGTTAACGGGATAAGAACTGATCCTGACTACCCAAAATCCGGAAATCCGGAATAGGTTTTGCTCCAGTTATTTTTTTCAAAGTAAATAATTCACTGACGTATATATCTACTGTAAAATACTGTCTTTTAGTCTTTAAATATTAACAAAGTGAAAAGGTAAAGAAAATTCCTATTTAAAATAATTTGCCTTTTTTGTTTCTTCTTTTCTTTGTATTTTAAAGTCGTTAAAACATTACATAGGCAAAGGGTATTACTGTACCATACCCTCCAAATACGAAGAATCTACTTTTAGGCTATTCCCTTTGCTGAAAATGGATTGAATCCGCTAATTCTTATGTTAGTATATGTTACTAATTGTTTTATCAAATCCAAGCGCAAACAAAAAAGATATAGCCTACGTCGGAATTCATCTACTATTGGATGCAAAAGAATTTCATTACTTGAATAACTCAGATTTCTGTGGATCGTATTAAATGGCTAACAGTGACATCGAAGCGTGCTTTTTTGTTTTTTGTTTTGTTTTTGTTTATTTTTTCTGTTAGCTCATACTAACAAGCAATTTTAATTATCACTGTTCAAGATTACGGCGACAGAATAAAAAGAAAGAATATATCAATGTTATCGTTAGCCACCTCACAGTGATCTGCAAAACTCTTACACGGACTGTAATTCTTTTCTATAAAAAATTTTCGTCATCTTCAGACGCAAGTTCCTCCAAAAATGGTTCACATCATAAGCGGAATTTCAGCATTTTGATTGGGGGGAGAGGGGACAAAAAATCTAAATCTACTCGCAAACCGTAAAGTATTTTAAATTACCACTGAAGGTAACTTGTAGATAATTTAATTCATGAGAAATTTGTTAGTTAAAAGTTAATAATGCTTGTGAACTTATAGTTATTTTTTTTCCTCAAAATATTGGGGGACGATCCCTCACCCCAAAAAAATTCCGCCTATTGTTCACATATAAATTTTAATACTAAGATAGATAATATCTTGTTCGTAAATATGTATGCCAAGTTTCATGACGATCGATTCAGTGTTTCGGAAGTAATTTCGAGTGGTCACTTATCTACACGTACATACACACATCCCTCTAAGTGAGCAAAAACCGGCCCAAAAAAAGAAAAAGTGGGGACAAATTTTTACTTACAAAAATTGTAAGTCTTAAAAAAAATTAGAGAAATATAATATGGACTTGAATACGGTGCTATTAAAAAATCGTGATGAAATCTCGTTTAAAAATGCCCATTATTTTCTTTTTAAAAACTGAATTTACAGCGCCATCTCTGAAATGTTTCGAAGTCATTAATGCTTTATCATCCATCCATAGTCCGTCTGTCCGGAGACAGGTCCACATTCTATGGAATTCAGTAGAACTCCCAGAACCTCCTGGGAAAGATACTGAGGTGGTTTTCCGGGGCCTTCCTCAGGAAGCCATTATGGCAAGGCTTCAGGCCGAAGAGAAAGTGAAGAAGAGGCTGACAAACACAGGAAAGGAAATTGAAACAGCCTAGCCACGTCCAGGAATAGAACCCGGGTGCCGACACAATGCCCGCACGGCAGACCGCCGTCGAGACCGCTCGGCCGCTTTATATTAATTTTAATTTAGAAAAAACATTATTTTTTTTAAACGCTTGAAATAAACTGTATTATCGTTTACTCACTGTGTTGTATTTAATTATGTAAATCTAATTTCTCCATTTAATCGTAATGTTAAAAAATGTTTGGGTTAAATCTTTTATATAACTTTTTCTTAAAAATGAAATATCGACAAAACTATCCCCCCCTCTCCCCAAAAAAAGCCTTATTTGCCTAAATAATTTTTATTATCATTACTTTTTCTCCTAAAGAAAATGCAAAATTGGAGGATTTTTTTAAGCTTTATTATTTATTATTTTGTAAATAATTACTTTTGAAATCACTTTATTGAGCGCTTGCGTCTTTCTGCTATATCTCAGCTTAAAGCGTGTAAATCTGGCCGAGGAAAATTAACAATCTTAACCCATTCAACATTGTTAGCTTACTTTGCTCTCAAAGTGAGGCTTATTAAATCCGTTAATCTGTATCCGTCCGTGATTGTCCCTAATGAGTTTGAACTACTGGAGGAATCTTCTTGAAACTATGTAAGCATATTTAAGGATTAGAGACGACAAAAACTTTTTACATTTGAGATCTTTTCCAAGTGAAAAGAAACATTAGCGAATAGAAAATTAATAGGATCTAAACAGAGGTTTAATATCCAAGTCTTAGAAGATTAACTTCCGCGTAGTTTGATATGATTAAAGTTAATTAGCTTGACAGTTTCAGTGAGTGAAGCGGGTTTATTTATTTATTTAATTTTCAGGAAAACGTGTACGGTTTGTATTCAACATATATTTCACAATTTAAAAATAAACGTAGGTTTTCTTTTACATCATTCTCACAATGTTAAAAAAAAAATCAAGAAAATAGACTTAGTTTTTCAGGTACCTGTTATTTTTACATCTAATTTAAGACTCGACCTTTATCTTAAGAGGTTTTAGAAGTTTTCATTTTTTGTTTTGTCTGTTTCTTTCGGATTTACTAATTTTTTTTTTAATTTTAAAGTGCTAGATTTAGAACTATTTTATTTATTTAATTTATTAAAATAATTTTCTATAATTAATTTGTAATTAAGATTTCTGTTTGTTTTTTTGTTTTTTTCTATTTTAAATATCTATATAAAAATACCATAAACAAAAAAACAAAACAAAAAAAGAAATTCAATAGAGAATTATTTAAATTTAAAAAAAAAACCTGTATTTTAACTATTTCTAAAGCCTTATTACAAATAAATCTTCGTGAGAAATCCTTAAAATAAGTCTGCTTTAATTCACAGTAATTAGTTTATTAATTTATTGTAAATTAGTTATAATTCGTTTTATTAACAGTGAGAGTAAGCTTATACCGCAATTTCAAAGCTTTTAAGATAATGTATCTTTGTAATTTAATTTGGGAACACCATTGTAAAAATTGATGAAGATTGATTCTCAACTCTTTCGTTTCCGGAGTGGTTCTTCTTAATTATCGCTCGTGTAGTTTTGCTTCATAATTAGAACCATCCAGTAATGGAACCATAATCGTCGGATCTCAAAAATATTATTCCACATTGGCTTCGATTCTGTCGGAATCGAAGTAATGTATTATTTACCCTGATTTTCGCAATGGACATCCTTTACCAGTCACGTTACATTGGCTACTTTTAGACAGTAATGGCTGTGCGACTGAATGGTCGTCTGCCCTGAATAATATTATTTCCAGTGGCTGCATCTAGGCTGGGTTAATTACTTACATTTCTCTAAACTTAATTTTCAGGAAAATGAAAGCGATGGGAAGTGACCGTGACATATATTTTACTTTCAAATAAACAATAACAAAACTAACTAGGCCTATGTGGAAGCGTCGTAATAATTTAAGTAATCCGTGTTGTCAGGATCACAAGAAATAAAAGACGATATGGTTTATAGGGTTAAGCCCCTCCCCCCAAAGTTTCGTATTTCCAATTTTTTTTTAATAAATAATATTATTTATTTTAAAAATTTATTATTATTATTATTATTTAAAATCACAGAAGTGCGTTTTTACAATCTTGTAATTTTAGAAGTTAAAAGTTAAAATGAAAATACAGGCTTATGGAAAAAGAAATAGCAAAAGCCTTCCCGCCCAATTAGGCAAAATAAAATCATAAATATCCTGAATATCCATATATTTACAAACAGCGTCAATCGGAAGAAAATAGATTTTTCTTTTTTTTTTAAAGATAATAAATATCTAAAAATGAATATTCTTATATGATGGGTAAAAAGACAGAAACTATAGGATTTAACAGATAAGAATTACCTAATTATCAAATGAAATTAAAATCAATTTTTGTTTGGCAACTAAAACATTATTTATTTACCAATTATATTTATTTTTGATTTATGTGACTAGCGGAGTTGCACAAAAACAACTGAATGGTTTTATCTACCATTGAGAAATAAGTTCGCAAGTGATTCAGTGTAGTTGACGATTTTGCATTTTTCCGAACATTACCAAAGATTGTATAATATTTACTGTCTAATTAATCTGGTTGGATGCATTTATTGTTTTGATTTGGTAAGAAATTTAGGAGCCCGTTTAGATCCGAACTTATATGCCTTTAATTTTTCATATTTATAATAAATAATTTGCGACTCAAGCTGTAGAGTCATTTGTTTACGGACCCCAGGGACAAGCGACAAATATTGGAATTAAAGGTATGTTGACGTGCGAGCATAGTTGCAGAATAAGACATAAATGCCGCGACTGCGTCCCTTCATACAAGCTAAAAATGGTTAAAATCCAAGATGATGTTTCCATCTTATTAAGGAAAGTGTTCATCAGCAGTTAGAAAGACTTTAGGTACTAGTTAACTGTTTTTAATCTTTTAACATGTATACGATCTCTGTTCAAATTATCATGTTACTTTCTTAATTGGGCGCATTAAATATCACTCATTTAAATTTTTATCAAATTGTAGCACAAGAAAAAATTAGGTACCGTCACCAACCACAATTAACTTTCATTTCGTGCTGTCCCTTTCTTTGAAACGTGTTTGCGGTTCGATGGTTATGTATATTCGTCACTTTCATTGTGCAGGCGAATCAAAACATCCTGTCATTCTGTTCTGCTACTGCCATAATTTCCATCATAACTTATTTATGAATTCTTTTCTATGAAACTACGGCCTTCTGTATACAAATGGCCAGTGGCGAGTCATTGAGGGCACCTCACAGCTTTTTAATGCCACTTATCTTTTGTTTTCCGACATTAGCATAGGTAATTGTCCGTGACATCAAAGTATCTTAGGTTCTGACTCCGGTATAGTTCACTCCCCCTGTCAACAGTATGATCCCGTGGCGTAATCGAAAATGGTCTAGTACAACAGAATCGATCGATTGGGTTCGATTCCCGGATAAGATATGGATGTTTTCTTCGCCTTCTTCCCTTGTCCGTCGGAAGGTTTTGGAATCTCCTGGATAGCTTCAATCTTTTCTCTTTGTTTTCGCTACATTTTTTTCTGTTTCAGATAAAGACCTATTCCTAACATAACATAGCCTCCGCTGCTCTTGCACGAAATAAAGAAAATCTCTCATTTTAACAACTACCTACTTCCTTGGTCAGTTCGTCTCATTTTGTATGCATTTAACAAACAATGGTGCAGAAAGGCAAAATTTTAAAGGTAAAACATGACATTGTAAATATCGCCGTAAGTGTTTTTTGAAGGGCTATTTATATATCGCGGAGCGGCAAATAGTAATAAACTGAATATTTGAATGGCAATTGTTTTCGATCGTCAGTGGTTACTATCTATCACCAATTCAGGATGTAAACATGTAACGTTAAAGCAGTCGTAATAATTATATAGACCTCATACATAATACATGTACGCCATTCTGCTGTAGACGGCGCTCGTAAGATTGGCATGAATTATCTAATAAATTCGTGTTGTATTTTTCTTTGGTGGCAACAAATACACCAAATTTGTAAAAACATTTGATAATCTTCCGAAATTCTCTGTAACCTTCAAAGTTGACCATCACTGATTTATTAAAGTCCCCATCTTTAGTATAATAAGTTAAATATAGTTTTTTAAGTGATTAGGAATTTTTCATAATAAAAACTTTATTTACATAACACTATATATAGGGGCCTACTTTTTAAAAGAAATCTTGATCATGTGTTTAAAAAAAAAAATGTATTTATGTCAAATGTTCTGAATACGAAAAGCTGTAATTTAGTTTTTAGTTACTGAGAATGAATTGTTTATTATTTTTCTTTACTTTTTTTTATGGGTTACTGTGTCATTGAATTCTACAAATTGAAATTACTTTTCCTGTTCTTGTTCTATTATTTGAGAAATGTATAAAAGAAAAATATGTTAGGACATCTATGAGTCTCCAACAAGACACGAGGAAACTTCGACAGATTATTTTAATGCAAGTCCCAACGATAAAATCTCTTCTTGGAATTTTTTATCACTTCTTCCATAACGCAAGACCTTAGAGGAAAATAAGTAGAATCTCTGGTGATTATCTGTTTATTTATGTTTATATTAATAATCGAGTCGGTTACAACGACGTCAAAAGACGCAATCTGAACGTCTTTATAAGCAATGTAAACTTATATACATTTATTTCAGTTACCGAATTTAAGTTTTAAAAAAAAAGACTCATTTATTGAAAGATACTTTCATATCTCAAGTATCTGAATCTTTTTTTCCATTTGATTTCCCAGAAAGTCTGGAATTTAAATGATAATGAAGAAGGAAATCATAAGTTCTCTTGTAATGCACCAATTGCATATTGTTCAATGGTATCTTCACTGTAGGCCGTTTCCATACATTAAATTATAATAATTTAATTCATGTATTTAATTGAACTATTAGACCTACTTCCATTACTTTTATATAATACAGGTCTGTGGCTTTGGTAGCTCAAATTCTATAGATGTTTGTTTAAGGCTGTATGAGCCTGATGTGATCCACCGGAGATTGTGGATTTATTTCTGCAGTTGGGCTTAGGCACTCAGTCTGTTAAATGGGCACCAGATAAAAGTAATGACGGTTAAGCAGTGTACCTGCCATTAGACCTCCACTGTGCTTGTTGGAAAAGTGCTTTTTTTGTTTATAAAGTGCATTACCTTCTCCTGTATGTATATAAACGCTGAACAGAAGTCTGCAATTTGCTTAAACTTAGGAATCAACCATCTATTTCTTCAGTCAGTTTTAAGCAAATAGATTTCTCCATCAGCGATATGATGCGGTAATGTAAGTACTAATTGCAACAGCATAATAGCTATTACACTTCATTCTTCAACAAAGAATGGCAGGTATTTGGTAATCGAAGAACCGACTGTCTGACTGTCATTTACTGCACTTTTATTATTATTATTATTATTATTATTATTATTATTATTATTATTATTATTATTATTATTATTATT
>JAFIDM010009631.1:230982602-230993487 GCA_023159025.1 Thereuonema tuberculata
CAATTGTTTGTTTCCTTTTGAATAGGAATTTAATTGAGACATATATTATTCATTAGTATTGGTATTTTAATAAATTACATTAGAAATTCTAAAATTGTATTTTATTTCTGAGAAGGTATTATCATTTAGATTCAGTTATTAAAGGATTCTAATGTGAAATTCATAACACATTGATATTTGACAATTACTGTTAAATAAATTATTTACTTATTTTTTGTTAGGTGAAAATGAACTAATTTTATTTAGAAAATAATAGGTGACAGTATTGGAAGCTCTTTTTTTTTTTTGGTGTGGCCTTTTTTTTTGGTGTATAGAATTTTTATGTAGCTTATATATGATAAGATATAATTTTTATGATTCCCGCAGCAGTTGTTAAGAATAATATGAAATTAGGTTCATTTCATGAAGTTCATTTTAATCTATGGATTGAAATGAAGATTCAAAAGTGGAAATAGATTCATCGGATTCAGAAGAACTGCTGTATGAATCATAAGAATTAGTTACAGAGATAATTAATGGTTTCTACTGCAGTTTCTACCAGATGGTCTTTAGTCCAATACTCGGCGAATAGCTTTCACTGATGTTAATCCAATTCCTGTCGTAGCTGATGTTCGCTCATTAACTTTCTAATAAGATATTAATCCTGTTTCGCTGATTTCTCCTTTTCGAAATAAGAATTAACGTTAGCAATAACGTGCTTTGTTTGGCTTAAAACAGCAATCGGTTGATCGAGAGACGCCATTTTCCATTGTCTCTCGACACACTTTAAGTCCTGGAATGATTAAGAGATCATGGGTATTCTCCAAGGTCAAAGTCGTTCTTTCGCTGGGCCAAGTGTAATTAATGCCAGATACCGGTTTTAAAAAAAAAGTCAAGAAAAGTCACACAATTTTTTTTTTTCCTAAATTATTAATATCTAAAATAATATATAGATAAGTTTTTAGATAAACAGATATTTATTCAAATACAGTATAAGAGGATATTATAATATCACTTCTACATCCAATTCACGACATAATTAATATATTAATATTATTGATGATTATTTTCGAGATCTTGTGTAAAACAAAAAATTCCTGTATCTGATGTAGAATTTACATAGAAAGCCGAAAAGAAAATTACGAATTAAAAAAAAAACGTATCTTTCACTCGTTAAGTCGACGTAAATAAATGAAATTTATACTTCAGATACAGTTTTTTTTTTTTTTATGAGGAAGAGATTGTGGAATCTCGAAAGTGCTAATGTTTCTCTGGTATTGGTTTCTAGAGAACATATACAGATTTGTTTCATTTTACCTCTGCATATCGAATCCAACCCAAAAAAAAAAAAAAAAAAGGAAATTAAGAATACAATTTTGAAATTGTAACTGAATCAACAGTATGAGATTATCCAAAGAAAATACATCATAGAATTTCTTAGGGACTGTAATCTGGTTGGAGAGACCGAGCTTAGTGGATATTTGCTTGAAGCTGCACTTGCATGTTGGACAGATTTTTCTTTTCTTTTTCCAGATATTATATTTATGTCTTTTAGATTTGGATGTCTTATAATTAGAGGATCTAAGTCTATCTAGATCAAAACTGAAGTCGGTGCTAAACCTATCTTTAATGATTTTTCGTTACTGTTTCGAAATCAGAGTTTTCGTTGGTGCATTTTAATTGCCAATATATTGGTAAATATCAAAATATCAGTCTTAGAAAATTAAAAGTTAAAATAATAATTAATGGCTTTCTTGTACACTTTTTTTAAAACTGTTTAAAATGCTATAATCTAATAAATTTAAGATATAGAAAGCTATGAATGTCCCTTTTTTTTTTCATGAACTACGGAAACCTTGCTATATTAGAAGAAAGATCTTGTCTTCTGAGTTTCTCGGTTCCTTGAGCCTTCGTCAGGAGATGCTTGAGAGTTACATGAACTCCAGCGCTGTTGCTTTGTCAGTATTTTAGAGAAAGCGATTTCGTGATCTTCTCCAAAACATTGATAAAGCAACAGCGGAGGAGTTCATGTAATTCTCAAGCATCTCCTGACGAAGGCTCGAGGAACCGAGACGAAATATTGAGTCAACTTCATCTGGAGTAGAAAAAAAAAATCCCTCATAAACGATTGTATTTTTTAAATATCCAATTTTCAATTAGATTGAAGGATTTTTTTTTTTTTAATTTCTTATGGATCGATCCTATGTTGCTGCAGAATTCACCAGCATAAAATTATGAATTAAATCGTATTTCAAAATATAAAAATAAAATTAAAAGTTGTCCGTAGGAAACGAGCTTTATTTACCGCTATTGAAAATAAACCACAAATAAGGTTTCAGGTTTGAAAACAATTACTCATCCTCAGAATGTCACCTACAGTTCTAATTCTACTGGTTTTAATACAGAAGAAGCGTTCATCGAAATTTCTTCCTACATATTCTTATCACTAATAAAGATTTCTTAAATATGTAGTTTCTGAACTGCTGTCATTAAGGCGCTTTATTCATTGTATTTGATCTCTAGCTTCTTATTTATGAGTCCAGTATATGTTTCAAAATAATGGATTCTTAAATTCAGTAGCCTGTCGATCTGTCAAGTTTTAGCTTTCTAAGATATAAAGTTTTGAGATACTAGGCTTTTACGGCAAAATATGTTTTTGGCGCCTTGTCCCTACTTGTAGGTTCTGTAAAGCAGCGGTTCCCAAACTTTTTCGATCATGGAGTCATTCAGAAGACATTTTTCTTCTGCGAAACCCTAACTCTAACCCTATTTTTTACTGAACATTGTGAATCCACTTGATGGATCCCAAACTTTATTTATCTCAAAAACTGTACAAGAAAGAAAAAAGAAACAAAAACTTAGAATCAGCGCAAGAAATCGATTAAGTATGAATAACTTTTGTTCAGATAGCAAATACAATGTTGAAATGTGTAGCCAAAACTATATACACCTGATAGCAATAGTTGTACCACAAAATAGCTGTTATGAAGGATCATCAGTATAGCGTCAGAATATACATAACAAAAGAATACATTAAATTATTGCACAATCAATACTTATTGCGGTGAATGTGGGTGGCAGGAAAGCCAAGCACCACGACCTGTAGGTCTATTGAGCTATCCCACGGAAATGAGGACAGACGGAGAGGAAGACTGAGAAAGTATGGTGGGAGAATTGCAGGGGAAATGGGAGAACCCGAAGAAAACCTGCCCAGCGTGGATTGTCCATCACGAAAGCCACATGAGAACCGAACCCCGGTACCCTAAGGTGAGAGGCCAATGAGTGACAACGCCAACCGCGTGGCCACAATTAACACTTAATATATGACTTACTTAAAGAAATAATAATATTGCAGAATTTACTTTATTTAGGCTATTATAAATTACATATTTATCAGATAAATGCAGATGAAATTGGAACATACGACATTTGAACTTCACGTTGCATAACTTTATTAGCAATGAACAAATGCAGTCAAAGTAAGAACCATTGGCATCTACACATCTCTGCCAAAGATCAAGAAGCTGATAAATGCTCTTTTTAAAAAAATCAGAGGCACAGAAACTGATAAACTCGTCGAAGTCATTTTCCAGCTGGATCTGGTTGTGGAAAACTGCCTGTTCCTCAGGTAGTTCCAAATGATGAAACAAATGGTAGTCTGTGGGCGCGAAGTCTGGTGAGTGTGGTGGATGCTGAAGAGCTTCAGATCCAAGCTGCTTCATCTTCTCCTTGGTCTGCTCTGTAACGTGAGGACGTGCATTGTGATGGAGCAGGAGAATGCCAGACCGTTTCCCCATTTTCTGATGCTCCTTCAGCAGTTTGGTGTGTACTACATCGAAATCAGCGGTGACCGTCTGGCCTGGTTTCAAGAAAGTCTGATGGATCAAACATGCAATAGTCCACCATGCAATGACCATGATTTTCTTCTGGCGCAGCTCTGCTTTGGAAAGTGATGCGAATGCCTCCAGGTGGCAAGAAATAGTTGAAGAATGGACAGCGAATATCTCGGCGAGCTGTCGGAGTGTCTGTCGTTTCAAAACAAGCCTTCAGTTCGTCATCGTTGATGACTGAGGGTAACCTACTGCGTTCTTGATTTTTCAGACATTCATCAACAGCCTCAAATTCTGGAACCATCGGTATACCGTGCTTTTGGATGTGTTTCCCTCCCCAAATACCATATTGATTTTCTTCGCCATCTCGTTCGCGTTGCGTTACCCAGCTCATAACGAGCAATTACACGAATAGCGTGACTCTCCATCTTGGAGAGTGCCTTCAGGGTATCTACCATGATAAACCTACGTTCTGGTCACATGTCAAACGTTCGCAGTCCTTCCAATCAGCCAATGCGAGGAACTGAAGTTTCCATTTCATCTGCAACTGCCTGATATATTAGACTTACGGAACCTCAAGCTAGTACTTATAAGACAAAGAACTTCTGAATATTGCTAGAAAAGCCAAGAGCATTCTAGGGTGCGTGCGAGGAACTTTCTCAAAACTTCCAAGCGCAAAAAGGCCAATCGCGTGCGGGCTTGGGCGGAGTTGTTGGTTTGCAGAAATGGAAAAATATAGAAGCTGGTACTTGTTGAGTATAATGTCGTTTCGCAATTATCGAAATGAAAGACAATTATTTATTATCTTTGCTGGTTTTATTTTAAAATCCTTTTTAAATTTGATTTTTCAGCTTTTTCGCGGAATCCCTATGAGATTTTGCTGAACCTTAAGGTTCCGCGGAACACAGTTTGGGAACCGCTGCTGTAAAGAACCAAAATCAATATGAATTTTATACTTAAGTTTAGTGTTTGTGGGAGAATCTTTGGGATCTAAAGACAGTGATCAAGTTCTGAAACTGAACTGAATTAATTTATTGAACGAAAAACATGGATTGTTATAGTATTTTACAAAGCTTGATTTGATTAGCTGATGGCCGAGTGCACCAAGCTTCAATTAACTTTGATGGCTGTATTGTGGACGTAGCTAAAATTATTGGGGGGGATGCCCAAGAAAAAGTTTAGCCTTTGCTTTAAAATTGTGTGAAAGGAAACAGACATGTATAAAAAGAAAATTTATTCAGAAACTTGATAAATTTCTTTTTATACATGTTTGTTTCCTTTCACACAATTTTAAAACAAAGCCTAAATTTTTTCTGGAGCAGCACCCCCCACTAATTTTAGCTGCGTCCACACTGCAGCCATTAAAGTTAATCGAAGTTTGGTGCACTCGGCCATGAGTAATTAAAAAATATACATAATGATTGGATAAAACATAAACGAACTTAAATTAATCAAAGGAAATGAATTTAAAAATAAACAGAACAGCAATAATTAGGAAATAAAAAAGGAATAAATAACGGTTAACGATTAAAATTAATAAAATACAGATAAATAATTTCTACAGACAAATAACTGATTTCAAAAAATATTTACAACAAACTGTTATAATATAATTGTAAGTTACCTTGATCACAGACGGACTGACTAGTGGATATGTGTATTTTGATTTAAAATAGTATTCTAAATTTGTTGGGTTTTGTTTTGTGTGTGTGTGTGTATGTTTTTTCCTCTAATCCTCTTAAGGATACATAATAAGGAATAGTTCAGATGTGTTAGACCAAGTCCATAATATCCTTTCGATTGTATTTAGGTCAATATCAAATAAAGAGCTTTTTACAGATGTATTTTTTTAAAGGAGGTAGTTAATTCATTTGAGACTTGTATATAAATCTAAGTTTAGCTCTCCAAGAGATCGCTGGAAATCACAGCCTTCCATTCTGTGTCTAAAGAAAACAGACCCCCCTCCCTCCCCGTTTCGAGGCTAATTGTGGACTTATGATATAAGTTGGATCTGGAGGAGGAATAGGCCATTTTAATTAAATGGACAAATAATGTAAGCTTCGATGAGGAATTTTTAAAATGTGTTGAGGAAGAAGGCTACGAAATTGTCCGTTCCAAAACATTGACTTTGACCAAATAACAGCGAAGACGTTTTTGTAATGTAATTCTCAAACGTCTCCTGACGAAAGGTCAAGGGACCTAACCGAAACATCGAATTAGTATTCTCTTCCAGAATAGTAAAATTCCTCATCGAATCTTACATTATTTGTTTATTTACTTATTATTATTATGGAATTGCTATACGAGATTTAAAAGCTTGTAAAAATAATTTTATTGCTTTTTCATTTAAAGGAAATCCTTTCTTTCTTCGAGCACCTTTGTTAAGGTCTAACAATCAAGTTTGTTCTCCGCCAACCGTTACACATTTCAGATTTCGTCAAACTTCAAATTAACTTCGAATATCACGACTGTAAGGTTGATTTCACGGAAGTTTGTAAAAGGGATGTGGCAATTAATAACAGATTAATCATTCCAGGTACCTCGACGATATTTATTGATCTAAAACTGAACTGTTGTAAACTGTCCATGAATGAATGCAAAAATAATGCGAATGTTGTCTATTACTGTAATTCCTTATAGCATATTTTTCGTCAATTAAATATTATCTTATTTTTTTTCAGTATGAATTTTTCTTATCAATTTATTACACAGTATTTGTTTATATTTTGAATGACTGCTGTCGCGTGGACTTCCAGGCATGATTAAAATGTTATCATGATTTCGATTTAAGGCAAACTTTATTTCGTGCTGGCAACTGTAGTATATTTATTATAGTTAAAGAAAGCATATTATAAGATATTCAGCCATATTTTCATATTATTTCAGGTTCTTCTATCTTATGAGGACAAAAACAATCAAAGAAAGATTTAGCAATAGTTGTATACTGAGTTTATATACAGTATATCATCAGCAACGGACGCGAAATCAGCTTTGTTGGTAGTGGTCCGTTTGTTTCTTTGTTTAGGCTAAAGTATATCATCAGCAATGACTTCCTTACAGCAAATAATCCCGTCCTCTCATTTGGTTTACTTGAATGGAATTTAAACATAAAAAAAATGCTATGACCTGAACTGACCAATAAATAAATAAATAAATAAATAAATAAATAAATAAATAAATAAATATTTTTTTTTTTTTTTTAAAAAGTAACAAAAAAAGTAGGCCTATTACTAACTATTATTATTATTATTTTTTAATCGTATATGCTATTGTTAATCGTGAAGTAATTTTTGCTACGTTTTCTTGAAAAAATCTGAGTAATAATTTCTTTTAATTTTATTATATTAAAGTTGTGAACAGCCTTTACGTCTTTTTACATAACCGAAATGACGTCACGCATAGGAATAAATGACTGGGCTTGGTTAGGGTTGGCAACATATCTCATAATAACAGTCACTACAGTTAGATTCTCGACGCATTCCAACATTGTTAAAAATAGATGTTTCCAAGTTTTGTTTTATTTATTTATTTAAATTACAGTTTATTTCAATGTTATTTCTACAGTCAAACGAGTAATGAACATTTTTTTTTTCTTTTTAATTCTGATAATAGAACTGAAGCCGCTATGATAAACAAATGTTCCTTCAACATAATAACCCAACACAATTATCACTTCTTATTTGATCCAAAACAAACAAACAAAAATAAATAAATAAAATAAAACTCCTACATAAAACATTAAGAACATAAAACCTACTTTCCTTAAGCGCCTTTCTTATTTTTTTTTAATCTTTTTTTATTTTCAAATTCTAATATCTGCTGAATATAAGAAGTAGGAATTTTCCATTTCCTGAAAACATTAATTGTCCAAAGCCGATTAACCAGCGCATATTAATGGATTAGCTAAAAGGACTAATAGAAGTGAATCCTTTTATTGAAAATGCTAACATGGGAGTGCGTGACCTTGAACGCTGAGAACTGCACCAAAATGTGCTTAGAATATAAATCGCTCATGCCAAAAACAGTGGTATGAGTCATTCTCATGTAAAACTGCACGTCTTACCGCGAGAGACAATTGAATGGTCACCTATTGAAGGCCCAAGAGAGGTACTTTGGTAACGCGAAGAAACAATATATCGATATAATAGGACCAAAAACACACACATATTTCCATGTCCTGATTATATTGCTATATTTCCCTCTGCTTAAAATAATTACGCTATCTGAACACCAAACTTTTCCTACTGACCTGATAATGTTGCACAGCTATTCAGTCTTCAAAGTGCAGGTGTGGGATTTCAACGAAGTGGTCAAAGCAAAGTGGAACAGAACAATATGCACATCTGACTAAAGCCACTTTTTCACATTCAACATCACTTCCGCATTCAAGCAGTCCAATATCAAAAGCCACACTAATTACATTTTCAAACGATGATAATGGTATGCCAATGTCATAACCTGCCTTTTGCCAACCATATTGTAACATAGGCCCTGTACTTCGGTGCAGAAAGTTGATTGTATAGTACAGAGTGAAGTCTGATGATGAAATGGCGATCGCATAACTTTACTTGTGGTTTTTCACATTGTAGTCTTACAAAATCAACTATCCTTCTCATGTAGAGCTTATACATATGGATGGCGCTAGCAGACAACAGCTGAGTTTTGCAAGGGAATGACTCATACCACTGTTTTGGGGATGAGCGATTTATATTCTAAGCACATTTTCTTGCGGTTCTCAGCGTTCGAGGTCACGCACTTCCCTTGTTAGTTTTTAATGCTTTTCAGTGGAACTTTTGTCGCCTTTTCGCGCTAATTTCTCGACAAGGATCCATTTGGAAAAGATCTAAGTTAAATGTTCTGTAGTCGCTAAGTTTCAAGAAGATCCGTCCAGCGGTTCAAAAGTTATTACTAGACATACACAGACTGATGAGCCTCACTTTCCTAGGAGTAGGCTAAAAAAATGAAACAATTCGGAATACTTCAATAAAAACTTGAGAATAAAGAAACTTTTTGCAGCATAAAATTTAAAATGAACCACATTTTAACTTACAAATACTATGTCATTTTTTTCCACTGATGTCATGTCGATTGTTTTTCTGGAAAGAAATATAATTGCCATGTTTATAACCTTTTACAGTTAGCCAGATCGTGTAATGTGAAAAAATAGTTGTGGCTGTAATTGTAAGCTTTCGACAAAAAACAAAATAACAACTAAAATTACGTAAAGTATTGAATAAATTGTATTTAATTTTATTTAATTTTTTCTTTAATATCGTTGTTAGTTCAAAAAGTGCCATATTATTTTATGTGATAGAAATCATTGACCTCTGTTCTGGAACCTTCTATACAAAAGAGCCAAAACATTGAATAAAGAAGAAAGTTACAGAATGATGCACTGATCAACATCAACATTTACTGTCCAGTCTTTAATATAAGTTGGTGTTTAGAGTCCCATTCTGCGAGTCAGTTTGCAATACGATATTTAAGCAACTCCAAAATAATCGCTAATCAGTATCAACTTTTGGCATGTGTAAAGGTATTTGTATGCTATTAAATATTAGTCAAATACTATTAATAATTCTGTTAACATCCTCCTAACTTTTAACTTTTCTAAATTATTTTGAAAATAATAATAAAAAAGGGTAAACATTGATAATGCACATCTTTCCGTTCACGCGTGAAGCTATCATCAACGGGAATCTGGGACAGCTGTTTCGTCCGTGTTAGGATTCATCAACCAAATGTACCCATTGATGATCAACTCAGAAGACGTAAAAAGGCTGTGCATCTCGCTCCTGTTCCAGGAGTGGAACTTCCCAAAAACAAACAACAATAAGAAAACAATACTGTGTCAGTATGAAACACCTGTCCCAGTTTCCCGTTGGTGAACGAAAAATTGGTGAACTGAAGGCGTGAACGAAAAATTGTGCGTCTTAACATTTACCCTTTTTTTTTTTCATATTTCAGTTTACACATGTTAAACTTTCCCATGCTCTAAAATTTCAGGTCCTGTGATTGGCGAAAAACAAATACAAAATTCCATTGTTTAATTAAAAACAAAGAAAAGTAGATTGGTAGTCACCGATTGATAAAAATGAAACAAAACATTCAAGATACTATAAATCTTGGATAACTTTTCTATTAAAAACTTTGAAATGGGATTATTTTGTTTGCGGCGTTACACAAAGTAGTGAATTTCTGCAAGTTCTTCGCGGAACGAAATGTAGATATTTTAAGATTTTCTTGCTTCTATACTTATTAAGAGGACAACTACTTGCGGGCCAGCAGTTATGCTTCTTTGTAGCTTAACCAAAAATGTAGTCTTTAAGATTCTAGATAATGGGAATGTGACCAGATTTTGGTATGAACGTTTATGACAAGGGCGACTATACTTGGAGCCCACGCTTTCTCTGACTAAATAACAATAAAAAAAATAAATCCGAAAGTGCTTGAAATTATGTAAGTCTAGAGAAAATCTTTAAAATGATTGTATTGCTATTCATTATTTTTTGTTTTTAAATTTCTCGAATTTGTCGAATTTGACTGTGGTTTATTTACCAATCATATACCCACATACTGTTCGTTTTGAAATGCGAGACCCACGACAACAGAGACGATTCTACTCCGCAAAGGGATGATACGATGAGATGGACACTTTCCTAAGACCTATTTTTCTTTTAGTACCTGTAAAAAAATAATTTATTTCTGCAATAGTATTTATTCTTTCCATAATTCTTTCCCGAAAAGCGCAAATAGAACCCAGCTACTAGTAAACTAACACTAAAAAAGTAAACATCCCATCTTCCTCGCCCCTATTTGGAAGAAATCGCAGGAGACCTGACGCATGCGCAAAAGCGCTGAAGGCTCTCCTAAACGAAAACGGACTGTACAGTCCGTTTCTGAATGGCAGAGCTACCAATCCGGGACGATTCTACTCCTCAAAGGGGTGATACCCTGAGATGGATACTTTCCTAAGAAATTCTTTTGGACATTTTCACTTTTAAGAAAAAAATAACGGAGGAGCATTTTTGCAATAGTATTTATTCTTTCCATAATTCTTTCCCGAAAAGCGCAAA
>JAFIDM010009631.1:230995924-231010856 GCA_023159025.1 Thereuonema tuberculata
TTTCGCCATAGATTTTAGTATTAAGATCATTTTACTTTTAAATTTTCATTTAAAGAATGCAAAGTCATTCATAAAAATTTAATGTAATGGATTCCCCCCCCCCCCAACAAAATCTTGGCTACGTACCTGTAATTTGTTAATTCTGTAAAGTGTATTACAGACACAGAAAGTAGTAGTTTCTTATGTAGACAAAATTAGAACTAATTGTCAGTGAAAATAACCTTTCTCCTTTTTTTTCTTTTTACTATTTCCACTGCTCATCAGTTAGCATTGCTCCATAAAGAGATTTTGAGAAAATATGGCATCAGATATAGTGACCTCGTTTCGAATTTAATATAATTATTTAAAAAAAATTTAAATAAAAATCAAGACAATCATACAATAACGTGTAACTTACTCCCTCATTATTATTTTCTTAAAAATAAAAATAGGATTTTTTTTCTTGGTCAGTTAGCTCCGCAACATCTTGATCTGATCCTATGTTCAAGTCAACACCTCTTGTCCCACTTAGAATAATTTGTAGATTTTAGAAATTAAATGAGTTAAAAAACTTACTTAAAACTTTATAACATTCGTTATTTAATTTTAATCTTCTGAAATGAAACTGTAATTTTTCATACAGTAAACAGAATTAAACTTTTCTTTAAATACTTTCTTACATTTTCAGTGGTTTTAAGCTTGCATTTTTTTTATTTATTTATTTACTTTATAAATGAATACAAAAAAAGATTTTAGTTGTTGTTCCTTTCAGACTGTTTTTAAATTGATGTATCAAATCTTTGACGCTGATTGTTAAACTTTCAAAACTCTTCAAAGATTTCCTAGAAATTACTAAATACTAATTAAATATTAATAAATCATTGTAATTTTAACATTACATAAATCTTTTATTAATGAGAAGTATTTAGTTTTGGTTTCGGAAAAAAAAATTAGAACAAGTTGACGATTTTGACAAATCGGCCCAGTTTGTTTCTTTCTTTCTTTTTGAAACAACTATATCATTTACAAAGCATACGTTTTGTAAATTTCATTTCTTTCTTCTTATTTTTGTTTGTCTTTTTTATGCATATTTTTTTTTTACCTCAATACGTAATTGCTACAGTTTTCGGGATGTTTTGGGTAGTTGTAAATAGTGCGTTCGCCCAGTGGTGGCCCGAGGCGCCTGCGAGGGCTTCGGCGGGGCGTGACAGTGCAGGTTGCACTCAGGTGCTTGCTTCAACCAACCCAGGCCTCCTTTGTCTTGCAAGCAGGGCCCGGACGTATTCTCGTGACACAACAACATCTTATAAGAAACGTACACAAGACAACAACAACAACAACACGTACTCCCTCCCTCTCTACGCCACCACACCAAGTGTCAACGGACGCCCAGGTAAGAATAGAGCACGAAACTAAGTGCTTTTTTAAAGACAAAACCTCAAGTAAGTTGGGACTGTAGCCCGTTTTTCTCGCACTCGGTTCGGGAGGGGGCGCCGAGGTATGCCGAGCAGTGCACAAATCAAGTTGTTCAACCCGAGCCGCCATGACACCGATGTTGACAGCAGGAATAAGGTGGGACTCTCGATCAAAAACTCAGGTGCAAAGGGTTACCTGGTCCCAACAATACACGTTCACCACCTTTAGACGGGTTCCACCACTTGTCTATTGAAAGTGACGCGTGCAATCGTATCACTGGTGGTTTACTATTACTTTTTTTTTTTTTTTTTTTTTGTAATTTGAGCAACCTGTTGCCCGTCATAGGACGTTTCCAATACAACGATGTCCATGGGAAATTCGTCAGAGTCGATGACTAAGATAGCTTTGTTCCGATAAATGGTGGCTTTGTCTTTTTAGTTCGATTTGGAACTGGAATTAAAAAGGTGTGATTGAAATTCCCCTAAAGGGCTCTGATCTTATATTGCCCTGCTAATATAAATCTAAACTCCCAATTTGGATGCATGATTGTTTTTTTTTTCCTCCTTTTTGATGATATTTTCATTATTATTACTAACTATATATATATAAATTGAAAGTTATATATTAAATAAACATTTCAAAAAAAAAATAAACAATTCCAACTTATAATTAAATTTATTCATTTGAGTATATTTCAATAAAATAACAACAGATTAAAAAATTATAAAACATATATATCATAAACCTATATCCCACAAAATATATAAATATAAAACTGTTTTTCCGTAATAAATGGACAACATTGGCAACATCATTTTAGAGGAAATAGGAGGTTTAAATGAACTTTCATTTTTAAATAATAGACAGAAAAACATTATTATTAACTTATTATTATTACAACAGTAAATGCTGTCTTTTCTTTACTCAATATAATTGACTACATTAACATCTGATAATTTACTGGTATTGCATTGGAACTTAAAACTTCGCCCATTTCAGGTGTTTCGATTTATAAAATTATCGATTTAAATTGCCAAAACCAATAAAAACTTAAATTGAAAAGTATTTATCATGAAATAGTTTCTCTTGATAATAATTGCCTGGTATTAATAAGTCAGAATTATGTTATTGTTTTGTTTTATATCTATTATCGCTGTTTCATCATTCTTCGCAATAAGAAAGCCTTTCGTTTTTTCACTGACAAAAGATGTTATCTTTAATCTTTCATATAATTAAATCAGTGTCGATAATGATAAAATACAATTATCTTGTTGCTCACATTAAACCTACTAAAATTTTTCAATTTCCTGACGTTTTTGAATAAACTAAATTTAGAAATAGAAGTGAATGTGTTTGTAAGGAAAATAGGCTTAAAAACTGCTGTTTGGACGTACCGAAATATACCCTGTAGGCTGTACACCTCAGTTTTCCTAATTTCAGTTTCAACACAGTTAATGCAATTGAAATATCGAATTCTTATTCTTTTTCAGCAGTTTCCGATTTAGATTTTGGTCTGTTTTTCAAATAGGATGAATTTTAGATAATTGGAACAAGTTGATTTTTAGGCCTAAATTGTGGTCATGGCTTGAAACATTGACCAAATGTTGGCTTCCACTGTCACCTTTTCACTTACCTTATTTAGATATTATTACAAATTAAGAAAAACAAAACAAAAAAACGTTAGAGTTGTTTTTTTTTTTTTCATTACAAGTCTACTATATTATAAATAAGCCTATGTATTATGGTTATCTGTTCAGGATCTTAAGACTTATTAGTCCTTGCAGCTTATTCTCCATTTTGATTTAGGTTTAAATTGAGTTTTCGTCAATTTTCGGTATAGTCTTTATTTTAAAGTTCTTTCCGAGGCTGTTTGCTTTCTTATGAATCAGTTTTAATAACTTTTATTCATTTTTTAACGGTAATGGAATGAGGGAGTGGGCATATACTTTCAAAAGTATTATTTCGGTTATTTCATTATTAGCTTAGTTATATTAATAAAATATCATTTAAATATAACATATTCATCAGTTCAATCTTGTTTTTTCTCCAGAATTTCTCTAGAAAGAAAGTTTGTAGTTCCTTACGTACTCATGTAAGTGTCTCAAGCAAATACAAAATATAACCTAAAAACATGACTGCAATAACACATTGCATTGCCAAAACAAATTCATGA
This sequence comes from Thereuonema tuberculata, assembly GCA_023159025.1. NCBI lineage: Eukaryota > Metazoa > Arthropoda > Chilopoda > Scutigeromorpha > Scutigeridae > Thereuonema > Thereuonema tuberculata. Next base: position 230,999,493 of record JAFIDM010009631.1, read on the forward strand.
ACTCTTTAATTATTACATACAATAGTTATTAATCACAGTATTCCAATTAGTGATATATTTAAATACAAACTTGAGTTGTCAGTTTATTAGGTACATCTATCATTCAGGTTAAGTCAAAACTAAATGTAGGTATGAAACAACTTTTACCTATTTCAATTTAATTAAGTACTTTCTACATAAAATTACAGCTGAATCAGAAGTTTTCCCTCTCCAATTTCTATATTATTTGGATCATATTGAAATAAACCTGTTTTTTTTTTTTTGCAGTTTTTCAGTTTTTCCCTCTCCAATTTCTGTATTATTTGGATCATATTGAAATAAACCTGGTTTTTTTTTTTTTTTGCATTATAAAGCTATTCAATGTAGTTACGTTTTTCTATTATGTCTTTGCTTGACAAAAAATTATAATTGAACTGGGAATGACATTTACACGATATCATTGAAGAAAGGCTTATTTTGATGGTCGTTCGTTGATTTGAAAATCTTAACTGAGTCATTGGGAACGTGTGGGAGACAGTTTAGTAATTATTTGAAAGGAAACACTGAAATACCAAAAATTAAGATAACTCTTATCACAAATTGCTTCCAGTATTGTTGATATAATTATAACATTTGAAATAGTTGCTCACCAATTTTACAAAAGCAGTAACTACTTTTTTTTTCTGAGTTAACAAATGAAGACAATTCAAAAAGCAAAACAATACATCATTACCAATTAACCATTAGAAGGATTATTATTTTCTAAAATAAACATTATTATTTTCTGTTTTTTTTTTTACTTCTTTCGAAACCTGATTATTGAACTTTTTGTGTTTTGTTTTTTGAATTACTTATTATTCCACTTGAAAACAAAACCTTATCTGAATACCATTTTCTTCGTTTGGGAAGTCAGACAAGTGGAGGCACTTGGATACTGACAGAGTTACGAGTCTTTAATGTAATAGCAGTAATAACAAGTCGGGGAAATGGGGGCCACACCTGCCTCGGGGATGGAGTGGGGTAGGTGATGAGAGTTGTCTGCAGTTCATAACAGTACATTGATTAGTAAACATTAGGTGTTTTGTGGAAGTCTATTTTTACTCCTGTCTTTACGAAGGCTGTGTAACGGTGACGACATTATACTAAATGTTTAATTTCTTTTTCTTCCTTTAATGAAAGATATTTACTTTTTGGATCCTGAAATTGATTTGATAATTTATAAATCATTTATTTCAATTGAGTTAAATCATGAAATTATATCAGTTTGTTTGAGATAGTTACAATAAAAATAAGCAAAACTTAAGTAATTTTTTTTTTCTTCCAGTGAATGTAGTAAAAAGAAATCCATGAAATCTTCCTCTTTTTCCCATTGTAAATCTTTTCCTTTTCAGAATTAAGTTTTTAATTTGCGCCCTATTTAATCTTCTGAGAAAACTGAAACTTTGAATGCTTGAAAGATTCAAAGCAGTTCTCTGTGACGATGACATTTCACTGCTGTCCTTCTGAACCCTTCAGTGTGTATATTTCTGCGTTAGATATTATCTTTATATAGAATTGAAAATAGGATTAATAACGCCACAAATAAAAGCATGGCTCTCATATATTTATATGCATGTCTATGCATCAGATTTACAAAGATTGTGTAATATTCTTAAAGTATCAGTGACCTCAAGCGTTTTTATAAACAACTTATGGAATCTATTGAAAACCATAGATGGCCTATTTGATGTTTCGGCTATTTTGGGAATTGAGGAGGTTATCCGGCTTAACTTTCCTGTTGTTCTGATGTAAGACCAGTTCTGATGTAGCAATCGTAAGGTCTATCTTGCGAACCTTTGTAGACATTTGTATTAATTCTAGTCTTTGAAAAAGAAATCTAATCTTGGATGGAATTGAGATATCTTGTTCAATGTAATTTTGGATTTTAAAAGAGGTAAACTAAACAATAAATTAAATAATAAAAAAAAAAACTGAATTTAAGCCTATCTTATCTTTAAAGAAATTTGGGCGGCTCCACTGATAACAAAGAAAGACAATAATAAATTTCAATTTTTTACTATTAATCAGTAAACTGTTATTTAAAATTTTTAACTAGAAGAAACTGTAAAATCCTTATCAATAATAAAAGATTTTTATTTTCTTCTAAATATCGTTCGAGTTGCTGAAAAAACTTGTGCAGTACTTCACCTTATATGAAATTATAATGTAGTACAATTATTTATTTGTTCTAAAGGTTGAATCCATGCATGCCTCACTCACCAACTACATTGGGACTTGAACTCCCAATGGAGACTAGACTATGCTTTTTAAATAACGAAAGTTTTGGCGATAAGCTAAATCACAGAATACTTCAAACTTTCATAGTTTTTGTACTTTGTGGCGCCACAGTCGCTCTAAATTATAATGTTTGGCAGAGTAGATTTCTGAGATCATGGTATAAAGTAGGAGTTGATGATTTACTCTACTGGAAATGAAAGAAACAACGATGATTCATGCATTCATATAGCTTTTGTTTTTATAAGATAGATAGCTGCACTTGACACTTGGGCGATAAAACACACTATTTATATTTTAATTATTCCCATAGTAATCTTAAACACTGATAGTGGATCATAAATCAAGATAACACATAAATTGCGGAAACAGAAACTTCATTTGATATGATGATGATATCGAACTGAGTTCTTTAGTTCTATTTTATTTACATACTGATTAGGCAGTGCGGTTTATCAGCACTTTGAAAGTATATTAACAGCTGGCAAATTTCTCTCTAAATATTACGCCATACATATAAAAGAAAATTTTAGTTACTTTTTTATTTCGAATTTCTTAAGATTTATAGAGGTTGACTTAAAATTCTCTTTTGATCATGATATGACAATAATTGTTATTAGAAAGATTAATTTCATTCGAATACTTTTAGTGATTTTGACTTTTAAACCGCTGTTAACTATAAATTACTTCATAAATCTAGTATCTGAAGATTTACAAATCAATTAGACCTTTCATTATTTGCTTTATTTTTCTCTCGGCAGATTTAATGCTTCATCTCATTGTACAGAAATATATATATACAGTATATATACTGTATATATCAATACATTTCACCAGGGTGACCAACCGCCCCGAACTTACTTGGATTGTCCCGATTTCGGAATGATTTGTCCCGCAATGTGATTTTGAATTTTTCTTTTTTGGTTGTACAGCTGAAAAGGTTTTTTTTTTCATTTGATTGTATAAGGTTCGGTTGTCCCGCATTGCGTTTTAGAAATATGGTCACCCTGCATTTCACAAAGGCAAACACCATACTCGCAAAGTTTTATTTCATTTATTCATTTATTTCATATTAGTTTCTCGTTATCTCGTGGCAGAAGTATTTTTTACATTTTTTTCTTCAATTCTTAAATATTATAAGTTGGTTGCAGGAACTTTCTAGAAACAAAGGACAAGAGGAGGATCTGCTCGGCAATGGGGAGGCATAGAATACTATAGTGGAAAAAATGTCTTATTAACTTCTACTATACAACAAAAGGGTAAAGATAAGATTACACAAACAAGATAAGGCTATTGCCGTCGTGTGTAAATGAAAATAACACTTGATTTTAGGAGTATTAATGGAATGTACAGCTTCGTGGATTTTGTATGGCACAAACTCGTGTTACAATAAAATAAGAATTAGAGTGGGTTTTAGCAAACTTGAGTTAAAACTTACGGAGTTTTTGAATATAGTTGTATTATCCAAATAATTAAAGTAAATGCTTTGAAATCTTTAGGTCATTGGTCTTTTTAAGGGCGATAGATTAAGTAAGACAAGCAATTATTCAATTTTTTGATTAAAACTGTAACCTAACATGTTATTTATTTATTATTATTATTATTTTTTTTTTTTGGCTAGTCTAATAACATGTTTCACACTTCTACGACTTTTTAATTGTATCATTTAAATACTAATATATCTCTGTATTTGTACAGAAAAAGAAGCAAAATTATCCAGACTACTTATTTTTTCAAAATATTTAACTTCTGTTTTCCTGTTAAATACAGGAGAACCTGTTTTATCATGTAGGAATAAATATTTTGAAGCTCATTAGTCGTACTTGATTGTACTTCGTTGTAAAGTTGTATCTTTCCAAATAAGAAATAGATTCTAGGTACAATAACAGTGAACAAGCTCTGCATTTGATATTTTTAGATGTATTAATGTCTTCATTATCAAACAATAATGTTAATAGTCCAATTATATTCTCGGTTGTCCATTCTTTAAAAAAACGTAATGCATTTTCTTTCTTTCTGTTTTATTTTCCTTTACATCTTACTATATTATTATTTTTCTCATTTTTGTGATTCATGATAAGGCAATCGAGAATATTGCATGTTTAACGTCCGTTTACAATAGGTACTATCTTTGGCGTCCCGCCAACTTGCGGGTGTCACTGTTCTATTACCCGATGTTACGATTCCGAACGGGATTCGGTATTGAGAAAGACATCTCTGATTTGCAGCCAATTAGGAATCTTAACAACTAAGGTCGTTGAAATATAATAAGAATTCTAAAGAAGCCAGGTCTGCCAACGTTTCGCGGTTCAATTTATAGGAACAGCTTGGGAATGCGGGACTCCGTTGAAATACACGGAGCATAAACAATTTCCTTCCTTCCATTTATTAATAAAGTTTTTCTCTCAACCAGAACGATGAATCTAATAAGCATTTCATCATCAATTTAGACAGGGATTGCCGCTCGTTTATCATCACCTGTGATTCACTCGTCGTTACGTAGAAAACGATTCGCTCCAATTCTCAGCAAACACTCTCGATCTAACAATTGTCTCCCAGATTTTCTTTTTTTACTACTTCTACTACTACTATTATTTTCATGCATCTTAATTATTGTCCAGTCCTAAAGCAAGTGGGCGATTTTCTTGTTGGACGACAATATTAGTCATTGATTGAAATCAAGGTTTCACTGAATGACGAAACAAACCTCGAAGTTAACCTTTCAGATGCAGAGGCGTTTCAAGATAAGTTAAAAAAGAAAAAAAAATATAATAATAAAAAAAAAAAAAATGTCTAAATAAAAGAAAGTTTAACATTGCTGTTGTTCTTCCGATATTCAGTTTTGAGTATTGGCATCTTTATTTATTTATTTTAAGAAATTAGCTTGTTAATAAACACAAACAAACAAAATAGTTTTGATTTATGCTCATTTTGGATTTTGTTTTCCTTACACTAATATAGGCATGTTAAATTTATTTTTATTAAAATAGTTTTCAATTTTAAATTATATAGTCACATATTAATTATGTCAGCACCTACAACACAGGAGTGATATGTATATCACACCTAATAGGACTGGTTACATAAAAAAAAATATATATTTAATAACTTAATGTATATATATGGGCCCGGTAGCCGAGTGGGTAAGGGCGCTTGGCTGCGGGTTGGAGGTGACGGGTTCGATTCCCGGCCTCGGCGGAGGACGGGAATTTTTCCACGCTTCTTTCTCCTCCAAACGGGCCCTAGGGTCTACCCAGCCCTCTATAGAATGGGTACCGGGTTTCTTTCCCGGGAGTTAAAGGCGGGCGAGCGACGGGCCGACCCCCCGTCCTCAACTTTGTCCCGTAGGTTCTGATCTCTGGAGCCTACCCTCCAGCAGCATTGCGCGGTCCTCTGGGCCTGATCGCAACTTTAACTTTAACTTTAACTAATGTATATATACATTATACAGAGTATAGGTAAAAGGAAATTTCGATATCTCCATTCCAGTTTCGAATTCAGTATAATTGTTAATTTAAGAACCGAATTGGGAAAAAAGTGATTGTGCTATCAACTTATATAATTGGCTAAGTTCGTCTGTCTGTCTATCCGTAACTCGATATAATTTTGTTACCACTTCACCGATTTTAATAAAATTTGGCATTCTTACTCAGTTTTTTACGCTGATTTTGAAACTCAAAACCATTTTTGCCGTAGAAGCTTCGTTCACAAGTTAGCGCAGTATTTAGATTACATTTACTTTATATTTGATAGTTGATAATAAAATGATACTTCAGATTTTTTTATGCCTGTCGTCCGACAGGCTTTGCTGCTAGTAATATATAATTGTCTCTTTTTAATGTTTTCTAATGTTAAAATGTATTTCTAATAAGAATATATGTATATATTTTTGCTTGTGCAATAACCCCCCCCCCCCCCCTCCAATACTCGCTACTGGTCAGATCTGAGTAAGCGATTGATATCGGGAATTCATTTAAAAACATTTTTCGAGGTGCTTCTTAAATTATATAGAAGCAGTCGAAATATTGCTCTTTAAAAATCTTGTGTAGTAAAGCCAACATTGCTTTGCGTTTTAGGAATGTTGCTGTGAGGGAAAAAAAAAAAAAAGATTTTGTATTAACCTAAATTGAAGAAGATTTTATGAATTGTTATTATTATTTATAGTTTTTTTTTCTTAATCATTAAAGATATGTAATGTGTAGTAAACAAAGATTGTAATTTGGGTTTTGGTGTGTAGAGATTTCAGATATTTCTGTTTTTAATGAAGGAAAAAAAAAATAGGTAGGAAAAAGCATGGAACCTCCAAAGTCTAAACTAAACAACAAGAAATACACAATAGAAATAAAATAAAGAAATTCATGTGCCAGTCTCCGCTGGCCTCAATGAATTTTCTAAGCACATTAGTTAATAAAAAAAGGCGCCTAAAAATGCTTAAACACATTAAAAAAAGAATAATTTTACAACTTTTTAAAATCTTAATCAAACAAGATGTGATAATTTTAGAAAATTGCATTTATTGTATCAGGGACGTATATAAGGGGTGGGCCGAGGGGGCCAGGCTCCCCCCCCCCCCCAAATAATAAAGGTATGTCCTCCCACCGTTTTTTTTTTTTTTGGTTGAACGGATAGGTTTCCATGGGGTGTCTACTTAAAATTACTTACCCTTACATTAATCTTGGCCCCCCCCCCACCCGAAAATATATTCTATATTCGCCACTGTATTGTATATATGAAGATAATAATAGTAGTAATGATTTATTAACAATTGATAAATTAGTAATTAATAGGATGTATTTGTAATATACACAATTAAGATACTCGTAATATTCCAACATGACAGAGGCAGCATGTGATGCTTGAACCTGGATGTAATTTCCAGAGCTGTCTTAGCTGTTACTCTTTCTTTCTACTGTTTTTGTCTCATTCCTCTTTTCCAATTTGTTCTCTAAAGGCCACTATGACTTTCTTCCAGTGAAGTTTATTCTTCATCATTCTTTAATCAAGCATAACAATGACAAGGTATAATTTCTATCCTTATTTTTCTTGGACAGTTATTCATAGTGTTTTCTCAAGACTCAGGCTTAGTGTTGGTAAGCTTCTACTTGGTATTCCATATCTGATGCTTTAATTATAAATCCATTGCTCTTAAATGGTTTTGTGTAAAAAAAAAAAAAAAAAAAAAAAAAATTCAAATGTGAACGTTTGGATTTTCGTACTTTATCTTCTACTTGTTTTTTCATCATCATTCATTCCGCTTTCCTTTTCCTTGATGACCTAATGAAAATGAAGTGCAGTAATACATTTCAAAATTGTGATTGGCATATCTAGGCTTCCATTTCTCTTGAACTTTTACATATCCTCTGGTTGGTTTGGAAACCCAAATTTTTTTAGATCTAACCATCCACAGATGTTATAGTTCATTTACAATCTAAGGCAGTGTTTCTCAACAAGTGAGATTTGAAAGCCTGTTAGATGGGGCTTGAGCGATTCTTAAATTTTTAATTACAGATTTTCAAAACAGTTTTTATGAAATTTTTTCTCATGCTCCTCAAATTAAATTAAAGCTTTTGTAATCTAATAATCTCATCTAATTGTGATTGCATTGTAAGTATATTCTATTAAAATATGTATATACATTTAGTATATCACTGTTACAACAGAATATCTAGAGCCATTTCTTATCCTTTCAGTCACTAAATCGTCACTTTTCTTAGACCATGGATAATGAGATAAAGTTTGATCCTGCTTGTATTTTCATATTTTATTTATTATGTTCGACAAAGACATTAAAGATTTAATGTTTACTCAATGTATCCAGTGTAATGACACTGTACAAGCAGATATGAAGGTTCCAAATAGCAGGGAACATATTTTATACATTCATATATTGAAATTCAACAAATTTCAAAAGAATATATTGAAATTCAATTAACTTAGAAATATACACTAACAGCTAGATGAATTGAGTAAGAGCAGATTGAAAACTGCTTCCCTTCCTTACTCTCTCCTATTCTCTCAATCTCTCCACTAATCATTCAAGTTACCATTACAAAATTATACACTGAAATGCTAATATAACGAATTTTGATGGCTACAGAAAAGTTTTTATAGAAGCGAAAATTTTGTACTGTTGAAAAATATAAGTTTTCATAATTTTTTTTTAGATACAAATGAGTTGAATTTGAAACTTTCAACAACTATAGGACCATTTTGTGGAGAGAGCAAAAAAATATTTTTTAACATAGAAAAATGTTAATGAATTTTATTTGTAGGAAAAACTGTGCTCTTTCTCATGATGCAAAAATTTTTGTTATTAAACTAAAATTTCATTAAAAAAAATATCTTTTAATATATAAGTACATAAAAATTGCAGAATGATGAAATTGAAATACACTGATGATTTCTGAATATTTAAAAAATATTTTGCATACTTTATTTATTTTAAATGATAGAAATCAATTTATGAAATACTCAAGACTGTGAATAGAGTTAGAAGTGTATATTTTGTAAAAAATTTAATAGTTTAGAAAACTTTTGAAGAGGCATGATAAAACTATTGTCACACACGTAACATTTGAATCTAAAAAGTTTTTATAACTTCTAATTTAGTCAAAATTTTAACACAAAACTTATGTTTCTCTTTTAACTAAATATTAAGATGACTTTTGTAAAGTTATATAAAAATCTATTAAAAAATGAAAAAATTATACAACTTTCAAAATATGTCACACACGTAACATTTTGTTATGTGTGTGACAGATTTTAAAATAAATTTTGAAATAAATTTTGAAAAAATTTTGTAAAAAAAAAAAACAAGATTAGGAACAAATTTAAAATACTTAATATTAAAGAAAAAATTATTTATAAAATAATTATGAATAACATTTATAATGTCAATAGGGAAAAAAAATAATCAAAATAATGAAAAAAATAACTAGATACAATTGGTTAAAAATCTTTTTAATCTTTAAATTGAATAATAATTTTGGTGTAAGATTAGAAAACTATATATAAAATATAGATTATTCAGTCAAATTAATTGGGAAAAATATAATTCTAAAACACAAAGTATTAAAAATGTTAAAACTTTATTAATAGCTGACGTAATTGATGAGAATATTACTCTAAATTTTTAACTTTTAACTTCTGTTAAGTTTCTTTTGTATTAGTCAATCAATTAGTCAATCAATTTTATAAGTAACTGTTCAGATAAGAATTGATGTAAATAACTTAAAGTTGATTTGAAATGTTAAATAAACATTAATAAAAATAATTATTGATTGACTTATTGTATAAATGTTTAAATATCATGTAATATTTTAATACATTTTTATCCTCATGCGTTTTTAAAAGCAAACTTTTACTTTGAATTCACATGGTCACACACCTAACAATCAGGGTGTTACACACATAACGCAGATTTTTAATTTTCATTTATTCAATTATTTATTAAATTTAAATTTTAACTGTGATTTTAGATGGTATGGTAAATAAATTATTACCATATTTTTTAATTTAAATGTGTGGCAATAAAACTCACAGAAATATATCATTTAATGTCATTACTCAAAATTTGCTTTTTTTCTAAGTCACACACGTAACGTTTTTTAAAAAGCTATTTAAAAAATAACTATTATATCAAACTTATAGGTTTCTGCATAAAATAATATGGTAAAGTGTATATTATTTTAAAGAACTTTTGTTTGGATTTTTAAATAAGAAATATATTGAATAATCCTTGATTAATTAGAAAAAAATGTTTTCCAAATGTTACACACGTAACACGGAATGGCCTTATAGTAGTTTACCTTCTCCCTCTTAAATTTTTTGTAACACAAGTTATGTAGAATTTGTGGATTGCAGAATCTTAAGATATCAATAAATGATTCACAAAATGAGCTAAGATAATAATCTGAGGTGAGAAATAAATGAAACTTACATTTCAATTAAATGCCAATTAATAAATGAGATATGATGATGAAATGAGATAATGAGAAGTAAAGTTTGACTTGAATATCAATAATTAAACCTTAAAGTAATTTATGAGTTTGAGAAGATTTATTTAATCAATATTAAAAATATCTTCAGATTTTATTTATTTTTTTATTTTACTGTTAATTTGAATTTTTATCTTCCACAACCCCACTGTTAGCTTTAACAAATATTAGATATTATGAAAATATAATGTAGTTTAGTAAAAAGCTATTACTAGTCAATATTACAAATAGTGTAGCCTCAGATGAGATTTGAAGCAAGTGAAACTTTTTATCAGAGAACTTTAAAATAACATTGTTACTGAGCTGAAAAGCACCGATGAATCACACAGTGTTCATTAAATAAGACACAATTAATTCATAGTTCCTTATTTTTCATCTTGTATCAATGAGATTATCTTTTTCTTCAAAATTCTATCAGTTATTCCTCCATAAGAGCCATTCAGTTCATTCTATATAGAGATTGGAGCAAAACTCTACCAGGCTTAATGAGGCATTTAAAAGAGGAGAACTTTTAATGTATAAAGACAGTACTATATATACTAGAAATGTACTTAACATATCCATTCCATAGTGTTGACTGAGCTTGCAGTAATTTGAGGGTGGGTATCAATTTTTAGGAATGGTAGAAGGGAGAGACCAAAACAAATCATTCTTGTATTTTAAGAAGAACTCTAAATAAACAACGACCAAATTTTAGGGAAATCCGTCCATCCACATTAACATGATGCATATACAGACAAACAAAGAAGAAAAATGTTCAATTTGAATAGTAAGACTTCACAGACTCAATTAGTAATAGGCATTGTGGTGGTTTTATCAAATTAAATTGTTTCTGGTTGGTATATGAAAGAGAAGTTCTGCCCCATCGTCTGTAGTTTATTTAGTATTTTTTTTTTTATGTCAAGAGCTGCTGAAACACACACACATACATTGAACACTCAGAAAACATGCAAAAAGTAACAGCAGATTTTTATTTTTAGTTATTTATATTTTTCTAATAAAACTATTGAACAAAGTGTAACATGTTAGAGCTTTACTTTATGTGACTAGAAATATATAATAATTCACTATATATTGAAAGAAATACTCAATAAACACACTAAAAAACATTTTA
>JAFIDM010009631.1:231011256-231023306 GCA_023159025.1 Thereuonema tuberculata
AATGTTAATTCACTATATAAAGTATCCATGCTAAAGTTTTGCAATGGTAATAAAATAATATAAGGCTAAAATAAAATTACTTTTACATTTTTATTTAGTGACAAATTTTGAAGGACTCATTTTAATATCTACCAATACTCTTTTTTTCAAGCAATTAACACTTCATAAAAGCATTTCTTTTTCTTTGTTTTTTAATTACTGAATTACATTCATAGTTTAATTTTTTTCATGCTAATTTCAGTTGTTATGTAAACAAAGTGCACTTGTTAGTTTTGTTTTTTTTTTTGTTTTTTTTTTTTTATAGCAGTTAAAGTTAGCCTAAAGTATTTATTATTTAGAATATGAATGGAAAAATTTAGGTGTGTAATTTGAAAAATAGAAATGAATTTACATAGTCTTAATTGCTTGAAAAAGAGGAATAGTGCTATAGAAAGAAACTTTAAAAGCTTATTGTTCAGTTTAACTTAAAATACTTTAATAAATAATGAAATGCTTAGAAGAAAGATATATGAATATTAAAGAATTGTAGATATGATATTAGTGGGTCTGGTAGCTCAGTGGTTCTGGACTGTGGACCGTAGGAGCCAGGCTCAAATCCCGACAGTGGTTGGAGATTTTTCCACTGTTGTTACTCCTCCAGATGACCCTGGAGTTTCACCTAGCCCTCTGCCAAATGGGTCCTGAGACTTACATGGAGGCAGATGGGCGTAGAATAATCATCTGACATCAACTAGACACATTGGAAACCCAAAGAACAAGTGACATTTACTGTGAGATAGAATGCAAAGTCAAAATGTAGATCTTTAAAGAAGTTAAGATAATAGAATGTAGCAAAATTTCAACCAAGAGAACAATTTCAGATGAATACAACTGGAATTAGTTGATTAATAAAATAATTTAATTCAAGTAACAGGTTTAGCAGTTGCCTAAATGGTTTCCAAACATTCTGGGGTTTATGTACGTTTTGTAGTTTGTTTGTTTTTTCTTTCACAAATAATCATGAAATTCAGATTTTATATTTTTAAAGATTTTATTTCAGCTTCGAAAATGCTACTCTTTATTATTTGTTGGCCCCATTAATCATTGTTGGTCTTTGAAATATGAGCAAACAACAGTTTAACAGTAAAATAAAGCCTCTCAGGCAGAATTTTTTTTTAAATGTAAATTATAATATAATGTAGCGAAATGAAGCAAAAGTAAATTTATCTATGATTTCAGGGCTCAGATTTGATTCCAGACAGGGGTTGGGAACTTTTCCATGCTTGTTTTCTCTCTAGATGGGTTCATTGTTCATTCTGCATTCAAGATAAAACTAGTGGTACAAGAAATTAAAGTGGTGTATTGGCTATCTAATCTCTTCTTAGTGTTGCAAACTGTATTATATTAGAGCTAGACCTCTCCCTCCCACACACCAAATATGTAATCTGGTACTTGTACCAGATTATGTGCAGTACTAGATAGCTGTTAGTACTAGGTTAAATCAATATAATAAGCCTAAAGGCTGCAGTGTTAGTACCCAAAAGGAACTGGGATTTCTCTATAATCTAATCTATCGAGGTTAGATGATGTATCAATTTCGATAACAGATCTTCCGTATCAGTTTCTATAACAGGCCTCTCTCTAAAGCTTTGCAGTATGTATTTGTGTTACATATTTACATACTTAGAATCACACAAGCCTAGTCAATAAAAAAAATTTCATTCCATCATAGTCATCCTTTTTGTTTTTGTAACTGAAAGATAATGTTCAGACCTTCCTGGGCTCCAAGACAATGGTACAGGCAACCCCCACCCCTCCCTTAAGTGGATGGTCTGACTAGAACCCCTATATCCATTATGTCATAAGATCTGCAGGCTTTCACAGATTCTTTATGAATTTAGCAAGCTAACTAACTAATAGCTTCTAACTCACTAACCAGTTTAGAAAAAATAATGATAATAATCCTGCTTGTGTTTTGCTGGTTTTTTTTTTTTTTGCTAATTTTTTAAAACCCCTTTCTCTTTTTTAAAAAAAAAGGCCCCCCCCCCCCCCCAAGAAAAAAATAAAATAAGGTTATAAAATTATCTCTTAGAATGGCTAGTTTTAAGATTCTGTCAGGTGAAGTGATTAGTTGTAATAAGCTTGTTGATTTGAAATTAAGTATTTCTTTCTCTTTTCTCATGATAGTTATGGTATATTACTATTTCAATCATCCATTGCAGATTTTGAATGTATAGAAGTCGAAAACATGTGAAATCTTTGCTGGAAATGATTCATAAATATATTTTTCTAAAAAAACATTGAACACATAATGTTTCTACATAACATTAATTGTGTGGAATTGCTTCAGAAACAGGAAGATGAACTAAATATAGTCATTTTAACAAAGGAAAAGTGTTTTGAGAGGAAGTCACAAATATTGCAGAACAAGTCACCTGTTGCTTCTGAAAGAATTATAATACTCAGTGAATAGCTCAGTTAGCTTTAAAAAATTCAGTAAAATTCAAGTGCATCGTTGCTATTAAATCTCACTTAATGTTCTGTTCTTTCTAAAATCATTGTCATTGCACACACACAAAATCATTGCACACAGGCAGGTGTGCTACAATGCGGTGTATTAGCATGTGACTGAAAATATTGGTTGAAATTGTAGATGAAAAAGACTGAGATAAGCTACTGTATGAAAATATAACCACTTGAATATATCTAAATACTTCAGGAAATGTAGAAAAAAAAGTGAAGGTGATTTTATAGTATTAATAGAGAAAGAAGATCATCACGTATTTTTCTGCTGCTTCTGTACTAATTCCAGTTTAAGACAAACAGCTAAGAAAGTGTGATTCTGATAATCTAAAGGATTTCTTGATTGAGAAGTCAAAGAGTAAAGATGAGCCAAATATCAAGATGGTAAGGATATGTGTCTTATTTGCATTAATTAATTACTAATGTTACAAATCAGATGGTAGGAGTTAATTGTTCTTTTTATTTTAAATGGTTGAATTATCTGAAAGTGATTTATTTCGTACATTTGTATTTTTCCAATATTGCAAAAATTCAAACTTAAGAAAAAAAATATATATATATATATATTAGTTAAGCATCTTTCTCATAGAGAAATAAATGCTAATCATATTGATAGGAAATGTTTTGTTCTTTAATTCAATCAAATTGCTTTTTACTGCAGGAAAACTTACCAAGATGTTTGTGAGGGGAAAAAAAAAATGAGTTTTTACAGATCTATTTTAAATTGTGGAGTTTTGTAAGGTTGATTAATAGGACATTTCTGAAAAAGGTTTATTCAAGTTCTTTGTAAACACAAGAGCAGAAAGGGTTTATAAGAACATAGCTGATGTTTGCTTATACATATGGACGTGGGATATTATCAGTAGTTAGATAAGATCTTTTTAATTCACTGTTATGTAAGTGTTTTATATGTTTAATTGCTAGTTATATTTCTGCAGAGGCAATTTCCCGTGATGAATAATGGAGGTCTCTTAATATTAAATTAGCTGAGTTTCTTATTAAAGCATGTAATAAATAAATAGGCTATTATTAGTAAATATTTTCTAGCCAAATTTAAAAGAAACAATTGAATAACTAGAGTTTTTATTTAAAGATTTAGTCTGCAAATTGGCAGATTTTGACTGACGGAAATATTTAGATTTCTGGATTTAGATTATTATTATGAACTAAATAACAGAAATATTACAGAGAAGTTGTAATAATTGTTCCATAAATATTCTAGTCTTTTCCTGATTATATATTTCTTCTATTCATTTATAATGCAAGCAGTTGTTATAACATTTTATTAATTGCTTTTGGTTTTGCATTTGGCAATCCTACTTGAGTGAATTAGTACTCACTTCAGTTATTTTGAGACTAAACATGTTTTTGTGCCCCAGTCCCTGACTAACTATTCTCTGAATTTTTTTTTTTTTTTTAATATAATCATTTCATTATTTTTAAGAGTCAACTCAATAAACCTCTTGAAAGTATGTAGACTCTTCATAAAAAATAAAATGTTAAAATAACAAATAGTAAAAGTGAAAATTATGGCGAGGTAGATATTCACAAAAATGAAATGTATATAAATAATAATAATAATAACCTTTCTCATTTTCTTGCGTGTAAAAGTTTACCAATTTGATAAATTAGATAAAGCTTCTTCCATTTTGAATAAGGTTTGCAGTGGCTACTTTTCTTTTTAAAATATTGAAGCTTTGTAAGATTTTTAGCATATTTTTGAATGCTAATTAATTCATCACATGGAACTCCTTTTACTTCTGCATCCAAGCAAGCTGAAAATCTTAAAAAATGAATTTATTGCTCCCTCTACAGTTTTTTTTTCTTTCTTTTTTTCTTTTTGTGTAATTCTGTAAGGAAGTATCAAGTTTTTATATTTTGAAGCAATGCTGAAATCTTTTTTATTATTATTTAATTTAAAAGCTAAGTAATGCTTTGAAAGAAATAAAACTTGTTTTTTTTCTCCTGCTGCTATCTTGAGCTTCACAGTCAAAATGACATTTCACAGACCAAATTCTTTCCATATTTCAAAAGATTGGTTTCACCTTCCATACATCAGGCTTTTTGACTTTGCATCCATCTGTTGATAACATTAATTTTAGAAAAACAAAAAAAAACAAAAACTTCTCAAAGTGAGTGGCAACTTTGTTGATTTGATTTTGGTAGTAAGATTGATACTGCTTTAAGATGCTGTTAGTGTGTTTTTTAGTCAATATTGCATTGACGATTTTCATCTCCCATTGCATGTTGCAGAGTTTTTTAAGCTAGAAGATTTTGCTTAGTATGTTGAAATAATCGCCTAATGTTTAACTGAAGCAATAAAAAGAATACAGTGTCCCTAAGATACCAAAGATGGCAGTTTTGACAGATAATTTTTCCACATTACATAACACAAGGTTAATATTTTGACACTTCATCTGCATAAAAATGCCAACTTGATCTACAGATCACGATTGTCCAGCACATATAATTGTTTTCTGCTAGTTTATTATTACACTCTCAACCGTTTCAGTGTTTCAACTCTAAATTTAGCCTATTCTACCAATATCAGTGAATCATTTGAAGCTCTCTTACTAGTTGAATCATCTATAAATGTAAATTCAATAATCAGTTCAGATTTCAGCATCAACATTTCCATTTGTTAAATCTTATTCAAACAAATCAAATAAAATTTGATCTAACAGTTGCAGTAAATGATGGTTCTCTGTTTTATAGCAAGCTATTGCAGGATGTTGTTTTGCATTTTAAGTGCTTTTGGAAAAAGCTTTCTACCAATAAGATTTTAAAATTTCATTTTGAGGTATTTTTTTTCTGAAGTTGGATTATATACTTTGTCTTTCTGATTACAAGTCATTTTGCATACAGGATCAAATTCTGCTGAAAATCAAAGGCATACAAATCTTCAGTTCTCGCATGTTTATTGGTGAATTCTCATATTATTTTATGAAATTTCAAAGTATGGTGAAAGGTGTAAGATGAAGTCTATCAATCTGCTTACAACATTTCTCAGCACTGTGACTTGTTGTGAATATCCATTTTTTTTTTTTTTTTCATGATTAACATTTTTGCCTTTGAGGTGTTAATCAATTTTTTTTTTACCCTTCTTGATAAACAATCATATGACAATGATTTCATAAGGTTTCAGTTAGGTAAATCTGCAAAACTCCTTTTAAATTTTTGATCAAATCATAAACGGTGGAATTAAAACTCTCTATGTACAGATTTTGAATAACCACTCATACAGAGTACTTTGCTATTTCTAAGTTTTCAGAATAATACTTTTCAGAATAGAATTGAAATCTTTTCAGATTGAAATTAATACTGAAGTTGAACTTTCTTTGGTTCAGGAAGGATTAGGAACTCAATCATTATTCTGTTTCAAACTTCATATCATTAAATTACATCAGAAAGTTTCACAGGGAAGTTTTGAGTGTTTGAAAATCAGACTGATATCCTAAGTTTCTATTCTTCATTCAATTTCGTGAAGATGTTGAAATAAAAATTTATCTTAGTTGTAGCAGTTTTGATGTAAAATATTTCTACTGATCCATGAAGCTTTGCTTTACTTTGTTCAAATTAAGCTATATTTTTAAAATCTAGAATCTCGAGTAGTTATTTTCTAATAAGTGTTTAGCATCATGTTTAAATTGAAACTGACTTTTTTTCCCCCTGTTTTGGACTGTGTTGAAATGATTGTAATGTTTAGAAACCTCATTGTTCACTCTGCTATTTCATTTATTGTTCTCTAACAATTACCATTTAGGCTGCAGGGAGCCATTTGCTTGTCATTAAATAAATGGTGAAAATAGTTATTATTGAACAAATTGTAAAAATTAAGAACCAGATTGGAAAAGGAAATAAAAAAACAAATGGAGAGAAAGATCTTCTAAAGAAAATTAGACATCTCAGATTTATTTTAAAGGCATTTATTTTTAATATTTCACGTGTTCATTATAGTTTTGTCAGTTTCATATACAGTTTTCTGAAGAATTGCTTGGCATCTGAACATGATTGCTAGGTTAGTATAATCTGAACTGAATTGTAAATTTAGAATAAACGAATTTAAAAACAAAAAGAATAATGGCATTTTATACAGCATATGTAATTTGATAACTACTAAACATTCTATTAAAAGTAGCTTTGAAAATTGTAAGTATTGCTTTTGAAATGAAAAATGAATTAGCTGACATCAAACAATATGGAAAATTAATGCACGATACTTTAAAGTATAAGAATAAGAATGAAAATAAATGCCTTCCCCACCTCTTTTTTTTCTTTCTCAGAAAATACAAGTCTTGAACAAAGGCTTTTACATGAATTAATCCTGAAATATTAATAAGCCTTGTGTTATTTTCTTCACAAAATTATCATCATTTTGTAAGCAAGAACTTTTATTCTATTCCCATAAAATCCTTGCCTCAGCACCCAGAGCATAGCATGAAACTTTTGTGGAGTTCACTGCCATCTGCAAAATGGCATTTACAGAATACATCCTTCAGCAGACAGAATAGTGGATAATCCCGAGGGTGCCAAATTCAGGCTATAAGGAAGAGTAGTCCATCCAGTTTTCAGTTTCTTCCATTGTATGAAATACTAGTGTGAGGCCAGGCATTATCATGAAAAAGATACATCTCATTCCTCTTCCTGTTATGCTAAACCCTATATTTGGATGCTTTCAACTTTTACAATTTATTCACATAATCATTTGAATTGATCATGGTACCTCTCTCAAAAAAGTCTGTTGGCAAGACCAGGTCTTTGTCTCAAAATATTGTTGTTTACCCATAGAAGATTATATATAAAAATATATATATATATATATATATATATATATATATATAAACATATATATATATATATATATATTTATTTCTATTATATATGATACACTCTTTTATATACACTCTGCTAATAATTGTTATTTTCCAGATTGGTAAATTAAAAATGATTAATCTCCAATTAAATTACAATGTTATTTTCCAGTGATTCATCAATGACAAGATTAATCATTTGAAAACCCTAACTGTAGTGATATGGCAACTTAATAGTATTTCAGTGAGCATCAAGGAAACTATTTACTCAATTTTTATAAGTCACTTTTAATTGTATAATACATAGCCAGAATGATTTAAAAAAAAAATAATGGGGGTTATTTAAGAAAAAATATTTTGACATTTAGTTTTGAAATCCCGTTTACAATAATTTATCTATCGATCAGAAAGTAAAAAAGAAATGATTAATATTAATTAATTAATATTAATTAAAAACAAAAACAAAACTGATAATTTCACAAGCATCCATATTTATAAAAGAAAACATGGTTTTGGAGGATTAGCAAGCAGAAAAAAACACAAAAAAAAACAAACAATAAGACACAGAAATACAAATATGGTGACAAATGTTAGCCATACTATTGAGGATGCCTACATTTCATTTTTCATTGATATGGGTAAGTTATGTGAGGTAAGGTCAAAGGTTAAACCATTCATTTTTGGTCGGCTTCCCTGCCGCACATTCTCACCATACATACATGCCGGGCACTTTACCTTGGATTCTGAGATCATCTTCTTCCGAGATCAGGGAAGCTACTAAAAATTGTGTGGGTTGCTATGCATCAAATTAACAAACCATGTTTTATATGCAATGTATATATATAAAAAGAAAAGTCCTGACTCACTCACTCCTTCACTCATCAACGCCCAGCCCAAACCCTTGGACCTAGAAAGCTGAAATGTTGCACAGAGGTTTCCTTTATGATGTAGACAAGGAATAACAGGCCGGATTTTTTGAAATTCCCATGGGATAGGGAATAAAGAGGATTTATATTTTCACTTTAAAATGACCATGAAGTGTGTGGCGGCCAACCCGCAATACATCTGAGTTATCCGGAGAAGGCCACATTGGGCTGTGAACTCGAATATTTCCCGATCTCGATATTAATTTGCTAAATAAATAAAGTTGTTGTGTTTTTTTTATGCTATGTATGCAAGGGTTCCAGAGCGAAGCGACAGTACCTGGCTAGTATATATATATATATACACTACATTTTAGATTTTCTATTTACCAAATGGGTAATGGTTAACTTTAACTCAGGAGAATTAATAAGGCTTAAAAAAAAATAAAAGGTAAAGTCTCATTAAAATTAACAAAGAAAGGCTTAGCTGCAGAAGTACATTTGAAATATGTTTTGAACTTAATTATTGTGTCATTAATTTGTTTTTTAAGTTGGTTAGAAAATTAAGTTTTGTTAATATTTTTTTTAATCTTTTATAATTTTTGGAGCAACTTTATTCTCAGCGTGATTGTCTTAGTTTGTTCAAATAGACATAGGTTATGCCAGTTTTCATCATCTGTTATGCAATATTTTATATCTAAAAAGTTTTTCGAATGTTAAGGAGTGTTATTGTTTGTTCCACTTTGTTTCTCATAAAATGTGCACTTTTTAGTATCTAAATTAATTCTGTAACAAGATTTTCAGTGGTTACACTCTTAATTTCCTCAGCATCTTTGCTCTTTGTTTCAAATATACCTATACAATTCCTTGTTTATGGTTCTAAGTAATTCTACATGTTGGCTTTTTGATAGAAGCCATAAAAAAAAAAAAAAAAAAAAAAAATTGTATAGTATTTCTTGAAGACAGCTTTAAGGGTGGTTTTTTTTTAAAGTTACTGTGATGATACTAGATTTTTATTTTAATAATATTTTTACAAGGCAATTTTTTAATTAAGTTATGAATTTAGTCATAAAATCAAATTATTTCATAAGTGTAAACTTTTATTTCCTATAGTAGGTAAAATAGATTGTGTGATAAACTTATTAATCCAATTAGGTATTAATCCAACAGCCCTGATTGGTTTTTAAAAAAAAAATCTCTACTAATCAATGCTGTTCATCAATTAATTAAACATAATCAGGTGATCCTTCAAATGCACACTAAACAAATTTAAAATAAATATAAATCCAGAGCATTACAAATGTATTGATTAAAGTGTATTAATTATTTTCATTGAGGAATTTCATCACCTGTAAATTCATATGGGAATGGGGCCACACCTTTTGGGCTACAGTGAGTGTAATGTACTCAATACCAGTTTACAAGGGTGCCTTTCCATTAAGATATCAATACATTTTATAAAATTGCATTAAAGATATCCAATGATATTGAGTAAAATATTTTTTACCCAGCACCAAAAATCTAGGCTAAGTTCTGTAGAGAATACAAAATAACAAGTTTATATTCATAAAGCTTTGATTCAGTTGCTTGAGATACTTTGAAAAAGGAAAGATTAATTGTACTGAAATACAACTGAATAATTAGTTTTTCATTAATGTTTAGTCTCAATCAGCATATTTTGGAAATTAACATACTTTGTTATTTTGTGAATTTTGTTATTTACATATTTATTTGTATAAGATCTTGATAAGACAAAGGGCAGCTTAAATAAAATAATTACAATTTCATTGGTTGTTTAGATTTTGTTTGTAGTTTTAAAATTTCGTTGGCTTCCAAAATCAAAAGTAAATTACCTTACATTATTATTGGCTAAGTTTGTATTGTGTCTTTAGTATGTAAGATATCATTATTTATAATGGAATTCAGGCTTATAGCTTATCTTTTGTCTAGATCCTGTGTATCATCTTCTGCATCACATTCCAACACTTTGTATTCATGATAAAACAAAAATGTTAGCTATAATTATCCAGCTCTATAAATAAAACACTCCTAGGATTTAGGGATGAATTGAATATTTATGCCAAAAGCCCATTAATTATTAATTTAATTGAAATAAATTTTGAAATAAATACAGTAACAACACTATATAAGTCAACTCCAATGTACTTCATTCAGAACATGTTGTAATAACTTAACATAATAAATACTTCCATTTATTTTGTCTGAAAAATTGAGATATACAAATGTTATTAAAATATTCAACAGATATAATATCACAAAAGAGGATGGATGATATCAAAATAAACGAGATGAAGCTGGATTAGTAATTCCTTAAGAGGATGATTTCCTGTTTATAACTGTTATTGAATGATCCATGCGTCTCTTAGTTTGCTATATGTATATTCATAGTACTTATTCCAGCTTCATAGTCTATGTGCATAAGTTAATCATACATTTCTCCAGTATTTTTACATCAGTGAATAACAATAGATGAAATTAATTACTTAGCTATATTTTGCGTATAATTTATGAATTTATCTTTGAAATAATTTGTGAAATGATCTCTAAATTTAAAATAAAAAATTAATTTCTCAATTATATGAAGCTAAAAAATGTTTCTATTAATTTCTCTTTCTTTTTGCTTATTTTAATATTGTTGGATAGTTGAAATTAAACATTTATCCTCAGCATTGACATGAGGCTTTAGTAATATATATTTGTGAGCTTTTGTATTGAATATTTATTCTTGTATCTATTCTTGTTTCAGGGAACTACAGGCAGCATCAGGAGAATGGATGAATGAATTTGTACGTCGACCAAGTAGACGACGGGAAAACAGAAATTTCATTCCTCCAACAGATATAATTAAACGCTCAATTCGAAGTTCTCATTTGCCCCGTAAGTATTGACTTTATTTTAATGATTTATTTTCATTAAATTTAATGAAATATAAATATCAAGAACAGTTGTTGGTAGATTAGCATACAGATGCTTCTCTCTTTACGATGGTGTGCTTTACAATATTTTGACTTTACGATGGTGCAGTTGTGGTGCACACCATTGTAGTTATCAAACTTTGAATTTTGGTCTGTTCAGTGCCTGTACTATACCAGTTTCATCCATGCATAATGAAGTAAATATAGACTTTTTTTGTGCAGCACTGCATATGTATTGAAAGGATAAACTTGCATTCATTTAATTAATTTTCAAGTACTGGTATTTACAGTAGTTAGTTAATAGTAATTATTTGTGTATTTACTTATTCAGTGACAGTAGTTCTTTATTTCCATTTTTATAGTGTTTATCATCATATTCATATTTGACATATGAGATTTTCTATTTATGATGGCTTTATCGAAACGTAACCTAATCATAAGTCAAGGAACACCTGTATAAAATCTAAATAAAAAGCTTGGATATTTTAAAAATGGGCCCAACAGACTTTCTTTTTTTTTGTTTTGTTTTGTACAAATCTTATCAATGAGCATGAGCTAGCAAAGGACAAGAAAACCCTAATGCTTCAGTATGATTTCAGGATAAGACATTGATGATTCTTTATAAAACACCATATTTCCTTCCTTAAAAGCCTGAAATATTCTGTAGATTGGTAAGAATTAATGAGTGCTGAATAATCCCAATGTTTCCACATTTGCACCTTACATCATTGACAATCATCAAATCTTTCAACGTTCTCCACTGCAAAAGCAACATGCCATCTCAGAAGCAGAGCGTAATCTCAGTAATGAATCTCAGGATTCAGTGTTATGTGCTTTTCCCAGTCCTTAACAGCTTAACACCTCAAGAAGTGAGAAAGTTGAGTGATGTTCCTGATTCTGGCTTTGATCAACAGGGATCACCAAAAACCTCTCGATCA
>JAFIDM010009631.1:231025992-231058036 GCA_023159025.1 Thereuonema tuberculata
ATAATAATAATAATAATAATAATAATAATAATAATAATAATAATAATAATAATAATAATAATGATTGAATGTAAATTTACTAAGTTTATCAAATAAATATAAAAGTTCTGATTATGGTATTAAAATCTTAAAAAAAAAAAATATATCTTCAGGCATTGAAAGCATATTCTAATATACGTTAACAACAAATAGAAGCAAGTTTCTTTCTTTCTTAATTTAATAATTCTTTCTTAATGTAATGGTTTTATAAAACTACAATCATTTAACTAATTTAAAAAAATCTATTAAACAATTATGTAAATAGATTTTATGATCTTTCATGGATATGTATTCATTTAATTTGTAATGGTTCTATTTGTCAAGATAAAAGTCATTCTATGTGATGAGGAATGGATTTTTGTGAATGTTAAGAATATATGTATATATGTGGGGTTGTAGTATGGTAAGACTGAAACAATTTTTAATATTCTTTTTGAGGGTGGTTTAACTCTTGTCTTTTTCATTTCTCAATACCTCCAGAGATCCCCAAGGTGTTTCTAAGGTGAGGTATGGTGTGTGCATGTGCTAATTGTTAAGTTATTGTGATCCATAACTCAGTCAGGTTGTGGCTTTTCTGTGGGATTTTTGATTTCCAACTGGTATCCCAAACGTTCTGCATGATTTCTGTCAGTTTTAATGCATTTTATTATGCCTTTGTTTATTTCATCTATATTTTTGTAGCCATTTAAGCATTAAGGGACATATTTTAAAATTTAATTTCAACAAAACTATCCTTAAAAATTACTTTTGAATGCTGATACAAATATACTGTGATTTATCGGTAGTCAACTTTGATTTATCGATAGTCAAGAAACATAAAGAAAATTTGTTTCATATTTTTCTATTATTTTTGCTTTCTTTCAATGAAATTGAAAATCTAAAGGCACCTTTAGGCCTTGATTTCATAAGAAATAAAAGCAAGACTAAAATAACAATTATAATTCTCTGTGTTCTTAGATCTGTAATTACTAAACCAAGTTTTAACTCAAACACATATGAATGTAGACTAGTGAATAGAATGCAAATTTTATCATTTCAATAATAACATTTATACTGATATTAATATTAAGAATATGCTCAACAAATTCTTGAGAAAAGCTCTGACACTGAAGACAGTAATAATAGGTATTTTGTTAAATTGTGATTTTTATTAGAATTAGTTTGCAGTTTGGTAAAATTAACTTTATATTGAAAATTGACGAAAAGTACCACTGATGAAAAACTGATGTAAAGGTTAGCAGCCTTTTCCTGGGATTGAAACCTGATACTCCTGTTGTTACTGCTTTGGAGGAACCATAACGGAAGCATGCTGTCTGACTGCTTTCTCCCATGAAATCATACCACTGAGCTTTCTCAATTATTTGTATCCCTGATTGTTAGTTTCAACTAAGTGGCTTCAGTAACTAGGGCCACTATGTTGTCTTCTCATCTAACCTTAATATAGAGTGGGAGAATCTTATAAATCTATAAATTCAGAAATTAAGATTTTGCTTCTATGGAAAATGACTTCCTTACTTATTCTTAAGATTCTTTTCTAATTCTTTATTATAAAGTAACACGTGTAAACATATCAATTTCATAAAGCAGAAATTGATTATTAAATATCACATGCAAATATAGTATATAAATTTTATGAACTATCAAAAAGTTAATTAAGATTAAAATAAACTAATGAAACAGGTTACAATCAACAAATCAATAAATTACAATATTTTAATTTACACTACCTTGACAAAAGTATCTAGACACCTCTAGTTTCAGATTGCCGTAAGTACATGTTTAATTTCAATAATGATTTGAATTCATCATTTTGTTTTTCAAGTTGTAAAGAAATACAAGACATCACATATTTCTAGTTCAGTTGCTGGTGATTAATAATAAATGATTATCTCTACATAATTCTGATGCTAAGCTCCAGTATCAAGCAAATGGTGGGTTCCAGACTCATCTTAGATGATGGGCTATCCTCAAGTATAAGATAAAGGATGGTCCCTTCCGGAAGGAGCCCAGAACTTTGGATATACATGTATATACAGTTGCTAGTATGCAAGGGAATTTGTAAATTATAATGGAGTTTTAAATACATAATGAATGAGAAGCCATTACTATTGTGGTATAATGAAGTAGTTACAAATACAAAGAGTGAAATGAACCAGGCCTAAGCAAAAATATTCCTTAAAAAATGTTAAATTGAATTTTACATTTGTCATCTTTCTTATATTTTCAAGTTACATAAAATTTTAACCCTCTTCAGGCTGTCTGAAGTGCCAGCTCTATACCATGGAACCAATCACCTATATTGCTGTGTGATATGTTGGAGCATTTAAATTGTTACTAAAATAAATTTGCCATTGTCTCCATGAATTCTCCTAAGCAATTGATTTTAATTGTTCCTTAATCTTACCCAGAATGCCTGGACCTGGACAAAAAAAACAACCCTCCACTCTTATGTTCATGCTGTACTGTCGACATGAAAAAGATATTAACAACTTATGAAGAATATTAACACCATTAGAACAGTGTAAGCCAAAAACCATTGGTTTGCATAATGGTCCCTAGTCTGCCAACCAACAAACTATCTCTCTGCAGTTATCATTGATGAATGACTTCCATGGCTAGCTTCCATTAGAGGTCCTTTTATATACTTATATTGTCATTAAGGAAGGGACACTGCTGTATGGAATGGCTATTAACTTTAAAGTCATTGTGAAAAAGATTGTTATAGTGTTTGATGAAAATTTCGACAAGGATTCTTTAACCAAAATCTGACTTTGCCTTAAGACAATAGAATTTATAGCAGTAATTTTCTCCATTTGGTGTTGATTTTATGAACCATTTATGAAATGCATAATTAGTTCTGACATCTGTCTTATGGAATCTCTTGCTCTATATTAGCAGTCTAATATCACTTCTTTCTTAAGGGTCAGTAATTCATATATATTGATTCTGTCAGGTTTTTCAAAATATTACAGTATTTGCATATTGCCTTCCAGTCACACAATGAAGGCTATACCAATAACTTATAAGTCTGTCTGGATACTTTTGTCTGGTCATATATATTGAATAACAAATTTTTAATAATAATGATCAAGGATGTAACTTTCTTCTTTTTTTTTCTTCTACATATTGCTTTTATCCAAGTTTTATAATGAAAAATTAAGCTTAAGATTCATTAAAATAAATAAAAAGAATGTTCACTAACTTATGAGTATTATCAAAAATATTGAACATTATTAACTAAAAATAACTTAAAGAAAAATATTTCTCAATTTAAAATTGCTGTCCAAGAGAAGCTATTAAGTGATTAGAATAATGCTTAATTGGTTTGAGGTGAATACTCTTAATTCAAACTATACATTGCAAAGTGATTTGTGGCACTGGACTCTTATTCTAATCAGAGATAGGGAATTTCCTTATTCTCTATAACTCCAAGGTTGCCCTCAGGGTTTTTCAGTCGGCTGTCAGAATTTCTTTCAAGAATGAAACTGGTCACAAAAAAGACATATAATTGAAGAATGTAGATTCAGGGACAGTAATAGTCTTTAGTGGGCCTTTAGATTCAGCTGACAATTTAAAAATAAATAAAATAATATAATAAAAAGATTTCTAGAAGGATTCCCAGTGTAAAAACATTTATATATATATATATATAAAACAGGTGAATTTTTTCTTTGTAAAAATTAATCATCCTGAATAAATTAGTGTGTGTCGTCATTATTTTTTTTTTTAACGATGGTTTGATTAGCACAGCATGAAGTCACTTTGTGACATTAAAGGAATAATGTCTGAATACTTAAAATTTGTATGTTTCTATTTTGTTAATGAGAAAGACAGTGTAACATCTACAGTATTAGTGACTAAATAATTTTAGTTATTTATATCCTAATAATATAATCAATTGTTAACATATAACTAATGATTGTATTCAGTATTTATAAGCAATCCAATGACATCCTGTTCTAAGGAGATCAAATTAATTTGTTTCAGCGAAATTTCATTCAAACTAATAAGTTTGCTGTTATTTGGTAATATAACATATAGGAGTTGACTACATGCATAATACTTCTTCAAATTTTATTATTATGATTTAATTTTGATTTTTGTCAAAATGTAAGAATGTCACTTCATTAATTAGATATCCATAAAGACAGTAAAACTTCTCATTCCTAGAAAACACTGCATTTTCTTTGTTGATTTCTCTTTCAGGGTGACTCAAAGACTTACCTAGCCTTTGAGGTCCAGTTACAAAATATAAAAATCTAGTCTGTCCCAAGCCTTTTATTTTTTAACTTTACTCTGGGTACTGATATTGTTACATCAGCGTAATCCATTTAAGCCATTAACATAGTATTTTTCTTATTCGATGCCAAGGCTCATGATTATTATGATATTGTAAAAGTTAAATAAAAGTCGGATTCAGTTTTGCAATGGTGAGATGAGTGAAGAGATGAAAAATGAAGATCAATGATTTCAATCTAAGTGTTGCTCATCCTGTCTAGCTGATAGAGGCCTCAAATTCAGACCTCTCTTTACATGAAATTCTTTACAATGGGCACAAGTTGTTTAATGACACTTAATGTTGGGCTATCATCTCATAAAAATATATTCTTTTTTAAGAATTTGGGCTACTTCATTCTGATTATATCATGTTGCATATCTTCAGATTTTATACACATTATTATTATTATTGATAAATAAATAAA
This sequence comes from Thereuonema tuberculata, assembly GCA_023159025.1. Classification (NCBI taxonomy): domain Eukaryota; kingdom Metazoa; phylum Arthropoda; class Chilopoda; order Scutigeromorpha; family Scutigeridae; genus Thereuonema; species Thereuonema tuberculata. Next base: position 231,030,735 of record JAFIDM010009631.1, read on the forward strand.
AAATACTTTATTCTAAAATAATAGTAACATATAATTTACAGTAGTAAAATGTTAGATATGTTAATAACTTTACAATGTAATAATGCAAATGAGATAATGAGAACTATTGAAATTTTATTTTTATTATTAATTGAAACAGTTGTAATTGTCTTATTTGTCTTACTATTTTGTAATGTTGTTAATCTTTAATTATATAATTTTAATAACAATCGATGTAAAATTATTTGTTGACATTTTTATTTTTAAAGTAAAAAATTGAGTGTTATGTCATTATTCAATGGCATGCCTGTGGTTATTACAAATTTCTTAGTTCAAATTTTAAAATATCTACTGTTGAGTAATAAGGCTTATCTGTATGGATGAAAATTTATTATTGAATGAATAAATGGAATGGAAGATAACTATAGCTTTCATTTAATGAATAATAAGGGATTATGAGCATAATTTTTATATTCCAGTATTCCTGCAAATGTTTTAAAAATATTGTGTCCTTGCTTTACTAAATGTGCTACGGAAGTGTTGCTTAAAAGTAAGTTTCCTGATATCCTAACAGTGATGTTTTGTTTTGTGTATTTGTATCAGCATTTAAAAATCTTCTTTAAATTTAAATAAAGTAATTTAATAAATGCATTTTGCTTTTCTGTATTTAGAAGTCTTTGAAATTATTTACTGATTGCAGAAGTTGATAGGGTAAAATTGTTTGCAGAATTTAGACGGGAAAAAAAAAAAGTTAGCATAGATTATCTCATTTTAAGAAACAGTTTTGCTTTCTTACCTTAACTTTATATTCATTAGCTTGTTAGAACAACAATGGAAACAGCAAGAGCAGTTAAGAATTTGATAGGGTCTGAATCATTTATCTAGTTGTGATGATTGGACTGTGCAGAGCAAATGAATCAGATATTAATAGAATGAAAACAATGTAAGGAAGATATAAGTATCATTATAACAATGAAAGTCATTTAAATAATGGCCTCTGTTTTGATTATTCTTTCACTGACTATTGCAGACCTTTGGGTTATTATGATATAATATGAACTCATGCTGTTCAGGCACAGTCAAATGGTTTTGGCAATGGCCTGACATAAGGCTATGTGTACGACCCTTGGTTCAAATCCTGGCAGGGGTTTGGATGCTCTCTTCCCTTAAAAATTAATAGGACTTATAAAATAGGCCTAAAAAGGCTGCAGTGTTAATATAGTGCAGCCACAGACCTTCACAAATCTAAATCTAATTGAACCCATAGTAATTAGCAGATTCATGACATGTGAGTCCTGTGAGTCAGAGTCATGTGAGTCCAAAAATCATCTCACATGCTACATTTCCTGGTCTAAATTTTATGACATGATTATAAATTATGTTCAATTCCTAATATTTATGAGTAAATATTCATGTTAAAAAAAAAAAAGTCACAGAAATGAAAGAGCGGTTTAATGATTCAGTTTATCAGGCTTTTATTTTTTTTATCTTTATTTAAGTTCTGCATATAAGTCTGAATAAATAAGTGACAAGTATAACACTTATTTCAAGTTAGAAAAATATTGGTTTGCTTTAATAATTAGATGCTTTTCCAAAGGCTCACATTAAGAGGCTGAATTTCTTATATTTTTTGACATTTTCAGAAGTACCAATATCCATGTGACATTGATACAGACCCTTCAAATAATGGATTTAAATTGACAACCAAAAGTATAAAAATTGCCCAATAGATTTTCCATTATAATTAATATTTTTAATGTTAAAAGAATATTTTTATCTACCAGGTGGTTATAATTAAACTGACAGTACTCAAGTGATGTATAGAAGGATTTACTTGATAGGTCACAAAAGAAAATTGGTGGGTAACTTAATAAGAACATGAGGAAGAGAGTTTGCGAATAAAAAAAAAATAGTTTTTTTGAGTGCCACCAGGTGTACCAAAAAAAAAAAAAAAATTACCAAGTTGAACAAACATAATCTTTAATTAATATCAAGATGCTCAATATGTGAAGCATTCAAATGCAAAATGTGCTGGAAACATTATACACAGCTGCTTGAAGCATGTCTTGGGAAATGGCTGCAACATGTTGTATTATTCTTGCCATCAACAACCAATTGAACATTGTCTTGGTAAACTCGGCTTTTCAAATAACCCCAAAATTAAAAATCACATGGGGTGAGGTCGGAGATCGTGGTGGCCAAGCATTGGGAAATGTTTGAGTAATTACTCTGTCCTTACCAAATGTGGTATACAAGAATTGCATAGCTCTACATGAAATCCCATCCTGCATGAAGGTTATGGAGTCTAAGCAATTACCTACTTGCAAAGTCGGAATAATCTTTGCGGTGGAGAAATCTGTGTAATGTGGTCTATTCACCAATCAATGCACGGGGCCTTGAAGATCTCCTGAACAAAAAAATGGTCCGATTATAAAGTTGCGGTAAATCCACACCATATAGTTACTTTGTCGGAGTGTAGGGACTCAGCAAGCACAGCAGTTGGATGTGTCAGAATCCATATTCGGCTGTTGTTCATATTCACTCCTCCTTGTAGGGAAAAAGGTGCCTCATCAGTCCATAAGATTTTTGAAGACCACCTGTCGTTGAGCTGCATCCTTGCCAGAAATTGCAAAGTGAAGTTGTTATGCTGCTCAGTTGTCACATGGTTGCAGTTCCTGCACCCTCTAAATTTTATAAGGATAACATTTCAGGATGGACCATAGAATTTTAGTGATAGTTGACTATGAAACTTGCAGTTGCCGGGATATGTGTCTGATACTAACTATGAGTATCTCTGAATATGACTGGATTTCTGCAACGATAAGTGCGACTTCTTCCACATTGCATTCTGCAACAGGCTGCTGGCCTCTACTCGGAGTTCACCCAATTCACCTGTTTCTTTAAAATTTCTTTATCATATTCTTCAGTCCATTTAGTGACGATGATCTTTGTTATTTCTTTCAAACGACGACATTGCTGCTTTTTTGGTAAAAGAGTTTGGTAAAAGAGAAGAAACCCATGGTTACTTCTGTGATTACAGGAATACATCGCAGATGATTGGCTGTAATGTCAGAGAAATTAGCATTTTCTCACACTTTTTTTTTTTTTTTTTGCACACCAACATCACCCGGTAGCAAAAAGAGAATTTTTTATTTGCAAATTCTCTTCCCCGTGTGTTTATTAAGGTACCCATCAATTTTCGTTGTGATCTGTCGAGCAGATCTTTCTCTACCACAGACACTTAGAATCAGATTAGTTCTGTATGAATCTTTGTAATATAATATAATATAATATAATATAATATAATATAATATAATATAATATAATATCTTAACTGAAAGACATAAATACTCTCTACTTCTTCTTTAATAACAATATTTCGTTCTCCTATACAAGGAACTTCTTCAGGTTACATAATTAGGAATTTAGAAAAGAAATCCTTTTGCATATTGTTATTACAGAAGAGGTAGAGGGTATTTAGGTGTTATTATAGAATGTAAGAACAGTAGTAGTAAGAGGATAATAGTTATTACTTTACTGAAAGGATGTTAAAACAGAAGTCCCTTTGCTGATGGCTTATAATGAAATTACATATTTAAATGCTTGTTGTTAAGATTATTAACCTCTGTTAATAAACTTTTATTTTTATTTCTGTTTTTGATGAATTTTTTTGTTGTTATTTATTTTTGTTTCTTTTTATGTATGTTTTCTTGATGCAAATTTTTTTTAATTTATCAAAAATATTATTATTTGGTGTTGTTTTGTTTTAATTTTTTTTGTACTACATCTGTGTGCATTGGTGTTACTGAATTGAACGATCCAGTTGGATAAAGAAAAATCCCACGGAACTACAGCTTTATAATAGTTGCATGGTTAAATAGATGATATTTTTATGTATTTTACATTGTTATGCTTGTTGTTTATATAGTAATGATTCATCCAATATAATTTCCATTGGCATTGTGTCTTAAGATAGTTATACCGGTACAATGAATCACAGAAAATCCAATTCTATAAAAATTGATGAATATTTCATCGTTCGGTTGCATAATGAGAGGAAACTTAATATTTAATATTGTTTTACAGTATCTTTTTTGTAAATTAGAAACTGATAAATATTTCTGTAGCAAAGTCAATATTTGATCTTAATTTTTGAATGAAATAGTGGCTCACTTCTCTGCATTACTCTTTGTTTATCTGGTCAGCCCAGAGTGGGAGTATAGGTGTGGCTAAAAGTTTCCTATCATAAACTGCTTCTTGGGTGGAATGCTCCGATTTATTGGCAAGGGGTGGGAATGTAACAGAAAGTAAAGGAAATTCTGTCCAGAAAAATACCCGGTAGAACCTCTGCCTTTTACCCTAACCTTCTCTTAAACATTTGAGAGAGAATAGAAATGAAAATAGTTCAGTTCTTATTTATGATTTGAAGTTGTACTTTTATTGGAACTTTTATAATTTAGAACAAAAATCTGTGTTAATTGCTTGCTGGCAGGTTAAAGTATCATACTTCTCTAATATCTACAGCTTACTAGGGATGGTTCATAAGGCTATTGACCAGTGGTTCCCAGACTATGCACCATGGAATATTTCAAATTTTTGAGGGAATTATAGTTCTCCATGTTGCATAAGGTGATAACTTAGGTGAAAAAAAAAAAAAAAATTGCTGAGACACTAAAGGTACCATGAACAGAGAAAGTTTGGGAGAGGTAGAATTTGAAGGAAGACTCAATAATACCTCTTCTAATTTCTCAATTAGCTTAGCAGAGTGGCATTGCACTGCCATTCAATGATTAGATTAATCAACCACTGCTGTACAGTTTATACAGTAGCTGGTTCATAAAGATAGCAGATAGTCTAAACTTATAAGTAAATTGTCAGTTTTTCAAGGTAATTAGCGATTCATGAATATTGATGCCCCTAAGCTCCACAAATAAGGGACTAATTTCAGCAAAATCAGCAGGAAGCTCAAATTCTGTAAGATTTATCTCCCAGTAAAATTTCAGCATTCTAAAATAGATGATTTTAGAGATATCATGATTATACGTTCAATATCTAGCAAAAGCAATAGGATGTCCCTTTTAATAATAAAAACCTCCTTTAACTTTTTTTTGCTTCCTGGATGAAAACGTTTGAATTAAAATATCAGATGGCAGACAGACAGATTTGGTGGGTGTACACTTAAATTTGCATTTAAAAACAGTTTTATTCTAACTTTTTTTCCCTCTTTCTAATCTATAGAGATGTTATGAATGTTAGACCAAATTTGTAATATTTTTAGAAGGAATGAAAGATTAACAGATTTTTTTATTCTGTTTATCCCCCCCCCCCAAAAAAAAAATTGTTGATAATTTTAAATATTATAATAGCCAAATTAAGCTAAAAGAAGTTGGGATACTTCTTTTTATTATTTAATATTTATTTTACAACTTAAATAAAAGGAAAAATGTGTAATTTAAAAATAAAAACTTTACATTTTGTACTGATTAAGATAATATCAAGTCAATCTTCAACTCAATTTCAGAAAAAAAAATAAACAGAATTTCATTGATTACTACTAACGATGCCATTTTCATTTACATCATCAAATATAAATAAATAAATATATAGCAATGAGATATTAGACTATCTTATCCTCAATCCACCGGAGTACATCTAGGATGCTTTTTAAGATGAACAGGCCACTCATACATTCGTTCTACAGTAGAAACCGTAATGTTATCTTAATAAGCAAGATTGTACTCAAAATAGCAATTCACTGCTTTTTTTATTATTGAACAACTTTATTTGTAGCATATAAATGCACTAGCAAATTTAATGGATTATGTTGCAATAATGCAGTTCATACGACAGAATTACTTTGTGTCATAATCATTGTTCAAGTAAATGGAATTTCAGTATTACTTTGTTTCTTTCCACAAGCAATACTTTTTTTTTTCATTACTACTATTACAAGATTTTAGAAAACTGTAACTTTTGCTTAATTTCTTGCCATATGGAGTTAGGAATGTATGCATTAATACTTAATACATATATTATTTTTAGCATATCCATTTCAATAGCTTAATGAATGGTATGCAATGAACAGTGATAAGATATCTCAGATATGCTGTTATAATTAACTGTACCCTCCAATGCAAAGCATTAGGCTTAATGTCATACTAGATTATGACTACAACATTTTCAGTTAATGAATTAGGTAAATCAGATTCCAATTTGTACACTATCAGTAGGTAAATAGGAAGATAGGAAGGTATCAAAAATTGGCAAATGACCTATTACTTTTCATTCTAACTGCCAGTTAAAACTTGATCACATTTTAATGGTGGGTTTATACTACCATTTAAATTTTTTGTTGTATTTGGAATAATTGGTCCTAAAGGTAAAGAACCTGAAGTACTTAACCTTGATTCAAACACTGGGTGGTTAATCTACATTGGTGGTGTTTAAGCATTCTGATGATCATAACTTAAAATTTTGGTGGTAATTTTATCACCTTTAGATATTTATTCTGGAAGTTAATGTAAGGATTTCTAATATGATTCCAAATATTAATTTGATATAAACTGCATTTCAAAATGACAATCTGGGCTTTGAAAAAAAAAAAATAAAAAACGTTTAAATTAAGGTGAAAACTTGGAAGTTGGCGTGCACCAACCATATATTTATCAGAAGTGCTATTTTGCTGGCTATTTGAAACAGAGTAATGCTTGTTACCTTGCCGACCTAGCGTTTTATTTCTTTTTTTTTCCTCGTTAATTATCCCTCAAAAAAAAAAATAAATAAAAAAAAATCAGTTTCCTCATTTTAAGACATTCACGTCAGTTACCCACGTTTTATTACAAAATAAAAATAAAATAAAATAATAAAAAAAAGAAAATTGATCAAGTTATTTCGAAATCATATCAAGACATTCACATTCTTATAGAATACTATAAATTACCAATGGAAAAAGTACATGTTTTTTGGATACACTTTTTCTCAGGGATACGACTTGAGGGGGGGTGGTGTCAGAAATGGATTCTGATTATTTTCAAAAACAAAATTCTCCCGATTATAGTTTTAGGTTTTTTCCTCGGTTAGTCATAATATGATCCGCTTCAATAATCATTTTCTTTTAAAACTTTTAAAGATTCCTATTTAGCTAGAACATTTTGGCTTCAAATCCAAAATGGTGAATGGGTGAAAGATGTTTGAGGTTATGGCGAATAAGAATTATAATAAGGAAGGTAGTACACCAATAATAACGTGTAAACCATGGAAGTCTGTTGCTATGAAGAATGTAGATCCTTAAGCAGCATCAGCAATAGAGAAAGGGGCTTCATAGTATTCAAAAGCTTGAAGGGCTGTCAAGTATAAACCTAGAATTACAGTTAAAATTAAGCCTTGATTTGTTTGCGAAAAGTTAGCATTAATAAGGCTATGGTGGGCTCATGTAACTAACTCCTGAGGCTAATAAAATAGCAGTATTTAAAAGGGGAATTTGGAATGGTTTAAATGGGATAATACTAACAGAAGGTCATTTTATACCAATTTCAATAGTTGGAGCTAATCTTCTATGAAAAAAGCTAAAAAAAATGACACAAAAAAGAAAAAATGAATAAAATTATTCCTCATTTAATCCTGTTACTACTATTGAGGTGTGAGCTCCTTGGAGAGTTCCTTCTCGGGAAATGTCTCGTCATCATTGATACATGTTTTGAAAAGAGCCGTTTGGAGTAGGGAAGGTATTGAAAATATAGCAAAACTTCGACAATATGGGCAAAGTTTTAAAATAAATAAATTAACTATATGTGCGCTCAGTTAGCAACACATAGTAACCATGATAATAATTAGAAGACTTCTATTGACAGTAGCGCTTTACTAAAAAAAAAAAGTAACACAGCGCTTCTATTTCTTTCTCTATTTGAAGTTAACATTCCATTTAACTTTTTTTTTTTTTTAAGAGAGAAAGGGGAGTTATGACTAATTCATATTTTAAGTTGGTCCACACATAATCGTATCAAGTATTAAGAAATTCGTTTTAGTGTGATGCCAGTTCTAAAACAAGAAATCTGAAATAGTTACACTTCGCATGCTTAGTCCTAATAAATAAATAAATAAATAAAAACTATATGTAGAACATGACAATTGAAACGAAATGACAATCAAACAGCGGAAAAGTGGCAAGATACCAACTTGATATTTAGACGAATCTAGATGTTTTATCGAAATTTCTCCAATTTTTATAATAGTTATTATCTAAAAAATATGTTCATTATAAATAGTTAAAAGTAACTTATCAGTTTTGACTGACTTGGATTGTAGTGATTTTTTTTATACAACAAACCTGTCCGAAAGTTATTATTTTGCTTCAATAGAACAGATGGACGGATCATAAATATGACGGATAGATGAAAATGGTGATCAAAATTACTATTAAAGAAAAGATAAGTTTAAGGAAATTTATTGTCCAAAGGATGGAGTTTTTTTTTTCAGATCTTATATATATTTCTCAAAATTCAACAAGATTAGAAACATAATTAAGATTAATTATAATTTGGCACATTATTGTATATATTGTAATAAATTAATAGATCATATTAAATACCAAACTTTCTATTCTCAAATTTTTGTATTTAAAAAGACTGCCAATTTCTTTTTTTTTAATATATTTTTAGTCCCATTCCTCTCATCACCAAAACAAAAACAAAAAAATAAATAAAACAGATGACTTCATAAAGTGAGTGCTGAGGCTTTCCAGTGTCTGGAATTCTAATGGCATTGGCTGCTTTGATTGATTAAAAATTTCTATTTTGGCCGCACTAAGAATAAAAGAAAATGAATGTCATTGAAATAGCAGTCAGTAGTCTATTCCTGTCTCGCTATAGTATAGAAATATTCTTTTATTCTTCTTCGTGTAAGATGTCAATACGGTCCAGCAGTGGTTCGAGAAGAAAAGTTACAATGGTGAAAAGGTGGAGTTATCACCAGAAAATGTACTGTAGTACAGCATCAGTATCCGCAGAATATTACACGTGTGGTTGTGGAAGAGGAACTATCTCTATATTGATAAATGTTTCAGGCCTCGGCCCATACCTTAGGAACCCCACTTATGCGCATGTGTAAGACATTAAAAAAATAAATAAATTAATATTCATTATTCTTAACAAATATGTATTGATTTAGCCAAAAAGATTAGATATCTTCAGAGGAATCTATTTAAAAACAAAAACAAAGACTTATTTATTTATCTCTGTTTATTGCTAGGAGTATAAATGAATTCGTTTATTCGAAGGCTAGATTATAAGTTCGAGTGAAAATTCTAGTATCATTTAGCAAAGGACCTTGACCATCGGTTTTTTTTTTTTTGGGGGGGGGGGGGGATGAGTACTTTGATGTTGTCTCTGTTTCGTGAACGTGACAATGCAACATAAGCTGGCCATGAGAAAATACCCCTCTCAAAAAACCTCCCATGATTACAAATGCGAGCGTACACAAGATAGATCTGTCCTGTCGTAAATGTGAGCTTTACAGAGCAGCTCTCCTCCGTTAAACACAGGGGAAGAGCGTCACGTTACACCCAGACAGACAGATCTGGAAAACTAAATAAGAGATAATTATGTAACATTTAATAAGCCGGAAATTGTTAAAAAAGAAAGGAAAATGTTTTTTGAAGACAAGGGTATGGTTCATTTATAGCGCATAGTCTGATAATAAAAAATGATATAATTTGTTGAATATGAAAATCATTTTGTTTTTATTTTCACTTAAAAAAAGGAATTAATGAAATGCAAATGTAATTAACAACAATAATGAAATTAGAAAAACCTTAGCTTTTGAAATTGTTTAGTATTACATCCTTTTCAAATATACGTGCATTTACATTTACATTTCGAATGTTTCTTTCCTTAATGATGCTATAGAATAAAAGAAAAGTAAACTTATAAGAAAAAATATGGTGCATTCACAAATCTAAAGTAAAAACAAGAAAAAAAAATTAAGAAATTCATGTGCTGGCCTCCGCCAGCCTCAGTGAATTTTCTATGCGCATTTAAATAAAAGCGCCTAAAATATATAATCACACTAAAAGCTGAGATCAGGTGTTTACTAGGTGACATATCAGAACAGCTGTTTCACATTTAAAAGTAAACCCGTATTTGATGTTGCTCAGTGCTCACTAGCAATGCCATTTCATATTTATCACAATTTCAATTCATTGAATGATTTTTGGATGCTGTGATTTCATAAGGAAAGTAAAATTGGCTTTCCTGTGGCTACATCTAAGCTTTCATAGCAGTGGCGTATATAGAATATATTTTCGGGGGGAGGGGGCCGACACCCCATGGAAACCTATCTGTTCAACCAAAAAAAAAAAAAAAGGGGGGGGGGGGGTTTTGGGGGGGGGGGGGGGGGCGGGCCAAACAATCTATTCAACTAAACAAAAAAAACAATGAAAATCTTTCTGTTCAACCAAATAAAACGTTCGGTGGACATATCTTCCTTATTTCGGGAGGGGCCCGGGCCCCCTCGGCCCCCCCCCCCCTTATATACGCCCCTGTTTCATAGAGTGGTAATTCTTCTCTACAGGTGATGGCGTTAAGTCCTGTGATTAATATTCTCTTTGTCTTAAGCCTTTTGTCTTAGAATAAATGAATAATGTTTGACAACATGCTTAAACATTCGTAAGCTTCTTTCTCTAAGGGTGTATTTGATGGATTGCAGTTTGTTGCATTTGTCTTTTTTTATTTTTCCCTCAGAATACATCTGCAGTGTACTCTGCATTTACTACAACCATACTATGTTAGGATTTTTATGTTGATATCTTGAAGAGAGTCAAATACTTGTTCATTCCAGTTGAAATATCTAAAAACTATTATTAGATGATATCAACGCTTTATTATAATAAACCTATATATAAAATTTAATTTTAAGATGAAGTAATAGAACGATGGATTAAGATACCTATTGTTAGTTATTTAACAGTATTCTTAAGATGTTAACTAGAGACCTTACAATATTATTTAAGAACTAGAGTTAGATTTGTTGATATTAAGAGCTTGTATGGAGTACGGTTTTCATAGTTGTAGTGTGATTGGTCGATACACAAACAATATGATTCGCATATTAAGAGAAAAGCTGATCGAATTCAGTAAAAGCTCTTTGGATCCTTCAACGATCTGTAGTTTTAATACTTGTAATCTAAGAGGTGATTATTTTTAATAACTTTCTTTAGATTTTGCTTTCTTGTGATAACTAGTAATGAAAATAAAAAGAAATAATAAATAAAACTGATGAGAAGGGAAAGAATTTGCAAAGGAGAATGGGCAAACTCTATGGGAATTTGCCCCACCCTCTGAAGTGGTAAGATATATACCTATAGAAAAATCTCCTTACATAGAACATATGTTATTATTACGACTCGTCGCAATTATTAATCCGTTCGGAGTTATATACGTCTAGATATGACGTTTGAGTCATTGATTCTGACGAGTGTGGGTGACAGGGAAACCAACCACCTACAGCCAAGCACCCCCCGCCTGTAGGTGGTTGGCTTCTCTGCCACCCACACTCATCAGAATCAATTACTCAAACGTCATATCTAGACGTATATAATGCCGAATGGACTAATAATTGAGACAAGTCGTAAAAATAAGAAAAATGTTCTATTGATGGAGATGTTCCTTACGTATATATCTTATCGCTATACAGGGGTGGGGCAGATCTGCCCATTTTCCTTTCCCTCTTCAATCAGTAGGAATGCTTTTTTTGACGCAATGAAAAAGTGCTCTATTGTGTCATTGACTTAATCCAAGTATAGTTCATTAATAATACAGGAAAGATACTTTGTAAAACTTCAAATAAAAAAAGAAGACTAAGTTTCCTCCATTATTGTGCTTTTGATAGCAATTTGAAATTTCAAATTAATCTTTTTTAACTTTGTAATTTTATTTAAGTTTTCCATAAAATAAATTAATTTATTATTAATCTTAAGTTTAGACTTTAAAAGTCTAATGCATTAAATATATTATATCAATCAAAGTTATATTGGATGATCATGAAATATTTGTAATATTTATTGAATTATGCTTTGAAGACTTGCATGAAGCAGGGCAAAGTGTTGAAATATTAGTATTTACTCAGAAGCAATAAATAAAATCTGGCTTGGTTAACATTGTTCATTTAATATTTGAAACAATCTTCAATCTTTGAAGCTAATTAATCCCGAACATAAAGCGATCTAAATTTAAAATTTCTGTTAAAAAGAGTAAAGCTTTTATTATCCACTCTGTCCCTAATTGAATAGAATGCCTAGTTTGTTTTAAGTTTAGTGTTTGTTTGTATGTGCTTTCTCCCTCACCAACCAGAAGGCACAGTGATCACCCACTCCACCCCCAATTTGCCTCTGTGGGGACAGATTGGTGGGGCACATTCCCTCCCACGGGCAAAAGCTCGAACTGTTCACTCTATAAGCATGCCTTTCTACCAGTACTCTTCCTTGGGCATCGATCTGTTAGAAAATAACAATAATATCGATGGTGGTGGTGACGGTGGTGGCGGTGCTTCTGAATATCCTATCGACACTTCTCATTTGCTTGTGGGTGCTTGTGCTACACTTCCACGCACAGCGCAGGCGCACAGTTTGAGTCGTAGGGATCTCGTGCTGGAAGGGGTCTCTTATCGCGAAAACACTTTGGTCCTGCGGCCGTTGGAGACGCACCGGCGAACGCCGACGGGCTCCCCTGTAGTCAAACGAATACGCAGGAACCGCAGAGAGACTGTCGAGAAACGAAGTCGCCTTCGCAGTCCCGATCGCTTGCCATGTGATAAAGAAAACAAGCAGTTCAATTATTGCTCCCATTTCGACTGCAAAGACGACTTGGACGCGTTCAAAAGCGAATCTGCTTTTTTGACGACAAGTCTAGAAGATTTATGTATGGTTGCGCCACAGTTCGAAGATGATGACTTGGCAACAATTGATTCTGTGAACCGAAGCTTTCATAGTGATTCGAATAGTGATATTTTACTTAACGTTAATGATAAAATTGTTCCTGAGGGGGATGACTATAAGCTAGTTTTCATTAGTTCTTCCTCTTCTAAAAGTTCTGGTCTTAATTCTATAGATAGTGGTAGTGACGACACGTCAGTTAATAGCTCTCGCCGTGTTTCCTCCCTCCTTGACGAGAATGAAGCCCTGGTCTACATTGGAGAGGCCGACTGGGAAGCGGAACCAGTGCCAAATGAGTCGAAAAACGATGGCGATGGCAAAGATGACGATCACGAGCGTGCTTCGACGCCCACTCGAGGTGAGCTTAATCCCTCTGAAAATCTATCCAGGCACACTGAACTTACTCCTTCAGAAATGGATACTCTGAACTCCACTCTAGTCATTAGATGCGAAGGCGGAGACGAACCTAGATTAAACACATACCACGATATTATCGAAAGCTTTAGTCCTACTCATAGCTTGGATGAAATGGTGACCTGTGATCACGTGCTACTTAAAGATCTAGACTCGAGCAGCGAGTTGTCATGCGTTCATTTGACCTCGTCTGAAGAGTGCAGCTTTGATGAGGCAGCAGAACGGTTGTGCTTACCGGGCGACAGTGTCAGAATATGGCATAGTCCGCAAGAAGTCGGCTTTACCTTAAAGAGTAACATACAAATTCAAGATGGTGCTACTTCTCTTCTTACTCCTACTAACCAATCTGTTCACGATATTAATAGTCAGGAATTGGGTGGCAGCTACTTAGAACCTTCTAGTAGTTCTTTAGTTAGTGCAGTACATGCTTACAATCAGGCTCACGGGAATTATTATTTCAGTAGATCAGACTCTGCTCGTTCCAGTGGTGAAAGAAGTATAGAAGAAATGTGTTTCGCTGATCATGTGTTTGAATTTCCGAATAGAAATACACAGGACTTAGATTCAATCAAGAGCGTTGTTTCAGAAATAAATTCCTACATGGGAAATCTATCAGACTATTCCCTTTTACAAGACAACGCCTGTTTATCTGATAACAACAGTGTGATAAGCTCTCCTAATCAGAAAGATAAAATATTTACAGAAGGGTGTAACCGTTTCAGCTTGACAAATGAAATTGCTAGGCCTTATTCTTTCTCTGCTGATTTGTTGAGTTCAGGTGATGTAGAAAGTGCAACTAGTCAATCGTGCGATGGAGAGACTGAAAAACCTATCAACTGGGAGGCAGCTGTTGTGAAAGCCTTAGAATCCACTTCCGCTCTTAGTGCCAGCGATGTTAGTGAAATTGATACTTGTAGCAGCACTGTGGGGACAGAGGCAAGTGTCATCGATAGGCTAGAATTGGAAACGATGTCTTCCAATCAAGAAATAACTCTTTCTGAGGAATCGACGCCCTCTGTCGATGGAGAATGGGAGTACACTGTCATGTCGGAACAGTCCGGGGAAATGGCTGTCGAAGTGAACATAGACTTCGGTGCTGATACGGAATCACAGATAGACGCGAACGTGGAAACGCAGAGCATCCACTGCACAGTTGATGACGACAGCTTATCGATTTGTGCATTTTCAGAGGACGGGACTCTGAGCACCGATAACTTGGACATGGAAAACGTAACAAACGATTTTGTTAGTGCTAAAGAAAGTATAATGACTGCAGTTGTTTCTTTTGATGAACCAGATAACCAGATTCAAAGCACGACTGATGTAATATTTAAGCCTGTCGATCTTAAAATGGCTTCTAAGAATTCTATTTCTCAGGTGCATGCTTTGAGTGACTCTGATTTATCAACAGAAACAGTTGCAATGGAGATTCTCAGTTCGGAAAGCTCCTCTGAAACAGACATTACTGTTTCCAACGTTAGTATCAGGCCTCCAATCAAACCAATGCACACAGATCATTTTCAGAATGAAATTAAAGGCAATGGTGTAATGACAAGTGAATTTAGACATGTTAATTCTGTTTTTTCAGCTGACAAGGAAGGTGATTGCGTCTCAAAGTCGTCTGGTGATTTGTTTTGCTCTATTCGAGTGGACGAGTCGAACTGGCTTGCTTTCCCGGAGGGTTTATTCATGGACTCAGAGGACAGCGATGACAATCTCAGCACAGCAAAGTCATCAGAAACCGACATGAACACATGCGATGCTGAAATATCCAGTGTAGAAACTGACTCCACAAAGAATGGCCTCTTCGGATCAGAAACTGAACACGATTTCCTGGACAGGGACACGGACACCAACACAGAATCAGAAACAAGTTCGCTAAAAGACACAGAAAACGCCATGGTTTTAGAAGCACTGGATGAAGACGTAGCCTCTGTAGCCAACAGTCTGAGTCCCTCACAGACAATCTCCATGTCTCCTGTAGAAGAAGAAAATTCTGGCAATCTGGTTTATTATCTAGGTCCCCAAGGCGCACAAAAGGTATACCTGGTAAAATCAGATACAAGTGAAAAGGACTCGTATGAGTTAGGATCGTTTGAAATCAAATCGAGCGAATCCCTGGAGGATTTAAAACCTACAGACGAAACTTCAAGTTTTGTATTAGAAAATATCTGTTCAGAAGATCGAGTGGAATCAGATACCGATTCACTCGATACAGTGATAGAATGCGAAACTTTCACGAGAATGAGGCAGCTTGCTATCAGACAAAAAATACTCGTTGCCAATTTGGAATTAGAGTCGGATGTATTGCAAGAAAATAGCGACGAAATCTGTCCTTCCAACGAATTATTGCGAGATTTAGTCAGTCCAGAGTCATTTGTAGATGTTGAAAGCGAGGATAAAATCGTAGCAGGAAAATTAGGTTCTGATATTGTACTGAACACAAATGAATTTGCGACAATGCATAATGATTCAGTAGATGCCATAACGGAGATGATGTTTGAATCTTCTTGCCATAATAATAGTGCCATTAATATTAAGGAGGTTCTACTTAACCAGACTGCTCCCACTGAAAACAATCAGCTGTCTCGTAGTGTTGCAAATGTGGAGGACTCTGAATTGTTGGCAGCTCCTGATACTACTTTGGTCACAACCGATATTTCATCCAACTTGTCACCTACAGATAGAAAGACAGAACTTACCGATGGAGACTTAGTACCTGAACACATTGATGGAACTGAAAAATCCTCTGCACTGAAAACAGTTCAAAATGATAATGTTTCAAGCGATTTGCAAAAGGAATTAACATGCGACATTGAAAGACAGCAAACAGAATCAGCTGATGGAAATCCACAGCCATCTTCGGAAGATATGCTTACGGACAGCATACTTGGTGCGAACATTCAGCAAAATGATGTACGAAATCAGTCGGCCAGTTCCTTAGAAAAAGGAGGAGCAGACTTACAATTAAAATGCGAAGAAGAACAGGTCACACGACCCTCAACAGAAGAAACAGATATTTTACAACAAAAATCTGCTTCTCCAGAAGAAATAACCTGCAAACAGGTTACCTTAGAACTTAAATCGAATTTGGAAAAAGATGAAAAAATGGTAAATATTGTAGATGATAAGCAAAGAAACGAATCTCCTGTAATTACAAAAGAATGTGATTCCACATCTGAATCTTTAACTAAGGATTTTGAAAATCTTTTTTCGGAAACTCAGTCAGAACTGAATACTAAAGAATCTCACATAGAATCCTCTGTTCCTCTCGAAGCAGCAGTACAGTTAGACGATAGCTTAATGGAAAATGCTACAACAGCTGTTTCATTGGAGTCGACAACTCTTCCAAAGCATTTAGCCGAAGTCAAGGAAAGTTTTCAGGAAATGTTCCCTGTAGAATGTATTTATGTGAAAGTGCTGGAGGATGAATCTCTCATACAGAATAAAGAGGATATAAAAGAGACAAATGCTTTGGCAGCAGATGAAATACTTGAAGGTGCTGAGGAGGAGCTGGACTCTTCGAAACCAAACGTTGATGTCTCTACTTTGCAACATCTCATTGAGCAGTCGAGACAAATAACGCAAAGCGATTTGAATCAAAATGAGAAGGAAACAACAGTTGAGCCACAATCGGTCCTTGAAAAGTACTTTACCATGAGCCTGAGCGAAGAAAAGCCACACAGGAACAAAAAACCTCTTTACATCGCAAAAGTCGAAGAAAAAGTGAACGAAAAAGACGAAATGGAATCTCCAGAAATCGACTCCATATCGGAAATTACATCGGAGAAGTGCGAATCGGAAACCTCTGAGCATCTGGATGAATCTATCGATGATTCGGACACGACATTCAGTGAATCATCAGACGAAGCTTACTTTGATCGCGAAGAGGAACTGCGAGGATTCAGTCGCACAATTGACTTAAGTCTTCATACGATTATTGAGGAGAGCTGTGAGGAGAGCGAAGCTGAAGACACCAGTCCTAAAAATAAACTACTTAAACCCGATCCATCCGATTTAGAGAAGTATTTCAGCTATACTATTGGCGACACACAAAGGAAAGCGAGTAACGAAGATAGTAGCGAATTCAGCGACACTTATTCAGAGACATCAAGCTCTATTTACAGCGAAGGGATTGATCAGATTGACGAGGACATTGATCCAGCTGTCCTCGCCTCTTCCCGACTAGAGAAATACTTCATGACTGGATTTTTAGGGCTCGAGCGCTATAAGCCTTTCGAAGACCCTGAAGCAACGGATGAATGCAGCGAGAACGAATCGATTCACAATAGCCCTCATTCCAAACGAAGAATGATTCACAAATCAAGCGCCGACCACAAAAACAGAAAGAGCGCTGAAAATCCATCGACATCTCCAAATCGCCCCTTGCGGTCCCCTAGTCAAGCCAGTTCATCTTCGACTCTGAGTGATACAGATGATAGGCACCTATCATCGGAAGATGACGGGTCAGAAGTGCCATTCGAGAAAAACGACGGATTCGACACGATAAAGCGTAAAAAGAAACTGGAATCGGAAAATGCCGAAGAAAAGGCCCACTTGGCCAATAGAATGCAGAAGAAAGAGGAAGACAAACAGGCCGAAAAGAGAAAGGAAACGGAAACCAAAGAGGTCGTCAGAAAGTCGTCAAAATGTGTTACCGTGTATGATGATACATTAGAAAGCAAAGAAGCCAAGAAGACTAATGAATGTTTAGAGTTAGAAAGGAAAGAAGATTTTAGTGAAACGGAGGATAAACCTTTCGAAAGTTTGGATGAGTTAAAGGATATTATCATTACGAACGATTTTTCAACTAATGTCCAGCAAACAATTAGGCTTTTGACTGCTGAGAATCTTTTAGCTGCTGGGAATGCAATCTCTGAACTTGATAAAAGTAAGATATTGTGTGGATTGGATCGCAAACAACAGAGCAGAGACAGTGGCTTCATTGGCAGCTCCGATGATTTATTGAAAGACAGTACTGATGAATTAGATGATTCTGTAGTAGATGAAACTTTGCTCGGAGCTGCCAGTACGCTTAGCAAAGTCCAACCGGAAATTGTTCTTACAGTAGATTCAGATCCAAGCAGCGATAAACTGGAAGAATCCCAAGTTAATAAGAAGGTGGTTGGACGAGAAAATTCTGGTTCTGACGACGAAACCCGCTACATTGTAAGTCAATTGATGGATCAGATTACAAAAAGCCTTACTGTAAGGATTAACGGAAGCCCTCCACTTCCACGTGCGAAACCTCCCCAGTTAGAAGCATTCGAAGCAGAACTAACCAAACTGATGCAGACAGTCCCCGGTATTGATGCTACAGTGAAGGAAATAGTGGAAGAACTGAGCAGCACTGATTACTACAGCGATTCGTACGAGTCATCCGATTACACTAGCAGCGAACCTGATGGACCCTCCCGGTTGGGCTTTCTTAGACGTAGTTTACGCAGCAGTATGAGAAGTAGCAGGAGCACAGAGGATGGGCGTTTGTACTGGCCAAAAGAGTCGGGCTCAGTTCAAGATATGCCGAATATGGTGTCTGATTTACCGGGTGGCGAAAGTGGCTTACGAGAACCCGATGACGAGCTGCGAGGAGAATCCCCTTTCACACGAGATACACTCTACATCTATGAAAAGTTAATGCTTTCCCTGAGCCGCATGGCAGAGCAGGCGTCCAAAGAGAGCAGCGACAGTGAACCCCCAGGCAATCAATCTCCTTCAAGTACACGCTCACACCCTTCTGCTACATTAAGAGCTGTGCAGCACATACGCGAGCGCCTCACTGCTCTCATGTACGAAGTGCACAGTAATGGGGAGGGCTCTCATTCCGCCAGGGTCAGGCGAAATAACAGCAGTTCGAGTAGTTCTAGCTGGATGGGAACTTACCCAATGGATCCGAATCCTACCTTGCACACCCTCTCCACTGGTAATCTCGATCGGGGAACTACAGATAGTCAATCCTTTGGCACACTGCATGCGGATATCACTCGTTGGCTGGCGAAACAGCCATTCCATAGCGGGGATGAACAGTCCATT
Organism: Thereuonema tuberculata; assembly: GCA_023159025.1. NCBI lineage: Eukaryota > Metazoa > Arthropoda > Chilopoda > Scutigeromorpha > Scutigeridae > Thereuonema > Thereuonema tuberculata. Next base: position 231,050,086 of record JAFIDM010009631.1, read on the forward strand.
AGTTCCACCAGCTCCACCAATTACGAGTCGGAGGACAGTCCAACCGATACAGAACTGTCCATTGATTCTGATGACGTAATCAGTCCGTTAACATTCACTAAAAAAGACTCCAAATTAGGGAAGGGAGGCATGCCCAAATTAGAACGGTCCAGCAGTGATATAACCATTGTTGATGATGATTTATCCTTTCGATCTTTAGATACTCCCGAAACACTTTTCGCCACTCACAAAATAGGAGAGGAACCAAACCCCTACCAGTTGGAAAACAAAGACCAGCATTTGACGGAATCGAGCTTGAATCGCCTGAAGACTTTGCAGGAGAGAGGAGTTATGGATCTGCATTATTTCGTTACGCAAGGAACTAACAACGAGTACGAAGTGTGGCAGAGCCTAGTGATCGACGAAGAAAAATTCAAAGCTGATGGTCTGGGATCTGTCACAGGCGGGAAACTGCCAGTGGGTGAAATAAGATCGGTGGCCCGAGCACGGCATTTACTGGATAGCTTGAAGTCGTCGAGCAGTGATACGTTGCAGTGTATTTCAGAAGAGGACCTGGACAGCAAACCCAGCAGCAGTCGAACTTCAGTTATTGGCTCATCTACGAATATCTGGTCGTCCCAGTCGTCTCTGGCCGAAGGAAAAAGAGGCTCGATGGAGGCGTTAGGAAGCCCACCGCCTCCAGAGAACTTAGCTCAATCTCCTCTCCCCATATCTGAATTGGACGAAACCAACAGGGAATACCAGCAGTCTGTCAGTTTACCGACTCATGACGGGTCCTGGATGTCCGTTGCCCGGCGAGCGCACAGTTCTGGCCATCTCATCTCTGTTGCCGATAACAGCATTTCCGACGAAGAAGCGAAAGTGCGCAGACAGTATCGCTCCTCGTTCCACACCGAAGTACTGGGGCCTCGTGAAATTAATTTGGGGAAAGAATGCTCCGACTTCAGGTCATCCTTTCATCTGTGGGTTGATGGGGGCTCTGAAAATTCAACCAGTAAACCTACATTGAGGGCAGTCTCCGCTGACCCTCTGCCGCAAGATTACGTATGGCTTCGACCAGTTGAACGGATTTCAGAGAACCAGTCTGAAGGCAGCTTTGGTGATGTTGCGCCTGGTGAAATCACTCTTTCGGATCGCCAGCTGAATAAAGCTGGCTATTCACAACGAAAATATGCTACTTTAACCAAAACTAGTAATCTTGATTCCTTCCTCCCTCCAGCTGAGGATACTCGACCCAAAGCCTCCACTCTTCCTCGCATAGGCCCTGATTTGCATGCTAATGTGTCTTTCCTCCATAAAACTCAAAGTAGTGTCTTAACTAACCCCCCACCACCTACAGCTGTCCCCATGCAGTATCGGTCCAGTGGAGTCCTGCCGTCCCACCAGCAGCCTCCAAGGGAAAAGGTCCGCTCTTGGCCAGGTATGTACGAAACTTTTAAAATTATATTACTTTGGGTTGTGTGGTAATAGTAAGTTATTGCTGTTTACGTAAAAACGAAAAATTACGTTATATTTTGAAAAGCAATCTGATTTTCTTATAGGAAAATTCAAATTTATTTTTATATCTGTTACTTTTTTTGTTGTATTTTAATAAACACCTCTTTCATATAGTGTTTTAGCTTCAAAACCACGCAGAGTATAATTTAAATATGATACTTTGTATGATAGTTATTTGTACCATGATGTAGGCAGAAGTGAACGATGCAACACTATCCAAGCTCTAGCAAACAGATGAACAATATTTTAAAAGAAGTTTTTAAATACAGTTCTTTGTTATTTATCAGGAAATGGAAAAAAAAAATTACAGTAAAACCTCTCAAATCCGGCCTAATGTGGCGCCCAGTAGGCCGGATTACAGAAAAGCCGGACTACCGAGTGTGTTCTTAAAATAACTCAATAGCTCAATTTTTGTGAAGACATAATGCTAGCTTTAATTAAATGCTAGCATTTTCATAATCTTGCACTCAAATGTTTATTAAAAACAATATAAATGTGCTTTTTCCGACACAAAGCTCTAGTGATATTTGTTTTGCAGATTCCCCTGCATCCAATCTCCTTAATGCATTAATCTTCTGTTCCATAGTGACAAAGTTTTTCTTTCTTTTTTCACTCATAATGAATACGCACGGATAGGGAAATAAAATAGGAAAACGAATTTAGTTATTAAAAGAAATCATTGGAATGGTCACCATCTTGGAAAATTTTCTCGCAACAACTGTGATGTTTCTAATACAACTAAAATGCCTCAGTGCAAAATAAACAACATAAAATTCGCTATAAAAGTCCTTCTGATCATTTTTTTTGTAGGACCAAAGCTTGTCGAGATATAAAGGATTTTATTTCTTGTCATATTACTGCGAAGGCAACGATACGCAGATCGATGCAACTGTTTAATATGCTTTCACGACGTCGTATTGTTAACCTTCCAAAGGCGAAATGGGTGATCAATCTTACAAGAGTCATCGTTTGTTATAAGACTCACCCCCACATTCATTACTTTCCTGATTATCTGAAATCGTTAAAAACAACTCATATAGGCAGATAAAAAGGCCTATTAACAAGAATGTTAAAATTCTCAGTAAAAATAAAAATATAAGAGCGACTAATTGGACTCTTAGAATACTGATATCTCATTAATAAAAAATAACGAGAAAAATTTTAGAGACGTATTTTAAATTTTTGTTTTCGGTTGATTAAATTTATTTTGAAGTACAATTAACTCTTAATGAAGGAAAGATTCAGTTGTAAAGTTTAAAGGAATGTAACTTATATATTTTTTATAATAATATTTAAATTATCGTCATTCGATATCAAAAGAAAAAAAATTGCATAGGAAAATTTCATTAATTAGATATATTAATAATAAAAAAAAATATCAAGATAAACTTTTAACCTTTTTTTTTTATTGCGATGCCTTTTATTTCTGGTTTTTTATATGAAAATATTATTAGTATTGGTAGTTAATGTACGTAATTCACCGCACCCCTACGTACCTATGGATCTAACAGGTCTGTGTGATCTCCGTCGTTATCCATGCAGAGTTGGATACGTCTCCGGGTCCTTCGACATTTTGCATAACATCGCTGGTGCTATGGTTCCAAAGGCGGCTCTCACAGCTGCTCGTAGTTCACCGTTAGTTGTTTTATGTCATGTTATGTTTTTTTAAAGGGCCTGTTAACGGTACAACCTATCTGGAAATGCTTTGGAATTGGTTAATACCTAACTGATTGAAATTGGAGTTATGGAGCGGGTTTGGTTTCAAGCATGACGGTGCGCCGGCTGTAGGGGTACGGTGACTAATGGCCCACCCTGTATACTCAAAATGGTGGCTTTATATCCCTTAATTGTTTATTTTTGTAGAAAGCAAATTTAGATCCTATGCTATGGAAACGAATTTGTAAGAACCTACGATAAACTAATAATCATTTACATAACTGTAATTATAATAAATCAAAGGCTTTGTGATTTTTCCCCCTTTAAACAAGTCCCTATTTTTTTTACACAATTTTTTGAAAACAGAAATGGCGTTTTAATAGTAGACATTTAAAATTATGGCAGTCTCTGGGTTACGGACGACCCGACTTAGGGCGTTCCGTACTTACGAACGGGACCAAGGCTCCCCAAAAGGATAATTTATAATAATATAATCAAATTAATAATTCGGGAGCTAATTTCTTCGATGCAAGTAAACAGACCTGCATGGCGGAAGCAGTTCGTTAGCGCAGCATTCACACCAGCGGCTGTCTCATTAGAGAGTTTTTGCCATAACGTGATTTATATACGGGAAACGCAAATGTCACGTGGACGAATACGGAAACCACAATAGCGGGCTCTGTCATGAAGAGAGTTTCATAACGTGAAAATTTACAATTCTCAATTGTCATCATGCCTACGGTTTATTTACGAAAAAAATAGCATTGATTTTTATAAATATCATTTAGTCAATGCATCGAATAGATAAACGTTTTTAATTAATTAAGATAGGAAATATTCTTTTTTTTTTTTTTTTTTTCATCGTTTTGTCTTTCTTTGTTATCAGTTTCGATAAATCAATTTCGATAAATAATTCAGTCTCGTTAAATCTCGATCAACGACGTTATGTTTACGAGATTTCAATCGCTTGTCGATTCAAATTTTCAAGCCGAAATTCTGTAATGATTTTGACTACTAATGTAATGTTTTCTGAAAGCATCCACGAAAACATAGGAAAAAGATGCCCTCCGATCGTGAAAATCATTTTTGTAATCGGTAATTTCGAATAAATAGATACAAATCGATTGGACTTCAAGTTCTACAATTCGTCACCAGGAACGCTAGTGTCGGAACTCATGTTTATCGGAACTCGTGTTTCCTATCGTAAAGAGATACGCTATTCGAGGAAAGTTAATGTGTCACGTTAACTGTATTTCCTCTACGGTACAGTGACGCAAGCGCAGAATACCAGTCATGTGACTTCAGCGTTACCGTATTAGAATAGCGAGCTGGGCAAAAACTCTCTATTGTTAATACGGTCACTTTCGCAGACCATCACTTTCGTCTTAACTTTTTTATTCGATTTTGTGAGTGTTTACCCTTATGTTCTGTTTATTTAAATTAAAAGAGCAGAGCAGCTTCTGTGACTTATTATTACAGTACAGGGGTATTACTATTATTAGCGTATATGCGTAGTTCATCCGAGATCCGAGTTACAAACAAATCCGACATAAAGACGTTCTCAGGAACGTATCTCGTCCGTAACCCGGGGACCGCCTCTATACCGAGCTTCCCTTTCTCTCTGAAAAACAAATCGAAAGAAAAAAAGTTATTTTCTCATTCCCAAAAGTAACTTTTTTTTTTTTTGAAGTATTTTGTATTATTGAGTTACATTTTAAATTTTTGTAATGCTAAGTTATTGAGTAAATGAGACTTCAATGCTTTTTATATTGGAAATTCTTTATGGCACTTCTTATTAATATAATACAGTTACTTGGACGGACGGAGGTTTATTATTACTCTAAATTAATTAAAAAAGTCAGGACAGTTTCGGGCCGTTGTTAATATATGGCCATCTTTAGCTGAAAGTACCTTATGACATTAATTAAAAAATTCAGGACACGTTAAATTCCTAATTAGTTATTACTGTAAATAATATAATCGCTAATTATATAATTTAGAGATTGTTTGATGTTTGAATTGAACGCTTAAAATTGTTAAAGGATAAAAAATAATTTTCTTTGTTATTTTAAAATAAATACAGATGATCTTAAATCCATTTAACTAAATGATCTATATTTTGCAATATTTCGTGAGCTTACGATTATTATATTCTAACTTATTAGCCTATGTTATATGTTATACTTCGCAATAAGTTTTCACATTTCTCTCTGTACAATCGCCCCGTCCTAGTATCGTAAGAATGATAATTGCGCTACCTAAGGAAATAGCTATAAAAGCTAAACGCTCGTACCGCTTATCACATTAAGATCAATAGACAACCAAATACAATTAATGAGATGTTAGTATTGTATGTAATTTAACAAGGAAGATCAATCGTGATGAAATCGTCGGTGAGGTTGGTGAGTGGAGCGAGCCTAAAGCCCCGCGAACACCATCTAACTTTGCACCAACTTTAGTCGGCCGACTTCGAGTCCGCCAACTTTTTGTCAGCCGTCACACCATCCAACTCGCAAATGAGTCGGCCGTAATAGAAGGAATCCCATAATGCAATGCGTTTCCCCCAGCAGCTGTGGAAAAATCCGAAAAAAAATCGAGGTTTTGAAACCTCTCTGATAAATTCTGCCGCATACAATTCTTCTTCTTCGCGAATGGGTCACTTAGGACCACGCGGAATCAACACACTTTGAGCCTTCCTCCTTGCCCAGTAGTTTTTCATTCGGATGGACTGATGCAATTTCTGCTCCTCCGACCAAGCACGGCGTGCTGGTTTCTTCACATCTTCCTCAAATCTCCTTGTGTGGACAATATGCCTGACCACCTTTCTATCCTGTAAATTTGGAGATCCTAATTCAATGAGGTCCTTTTCTAATTGTTTGTACCACTTTGGTCTTGTTCGTTTGTTTTGTAAAAATTTGTGGATCCGATAAGTGAGTCTGGAATGATTCATTCTTTCCAAATGACCTAAAAATTGAATTCGTCGCATTCTCATTGTGTTAGTAATTTTAAAAATGTGTTTATAAATTTCAGAGTTGGGTTTGGGGTAATGAATTCCATTTTTAATTCTGGACCCTAGAATTTTTCTCATAATTTTCCTTTCCTTAATTTCTAATTGTTCTTTTAATGTCTTATATTGGAGAGTTAGCGTTTCTGATGCGTAGAGAGCTTCAGGTTTAATCACCGTTAAGTAATGGCGAATTTTACAGTTCCAGGACAAGCATTGTTTGTTATAAACATCCTTTGTGTGTTGAAAAGCAAGTTCCATTTTCTGAATTCTTGATGTTATAGATTTATTTTCGTTGCAATTTTCTGTGATCCATTCACCTAAGTATTTAAATTCCTTTACTCTGGCAATTTTATTAGTGTTAATGATCATCTCACATGGAGCGTTGTTGATATTCGTCATAAATTTAGTTTTTTCGTAAGAAATTTGAAGTCCTATTTTTGCTGCTTGCTCTTCCAGTATAATAATCTGCTTCTGTGCATCAGGGATGTCTTTGGCAATTAGTGCCATGTCATCAGCAAACGCAAGGCAGTCAATCTCAATACCCTTAATCTTTGGCCCAAGTCGGTGTGACGGTGCACCTGCTAATCTCCATTCTCTGACAATTTTTTCAAGAGCGCAATTGAAAAGCAATGGGGAGAGCCATAACCTTAACGGACACCTGTGTTTATTCCAAACTCATGACTACATCCACCCATAAACTTAACTTTAGCTTTTGTTTCCGTGAGAGTGTCTTTGATAATATTTCTCGTTTTTTGGTCAAGTCCCAATTCTGTTAAAACATCAAGTAGTGAGCCGCGGTCAATACTGTCATACGCTTTTTTGAAATCAACAAATGTGATGACAATTTTTATTAGCTGTGTTCCGAAAATAATGTATAGTGTTTTTCAAATTCATAATTTGTTCCGCACATGACCGTCCCTTCCGGAATCCACCTTGATATTCACCGATTTGGTGGTCCAGTTGCTTGTTTGCCCAGTTTAGTACAACTTTTGACAGAATTTTATATGTGGTCTGAAGAAGAGAAACGCCTCGATAATTGTTTGGATCGGTTTTACTTCCTTTTTTGTGAATAGGATGTATTATCGCCATCTTCCAATCCGTTGGGATTTTTTCAGTTTTCCAAATGTTCAATATAATTTCATGAAGCTTTATAATAAAATTTTCTCCTGTATTTTTCCACAGCTCTGCAGTTATTTGGTCTTCCCCTGCGGCCTTGTTATTTTTTAGTGATTGAATGATTTCTTTAATTTCCTGGATAGTCGGTGGGGTGGAATCTGGATTCGTTTTGCACAGATTGAACTGAAACTTCTCTTGAGGTAGTTTACTGTTAAGTAATTTAGAAAAGTATATTGCGAGAATTTTACAGTTAGCATCGTTAGTATAAGCCAATTCTCCGTTTTCATCGGCAAAATGGAGTGATGGTGGGGAATATTTAGTTAACTTCCGTTTGAAAGTTCTATAATAGTTTCGTGATTTGTGTTGCTTAAAGTCATCTTCTATAGATTGTAATTTTTTTTTTATTTACTGCATTTCAGTATAAACTTTATTTATGCATGAAAAAAACTCGCAATACTCTGATAATCATTATGTACCCGCTTGTCTTCGACTCGAATCGGGGAACATCGTTTTAGACGCCATTCTTTCCATGGGTGTGACATCACGACTGACGTGTTCCAACGCTGCCCTGTGATTGGGTAATTCCGACCGAATTCCAACCAGCTTCCCGAGTTGCCCGTGGACAACCAACTCGAGTCGGCGGACTAAAGTTGGTGGCAAATCGCTGAAAAACTT
>JAFIDM010009631.1:231063915-231075038 GCA_023159025.1 Thereuonema tuberculata
TATTTTACATGTAATGTTTTGGGTGGGATGAAATAGTTCCATGAAACGGCCAAGCCATACTTTTTGACCAAGATATAGGGTTTTTAGAGTTAGGGCTTGAAGAGTTAGGCCTTGTAGAGTTAGGGGCTTGGCTCTACATGAGATCTCATATCTTTTTAACAGTGAAAGCGTTATGAGCATGTGAGTCTTGGCAACTTATTTTACATGAACTGTTTTGGGTGGGATTTCATTTCTTTTTGTAGGATGAGATCTGATATCTTTTTAACAGTGAAAGCATTATGAGCATGTGAGTCTTGGCAACTTATTTTACATGAAATGTTTGGGTGGGATTATCTATTGCAACTAAATTTAGTTTTAAGATTATTTAGAAAATGGATTTTTTTTTTTCAATACCCTACTTTTCTGTTTTTCTATTGGTCAACTTGTATATATAATAAGCTGTTTGCATTTTTGTAAGAAATCACATTATTACACAGTATTATTTAGGCCGAAGCATTGAGGGTACGACGTATTTCATCATATTATAAAATCCAAAGTATAAAAGCTAGATAAATGAAACTTAGCGTATTTGATTAGTATGGTAACTGCATCTTATCCTGAAAATTTGAGCTCTCTAGTATTATCCAGGCCGAAGCTATGAGGATTCGATAATACATAACCAGATCCCCCCTTTATGAGGGGTTGGAGGGTGAAAGTTACGAATTTCTTAATTTTTTTGTTGTTTGTGTGCTAATCCTAGCCTGCATACCAACTTCAGCTTTCTAGGACTTCAGGAAGTACCCTAGAGGTTTTGATGATCATGAGTGAGTGAGTGAGTGACGGAATCGACGTATTTTAGGTATTAATAAAATCCAAAATATAAAAGCTAAATAAATGAAACTTAGCGTATTTCATTAGTCAGCTAACTGCATCTTATCCTGAAAATTTGAGCTCTCTAGTATTATCCAGGCCGAAGCTATGAGGGTTCGAAAATACGACGAAACACTTCGGGAAAAGGTACGTAGTGCCCTTCCTGCCTTCGGCTCGTCTTGGCGGGGCATTGCCGTGCCCCCAGATTAAATCCGCATTATATGAAATTGTCTAAAACGGATTAATCTTATTAAACCGCGCGCAGTGGATAAAGCTAAAAGGATTTACTGTGTAGGTGCCACTGCTTTTTTTTCAAAGGGAATTTATGTCATCTTGGAAAAGGTTTCATAAATTTAGATAAAATGTAGATCGTCTCTACTTCTTAAATATGCATACCAAATTTCAAGAAGATGCATCCAGCAGTTGAAAGTTATTAGTGGAATGTGGGGGTCTGACAATATACACACTGATTTGATGAATGATTTGCAAAGTAGTCTAATAATCAAGATTATTGGAGGAGGATCGGGAATATTTCGTTGTTGCTTTGCCTCGCGGATCAACTCCACTTCCTGATCCGTAAATGTTTGCCTACAGTTTCTGTAAAAGCATTTCTTTCCTATTGTTGGCCCAAGCAGGCTTTAGTGCCTAATTCAAGATCAGATTGTGATTTTTATACCTAAGTTTTATATCGAAGATATCTAAGTTCAATTTTGCTCCAGTGTCGTTTGGTATAAAAACGATATCTGTTTTCGCTGATGTTCCCTTTGTTGGTTACGAAACTTTTTCATAATATTAATTAATTTACTTATTTTTACAGAAGCTAGCTTTACTTTATGCCTTAATTTAAACGATTTTACCATTAACATATCATATATTTTTATTTTATTTTATTTATTTTTTTTGTAATGTTTGTTATTGTTATTACATATTATCGATTCATTACAACTAATACGTTTTCATAAGGGAAAATTAATTTTGAATGAAACTGTTTTCGTTGTTATGTAGACTGCTACCAACACCAAATGTTCATCTTATGTTTGAAGAATGACTTTATGTAATGCTACGAAAAACAGTTCCAGCTTATGATCGAACTGTTATGTGCCCTGAGTTTTAGCCTTGAAATACCTGCACTTCTTCAACAAATTGGATTTCACTATTTTTTTTATTCTTTTTTACTACACATTGACGTTTGTTTTCTCGCCAGTCATTGGATTGAAAATATATAGGATGGCTATAAACTTAAGGAATGGAAGATATAGAGCAACTAAATAAATAAATAATTACTAATTATAAGTAATGTGGTTGCATTCCGACATGTTCATAGAGGAAATAGAAAATATGAGTAAAATCAAAACAGTCATTATTTACTTCCAGAAAAAATCTCTAGATACTGAAATTAGATACTCTAGGTTACGTATATACGTAGGCAGCTTTGTAAGTAGACTTGGATCTGAGGAGATTCCAATCAATCTAATTTAGGAGACAGTTTCATGCCCCACCACCCCCTCTTTATTTCAGTGACTTGATTTTTAGTTCGAGATAATTGTATTTTCACTGCGTTGTAAATGGTATCATTAATTAAATGCTTTATTTTTGAGTGTCCTTGTGGAAGTGCGAGGTACCTCCTCGCGAATTTTAATATAGGGATTTCATGCATAATAATAATAATAATAATATTAATTATTATTTTAACCTTTGTAAACATGAATAAACAGTTTCAAATAAATGATACTTGGACTTTTTCGAAATATGTTTGTAAGCAAATCCTAAAATTTTTTCATGTGCATGCGGATGCGTATTCTTGATATCACCTGTTCAGTTGACAGGGGCAAAAGGGCAATAATGACAGATCGACGAATTTTGTCATATAATCTTTTACAGTGTTTCTTTAAAATTCTAACGAAAACCGAGTTTTCTTCATTATTATATTAAACGTTTTATTAGCGATTAACCCAGGGCTATGTAAGATTGCTGTTAAAATGAAAAGAAAAACTAAAAATTAAATAGCTTATTTTCATATTTACACTGAATATTTTGAACGCACGAATCTTTATTTATTAAACATTGTCTCTTGTGAAAAACAAAAAACAAAAATAATTAGAAAAACTTATTATTTTACTATTTTGTTACGCGAATGTTGCTGCATGAAAAGAACATGAAGAGATGATGTTATTTCTCTTTGTAACTGCACTGCACTGTGATATGCTTAATAATATTTTTATTATTATTTTAACCTGTCAGATTTCACCGATTACTTAATCCTCGGATTATTTTTCAACTTTTTAGTTTGGATTAAGTTTATTATTTATCTTTTTTTTTAATGGAATCAAATCTGTGCTTTTCCATTCAAATTTCTCGGGTATCAGTTGACACAGTTTTAATTCCGAACTCACTCTGTGTTAAATCAGAATGGCAGATTTCCAGCTGCGACGTGTCACACTTAGTGCTGGCGGTGGGGGTTGTGGTGGTTGAGTAGTATATAGGAAGTTGCCTGGTAGCAGCTGATATTGTCATTGCCTTCCTGTCGACCGTATTTACATTAGGTGAACTTTGGCGCGGCCGTTTCCGCAAACTGATTCAAAAACCTGGCTCTCCAACATTTTATCCTGTAACGGTTATAAAAACTCCCGTTTCATTTCGTAATTTTTTTCTTCTTTTCCCGTCTCGTCCTTCTGCAACCGGCTTTTGTTCTAAACGAGGAATGTCGTATTGTGGACACATCGTTCGACGGTGCTCGAGTAACAACGTCGAATTGGTATTTCCTGAAACACACTGAAATCTAGTACAGGCGTTCTATTGATTTTTTTCTTTCTTCTTTTCCCTTGTGTGTTGGAGAGTCCTCAGAAGCGATGAGTACGCCGGGATCTTCCCTCGTGAAGGTCACCAGCATTTCGATTGGGTTTCCTATTTAAATGTTTTTATCTTTTTCGTTTTAGTTTTCCGCGGGAAAAAAAATACATTGCGTTTCCGGAATTATAAAGATTTTTGCCAGTGTTAAATTCGTGATACGAAACAGTGCTGTCATCGATTTATTACTGAATGAATAATTAGAAGGGAAAAGAAAGAAAAAAAAAAAAGGCTCACGTAGTGACGCGATCTATTGGCAACATTCGTCGAAGTGATCTCATCTCGGGAGCATCGGTTCGCCGACAGGGAAGTCCAGTCCTTCTTGAATTACTTACTAAGGTGATATTTCAACATTGTCGCGATGCTGTCGAGTTACAAGACATTCCAGCAGGGAACGAGCATGAATTCGAACAAGAAGTTATTCAGTTTGTGGGCGCTGTGTTGCCCGTGCCTATCGAAAACCACCGGCACCCCATCGCCGAAGCCTGCTTCTGACAGCCACGAACTGACAGCTCTTCACAGAGATAGTGGATTACCTGATAGCCCTACACAAAACCCCGATCAACATCAAAATGGACCGAACCCCCTACAATTCGACCCCTCCGAAACCCTTCTGACAGAGATAAGCTTTGCAGGTGCATTATTTTTTTTTTTAACTATTTAATTAAAAAACTCACACTATGTAAAGCTTGTACGTGTTTTTAAAAATTCAGTTCTTAATTAACTATTCTTAATTAACTTTTATTGGTTTGAGATAAACATTAATCACAGTTTAACTTTAAATTAATGAAAATAGAAAATTTTAAGACAACTGCCAGTGAAAGGAAAGATATAAATTACATAACCAAAGCCCTATGTAAGAACACAAAGAATGTTTTCCATTATTTATCTCATTTAAGATTCGGTATAAGTTAAATAATGAGAAGCCACTGAAAAAGCAGATTATTTTTGTAATACTGAAATTTTCGCTAATTTCATTAGTTTTTAACTTGAAATCTTTTTGTGATTTTTTTTTTCTTTCAGAAAACGGACAGGGATCATAACTATATCGCGTTAATCAACTTCGTAACTAAATTAATCGATTTGAAGTTTGACATTATTATTATTAATGCTTAGAAACATTGTGTAATCCGAATTAATCCTGTTTTAATTAGCTTTTGAAGTGAGATGGTTCTGTCGTGCTGTTTCGTTGATAAGGGAAGCATTTTGAGCTGCAATTTCGTTAAATTTTTTATTGTTTTTTTGCTTTTAAGTTTTTTTTTTTTTTTTAATCATCAAATTACAGTGTGGTAGTTCCATAATTACTGTTGAAAACAGTTACGTAATTATAATTAAAAGTAGTAAAGTATAGTTACTGAAATCGCTAATAAGTAACAATATACGTACGTTGTAATATGAGTTCGCGTGTTTCGTTGATATCTGATTATTCTAGAAAAACGCCCTCACAAAAAAAAAAAAAAAAAAAAAAATCTATGATTATACTTGAAGTGATGAATATGTCAGATTACTACATAAGGGATTATTATGTGGAGGTACCAATGAAACATATCAGGAGTTTGTTTGGCTTGTACAGTTTTCTTTTCTTCATTAGCTAATCAAAGATATAAAACAGTTAATCTTAATAACGTTAAATGCAGTGTATTAGATTTGCCATCCGTTTACGTGAAAGCTTTACATAGTCATTGCTGACTTCATTTCCACAGAAATTCTGATCAATGATATTGTCAGGTTTTCATTGACAGAAACAAGAAGGGCAATGACTTAAACAAAAGTCTCCATGTAAATTTTCATTAACAAAATATTTAACCAAGTTATTACTTCTACGGGAAAGTTTAAAGAAATAGTTAATTCATTATTATTAGTTGGTCTTTTTGCTAATTAAATATATCATTGATAATTTTGATTATTTGTTTGACATACATTTCATTTCTATGATAATTAGATTGTTATTATCGTTGTTTTTTCTCCATTTTCTGAATGGTCATCAGTTGAAGTTGAAACTATCTTAATTTTCATTAATTTTATTTTATTGATTCCTCCCAATTTTACCTGCTTGCAATTTAAAACCTTTATTATTGTTTTGCTTCTACAATTAGTAGGCATTGCTAACAAACAAGTGAAGCAAGCAAATTTGTATGATGACAAAAGATCATGACCCTACATCCTGTATGATTGTACTGGATTGGGGATAAAGAGAATTAAAAAAAAAAAAAAAAAAAAGCAGCTTGTTATTGGTACATTTTTTTATTTTTTATCTTCTTCCATGCAATGCTATTGTCTTTTAACCTAAATAATATATATATATATATTAAAAGAGTCAGTTCTGTCTGCTTTGCTAATAAAACCTCAAAACACTATATACAATATAAATACATAATGTATTTATAGCAGTTCTAGTTTAAAATTAGAGAAAAGAAATATCGACTTAAAAATATTAATTCCAAAATGTCATGGTACTGTTATTAGAGGATAACTGTTATTATCTATCCACATATAAAACTAATTGATTGATGATTGGGAGTCTCTACTTCTTGTGCTGCATACCCTCATTTGAGGATGAGAGCTTCAAAGGCTTTTACTTAAAATTAAGAAAAGAAAGAATAATCTGTCAAATCCAAATGAAATTTGACAGGTTTCATAGATGGAAAATCATGGTTGAGCAAGATGAAAGAAAAGAGAGAGAGAAAAATGTTGACTGATGATTGTTGGAAATTGTATATCAATAAAATTCAAAACATTTGCAATATATATCAATATATATTGTTTGAACTACCTTAGATTTATTGCAAACAAACTTGGAGTAGTGCAAACAATGTAAGAATTATTGACTGAAACATGATATTATGCTTTCCATATTGAATGCTTAGAAAACTAGAATACCATAGCTGATGTAATTAAAAAGACAGAGATAGAAGAAACAGAAGATCAATGCAAAATGAGTAAAGGTTATGTGATTTGTGAATGAGAGTTGAAAAAGCTGAAATATTCCTTATTTATATTAAGCAGTAAGAAAAGAAAATGTAGGACACATTCTTAAAACTGCATATATTGACATTATAGAAACTGTTTGCTTTTCACAAAGCAACATTTACATGTGCAATTAAATGAGGATGGTAGATTTGGATGAAGTAGCAATGCAGAAGACTTTCAGTTTTTTTTTTAACGGAAATTTAGCATTTAAAAAACTGTAAAGAAATCTTTCAGACAATTCTCATATTACTGTTCAGAAGTTAACTGAAATACAGTTTGTACACTTCTACTTTTTAACAGTCCTGTCAATTTATTGATTTAAAAATTAGATTAGCATATATTTCCCTTAAAAGAAAAAAGAGAGAAAGAAATGCACTGCAGCTCTAATTATAAGCTTATAATCGAGATCTTTAATTTTGAGAATTTGAAAGGCATAGTTTTCACCATGTTTGTAGGTTTTTCTCTGCTGAACTTGATTGCCATACAGAAAAGCTTGTATCAGTTAGATATTATGTAATCTTTTGTTGGTGGAAAGGAAAGTTTTTGGCAAAGTTAATTGATCTTAGTTCCTTAAAGGCTCTATGCATAAATATATAGACAAACACTTCTATATTTCGAAAAGAATAAATAAATGACAGAAATAAACAATATCAATATCATAGTTTTCATTGGTGAGTTTGGAACTGCTGTTTATCCTTTTTATGAACTTGTCAACCAGACCCACTCAACACATGAAATGCTCAGATAGTGCATAAGTGATATGGTGAGTGGGTCTGGCTGACAAGTCCATACAAAGGACAAAACGGCTGTCCCAGACTCTCACCGATGAAAGCTCAGATATTTTTATTTTCTGTGCCATTTCTTTATTCTTTTCTATTAATTTGTGGCACATTAAATCTTTTATTTACTTCTATTTTTCTAATATTTGATAAATTAATGTTTGTTTATTCTCAATTTTGTGTTATTGTTAAGATAATTATAATATAATAATGGTTGTGTAATATCAATTTATTAAAAAAAATATCAAAAATTTTTAAAAAGAATTTTGGAGGAATTGAACTATTAATAGAAGAATGAGATTTTTGTTTATTTTCTTATATAACATTTTCTTTTTCTTTTTTCTTTTTTTCATGTTAATAGTTTTATTTTTGCATCATGTTGAATACTTTCCGATCATTTATCAGTCTTTACCAAATCTGATTCCATGTAGCTTGTCATCTTTTCTAAGGTTTCTGTAATAGTGAAGGTTGGGAGTTAGTCATTGAAACAGACTGATTGTAAAATCTCCTGATCTAAGTAGTGTCATTTCCTAGGTTTGTTCATCATTCACTGCAACTAGCCCCACCCAGCCAACAGCTAATTATGAATCCACATACCGCAGTTTGGTCATAATCATCTTAATTTATAAATCTAATTGGAAATCCATGTTACTGAAGCACTTCACAGCTCGGCCAGAATGGGAAAGTCATTGATCTCAGTTACTGCATCCAGGTATTAATATTCTGCTGGAGAAAAATTGATGCAAGAGTATAGCCTCTCAGGATAATCCTTTTCTGTAAAATTCTGTCAAATAATGATGGGGATAACTTTATCATTTTATTTATATATATATATATATATATATATTATATATATTTTGTTTGTGTATGTGTGCTACTTTTATGACTACTGTTTGTTTGTTTTATTCGACATTTGACTACAATTTCAATAATAATATCAAACAGTAGTCCAGACTGTTGTTGTTATTTGATGACTACTTGCATCTGTATTGTTTCTGTTGGAATCTTTTTTTTTTTTTTTCTTTAACTTCAGAAAGGACCTAGTAAATACCAAAAATTCCATCATCTAATTTTTTTAATATTAATATAAATTCCTCAAACATCATATGTGTGGTGAGTGTGGGTGGCAGGGAAGCCGAGCACTGCAACCGTTGGACTGTGGTGCTATCCCACAAAAAGGATAGATGGAGAGAAAGAATGGTGGAAGTAGTATAGGGGAAATGGGAGAACTTCGAAAAAACTTGCCCATTGTGGATTGTCCACCACCATGAAATCTACACGAGAACTGAATCCCGGTACTCAGAGGTGGGAGGCCAGTGTCTTAGCAACAATGCTAACTGTGCAACTTTGAACAATCATAGGAAGCATTTAGTAAATTTTCACCACAGTTTGTTGTTAGAAACAATTATAACATTCATACCTTGACTTATGTCTAAATAAGATAGAGAATTTGTAAATTTGGAAAACTACAAAGTAATTATATTAGATATAATCAAAACAAATATTGAAATACATTGCTTACAGTTAGTTCAATCATTGTTTTGTGGATTTACATTATTGTTTTGTTACATTAGCTACTGAGAAGTCTCTCTGTTTGTTATTGCTTAAGTGGTGTTGTTTGACTACAGTTCTCTTTAGGACATTTTCAAGCACAACTGACATTGAATTTTTGCATTTAGAAATTGCTTTTTATTTTAAAATCTCATTGCTTTGAGCATTCATTAACATTTCTATGAAGAAGTTTTCTTTCAGATTTTTCAATATTTATTTCCCATGTCATTTTTTGTAGGAAATTTCAGTTTATTTTTTGTCACTATTAATTAGTCATTCCTGTTTTGTGATTTCACAAACACATCTGTTTTCTTGAAGAATGTTGCATCACATATGAAATAGATTTGGAAATAGTCTTTATATTCCTTCAAAAGTATATTACCGAGTAAATAATAAAAGATAATCACGACAATATTAAAAATTAATTTCTTTCTCTTTATTTGCAGAAGACAGCACTGCTTCATTGGAGTCAATATCTGCTCAGAAAGGTGGAGCCTCCAAGAAAATTCAAAAAGCACCATCTTCCTTAAGTGAAGGGAAACCTGTTCCCATTCCACAGATCTCAGTCAGTGATACGTCAGAGGTATGTGTAATGTTACCAACTACATATTTCTACAGAATCTCCTTTAATCTTGCAGCTCTTCCTTGTAGGTGATTTTTTCTTCCTAAACTTTTAAATAATTTGTTAAAATGCTTTTATATTGTAATTTAGGTATTGAGTTTATTTCCATTATTACATCATTGTGAAAACAGATATTGGACTTAGATCCTTTTATTAATTCGAGCAGGCTAGAAAGATCAATTCTGAGATGTCAGAACTTTTATTGAAACTGGTTAAGACACTGCCTTTGTCATCAGTTGCTGTTTCGATCTCTTGACAAGATATATCTTTATTGCATTTGTTCATCAAGACCTTTTGAAAGGTCAAGATCCAGTGTTTCAACTGGCAACAGGTGGATGGGTTTGACTGGGCACAGAGCCAAAAGAGTTTTGATGTTCTAGTTAACTGAACACCAGAAATCATCAAAGTACAGCTTCGGAATAGACTAGAAAACAGAACCCACAGATGCCTATAGAAATAATTATCTACTGTTTTTGAAGTTAAAGCCATAGGCAGGCCTCACCCTAGGGGAGTGCAGGAAGGGGGGGGGGCTTTCTTCAATGATAATGTCCTGATTTCTCGTCCCCCCCCCCCCATCCCCATGTCTAACCTCCTAAATCTCCCTACTGACACTTCCTAAAACTTATATATTTTTTGGTTATCAACAGCTCGTTGGTCTTGGGTTTTGCTGGAGCCAGCCGAATGAAACAAATAAAATAACCTTGAAATTTTTATGGCTAACTGAATGGAAGTTTGATAACATTACAGCAAATAATAACAAAAAAAAAAATCCTCAACAGTCGCAGGGCCCTAGGCAACCACCTAGATTTGCCCCCCCCCCCCCCCAGGCCGACCCTGCCGTAGGGACTCCACTAGATTAATTGTAATACTGGGGGGAGCAATATTCCATTGCGTTTGTATTAATGTTTCTTCCAGGTACCACTGTTACTACAACAACTCTTTTTGAGTGTTAGAAATTTGTACTACCATAATATTTACTGCGATCAGGTATAATTTTCTTTTTCATATATAAGAAAAATTTTCCAAAAACAATTGAGACTAATTGGTTTTACATCAGCCATATTCTGCTCTGAAAATACAATCAGTCTTATTATAGAAACCAGATGTGCGGGTTTAGATAACAGAACTCAAGTCTTGCATAATCTTTGGATCTAAGAAGTTATTTGTCAGCAAACTAGATTTTTCATCTCTTAGAGCAACCAGTCCACATTTTACATCCTCTAACAATTTAAACTTACATTACTAATCACTACAGAAGAATGTCATTTGGAATGTTCTTTTATCTGTTGGATTCTTTACTTATTATTCTGTTTGTAAAGATATTAAGCACTATAAAGGCTTATTAAATATTGATGGAATGCTTTCAATCTCTTGAAGTCAACCCCTTTTCTTCAGAAACTTCTATCTCAAATGCAGCTCTTTAAGATTTATTCATTTTGCTTTGCTGCTATAAAAGACTATACAGGGTGTTTCAAAAATACACGGCATAATTTCAGGTATGTATT
>JAFIDM010009631.1:231075438-231104023 GCA_023159025.1 Thereuonema tuberculata
CATACCTGAAATTATGCCGTGTATTTTTGAAACACCCTGTATATATAAAACGATTTTTATTCTTCAAAATGAAACACAGTGTAAACGGTCACAGAATAAAAAAAGTTTATTACTGGAAATTTCTTGGTTGAGGCGAGCTTTAACCAAAAGCTTAGGCATCAGACAAGTATTGGCGTAAAATCGATGCAGTTCCAATTATGGCAGTTTTTTGGAGTTCCGCTGCTGTGATGGTAGTAGTTCCTAGTGGAGAGTAATAATCAGTAAATTTTGGGGAAATTGTGCCCAGAGTGCTGATGATGATAGGCAGCACTTTTGTATTTGTATGCCAGAGTCAAGTAGTTTCTTGTGCTAGAGCCCTGTATTTCTCAGTTTTTTCATGCTCTTTCTCCTGGACTCGGGAGTCCCCAGGGATGGCAATGTCAATCAGAGTGGCTTGATGTTGTTCAACCACAGTGATGTCAGGTGTGTTGGCTCCAATGTGGTGGTCTGTTTGGATTCTAAAATCCCAAAGGATTTTTACCTGGCCATTGTCCAAGACCTTTCCACTGTGTGTTGTCAGGGTTTCTCTGAAGTCAGGAATCCAAATTTGTGGCAGAGGGCTCAGTGAATTTTCTTGGCCACATCATCGTGCCTCTTCTTGTATTCTGTATGGGCGATTGTTGAGCATTCACATATTAGATGGATCACTGTTTCGTCCTGGCTATTACATAATCTACATAGGCTGTTGTTGCTAGTGCCTTGTATTTTGGCTTTCATCATATTCGTCTGAAGGGCCTGCTCTTGTGCAGCAAAAAGCAGACCCTCAGTCTCTTTTCGTAGTGAACCATTTCTAAGCCAAGTCCAAGTAAGTTCTTTGTCTTGTTTGTGTTCAATTCCTTTGAAGTAAGCCCCATGTAGGGGCTTATTCTTCCAATTTTCCAGGCGGGTCTTATAGGCTTGTTTTTTATAGTCACTTTTGTTCTGCATATTACGAAGAAAGTTTTCAGTTTTAACTGCTGTTAATAGTTTTCAGTACTCGTGCTAATGTAATCATAGAGGCCACATTTTTCTTCTTCAACTGTTTGCTGCACTTGTAACAATCCACGGCCTCCAATTTTCGAGGTAAGTAAAGCCTATCAAAGTCACTATTTGGATGTAATGAGTGATACATTGTCATAAATTTTCGGGTTTTTCTATCAAGTAGTTCAAGTTCAGCAATTGTCCAGTAAATGATTCCAGCTGGGTATCTTATTAAGGGCACAGCCCAAGTGTTTATCGCTCGGATTGTATTTCCAGCATTCAGCTTCAATCTTAAGATCTTTCGGACTCTTTTCAGGTACTCTTATCTAGTTATGTTTTTGACCCTATTATGCATGATGGTATCCATTTCAAGAATGCCCAGGTATTTGTATGGGTCTTCTTTGTTTAGTGACCTTATAATGTCCCCATTCGTGAGTTTTATTCCTTCAAGATTTTGTATTTTGCCTCTACGTATTGTCAACATGGCACATTTATCTAGCCCAAAGTTCATTTTTATGTCTGTGCTGAAAATCCGCACAGTATTGAGCAAAGATTCTAGCTCAATTGGGCTTTTTGCATACAGTTTTAAGTCATCCATATAGAGCAAATGGTTAATTTTGCCTGCTTGAGCTGAAATTTGGTATACACATTGCATATATATGAAAGCTGTCACAATTCTGTATTTTGAATTTCAACATCTGTACATCGCCATAAGTTTTAATTTGATAATAAAAATGTTGGTACTTCTTCATTATTAAGAAGTCTCCAAGCCTTTTGCACGAGGTGCATTTAAATTGTAAGGTCTTCTATTTTTTTTCTCTAAGACTATTTACTGCATAAAGGTGAATAACTGCTGTCACATCTCAACACAGTCTCTTTCTAATTGTACACATTTTTCACAACGTCATCCCCAAAACTGCATGGCCACTGTAAAGGCTTCTTTGAAGGTCTGCTGAGACCACTGGAAAATTGCTGACGCAAGGGCAGCACAACTGGAAAATGAGCATCCAAAGAGTGTCTTTCATTGTGGGGAAGAGCCATCATTAGGTGCAAGATCAGGTGAGTATGGAGCATGAGGAGCCACTTCAAAATTGTTGTCAGGAAGGAACTCCTGAAAAAGAGTCGCCCGGTGAGCAGGAGCATTGTCGTGATGGAAGAGCACAGGTCTTCTGTGGTCTTTTTTGTTGCAATGCCGGAAGGAATTTTGTCTGCAAGATTCTTCTGTAGAATGTACCTTTGAGGATACAGTGGGTGAGAATGACACCTTCACTGTCCCAAAACATGGCCACCATCATTTTCTCAGCACTGGCAGCAACCTGAATTTTTTTCGATGTTGAGTCAACGTGCTTCCACTGTGCCAACTACCATTTTGTTTTGGGATTGAAAAGAGGCATCCATGTTTCGTCCATTGTGATAACATCAAGAAAAGAAAAGCACCATTCGTGTTTTCATCACATGACAAAATTCCCTGACATATTGTTATACTATGTGTTCGTCCGTCAGCAATCTCGGCACCCATTTTGAGGAAACTTTCCGCATTTTCAGGTCTTCATGCAGGATGGCATGCACGGACCCTACAGAAATGCCAACTTTCAAAGCGATATCTTCCATGACAATTTCTTTAACTTTTGCAGTCATGTTGTTAGATTGGCTGGTGCGAGGTCTCAGCAACTTCAACTCATTCTTGCATGACATTCGGCCTTCTTTGAACTTTCTAACATAAATAATGCCTGCATATTTTAAAAAATCTCCCAAGTTTCTACCTGTGCCCAGTTCCGATAAAAAAAATAGGAGACCTTACAAATTGAATGCACTTTGTATTATAGAACTGCTGCTAATGAATCCGACTTGAGATGCTCACTGGATTAGCTATAGATTGATTCAATGCTGCTTTAAAAGTTTCGAGATGATCATCTGTGGTTAATAAGTTGCATTTATTTATAGCCACAGTTTTTAAATACTGTGGAATGAGTCATTGCCTTCCAACAGTATCAAAAAAAGAAGAACCTATGTAGTTCTATTGCAGAATTTCATTGACCTTAGCTTTCCATCATATATTTACTGATGTACTAAAAGCAAATTCCTCTGCTTTCATTCTGTCAAGCCACACATTCCTTTGCTTGTTCCATCTTCTTGCATCAGGCAGTCACTTTCTGACCAAGATTTCTGTATTACAATAAAAGATTGTTGACAAAGGTCATTATGTTTTGAATTGCTGGTCTCATTGGGAACAGTCCAATTCTCAAAGCTATTTATAAGTTTTATCAGTTCTTTGGAAAAGAACTCACATCTGCAATTGCTCCCAACATGATTAGAAAGCTTGATATTTCCCTCACCATCCTTTGTGCATTCAAACTGCTATTAATAAAGCTTGAAAATCACTGTGTCTTCATATATTCCTACAACCTTGCTGCATGGGAATTTGGCCTGATGCAGATGAATATTAAGTGATAGATTAAGTGTTTGTATTGCATTTACACTGGATCTCATCTAATTCCAGTAGCGAAGTATTCAAAGATGAAACTTTTGTAAGAAATGCATTATGTTTGCTTATATAGCTTATGTTCTATAAATTAAAAAAAAAAGAAGGGGAGATATTACATTTATCCTTTCTTCTGTTTTAAGACTTCTCAAAGGTGCTATATAATCTTTTCTCCCTTATTTTGTATAAATTGGAATGGATCAAAAAAAAAATCTTCCAAATCTTAATCATGGATTTTGTTGTGACATTCAATCACTGGTGCTATTTTAATTTCAGAAAATTTCTTCACTTTATCAATAAACAATTCAACATCTTCTTTTTCCATTTCGATTGCTACCAGGTTTTAAACACATATTTGCACTCATAAATTGCTGTTTCAGTTTTGTTGATCTGAAATGATCATTTAAACCTGCAGCTCTTGTTTGTTTTCACATGTGACTTATCTACCATCAGTTCTGGCTGGTTTATTTCTGAAGCATGGTTAAACATTGCGTTCAGAGAAGGTATCCTATCTGGGTAGATGGAGAATATCTTAGTGTAATCAAGGGATTATGTTCTTCTATTACAGATGCAATTACTGTTCTTTTTGATGCATGTATTTTTTTAATTGCTACAAACATAATAAATTGTCTTTAAGATGATTGTCTTAAAAGCAGGCTAAACCTATCAATAGGGATGGATCCAATTGTTTAAATAGCATATCATTATATAGAAAAATCGCTGACAAGAATAATCGAATGTCAGACCTAGAATGATAAGCCAAGTCTGATATATGATTATTCTTGTCAGTGGTTATTCTATTATTCATTTGTTCTCATCTTTTTTAAGAAGACTTTACTAATTGAAAATATTAAACAATATATTTTTTTTTATTTCTGCTTGCACAGATGTATTGAGCAAGAAGTTTCTATTATCAGTTTTGTAAAATTACCTGTAGCATTTAAGTAATAGGCTTTTGTAGCAGGTACTCCATTAGAAATCTTGAGTAATTTTCCATTAAAATTCATTTAGCAAACTGAAAATTCTGATCTAGAATAAATACTCTGCATAAATGTGCAACAAAAAATGAATTTGTCAATTTTACACAATAGGGGAGGAGGGGGCACATTTGAACAGTTTGAATTTCCCGCTACAGTAAATAATTTTTAAGAAGTTTCCAGTACTGATAGCAGATGGCAGCTCTTCTGATGTGCTGGCTGCCATTTTCCCTTCTTTGCATTGTTTGGTGTACACTCCATGGATGAATGTGTGTTAAAGGGCTTCCAAGGTATTTATTTGTTTCGAATTTTGTAAGGACTTTCTGACAACGTGATAGTTGCAGAGGTAAGTTTATTTATATAATTTTAAAGCCTGTGGAATGTATTTTGTAAAGATTATTGTAGAACCTGAATACATCCTTCTTGTTTCTTTTAATGAAAGTTTTAATTTGTTAGGGTTATGTGGAGCAACATTTGAACATTGTCTTGGGGGCACATATGAATAATCTTCAAATGTGTCCCACAAGAGTAACCTAACAATATTTTGGCAAATATTTCAGAAATTTTATAGAAGGTGAAACAAATGATGATATAATATTTGTTTTTTAGGATATACATAAAGAAAAGAAACAAGCCTGAAATATCCAACGATGTTATTCAGGAAGCAGTAAGGGCTTTCAATGAAGGAAAAATCTCATTAAGAGCTTCAGCTTCAAAATATGACATTACTTACACAGCATTATTTTATCAAGTGAAGAAGTTTAAGAATGGTGATGACATAATTGGAAAATATAGTTCACGATACACCAGGCAGCAGGTGTTCACGAGTCCTTATTAGTTGACTACATTATTAAATGCTGTACATTTAATTATTACATGACTTATATGATTATGCTAGGAAATTAGCCTGCAAGTATCCCGAAGCATGACATAATAACGTAATTGTTGGAATTGACTAGCTTCAGGGTTAGTCAGAAGCAACATGACAATCTTCTGGCATTTGAAAACCTGAGAACACCAGCCTGTTGAGAGCTACTGCTTTCAACAAAACCAATGTATTGGATTTTTTTTTGATAATTTTGAAAGAGCTCTGCAATCTGGAGAATTCACTGGGGACAGAATGTACAACCTTAATGAAACTGGTGTTACAACAGTTGTTCATACTCCAAAAGTTGTCGCTCAGCTTGGTTCATATACAAAATCAGATTTACGAGAAGGTTTTGAGAAACGTGGAAATTTACGTATCCTGAAAGAGAAGACTGTAGTGAGATAAAAAGTGGGATATTGTTATAAAATTGCCACAACTGGAGAATTCAGGAGAAACTGCTCGTACTAAGACAATGAATACTTTGATGTCTACTTCAGTAATTTTAAAGAAAACATAATGTGACCATAGTAATGCTCTTTTCATTACTTTTTTGTGTATTAATTACTTCTAACAGAAGGCCTGACACTGTTCAAAAGTGCCCCATACCTGTTCAAAGGTACCCCATAGATGGGGCTGTTTTCAACATTTTGTATGAGTTCATTGTATTATAATTTATGTTTAAGAGAATTGTAGTTTTTGTAAATCATAAATTTCCAAATGTAAATCAGGCTATATCTTACCGTTTTGCACCATTTACAGTTAAAAAAGTTATGTTGGGTGTGAATAAAAAATTATAAATGAAAAACTGTTCAATTGTGCCCCCCCCCTCCTCCCCTACTATCCAAAATTATTTTCATCCTTTATTAAGTCAAAGTTGTTTTTTTTTTTTTTTTTTAAAGAATATGAAATGCATTCTTTTAACAAAATCTGTGATAATGTGAGAAGAATTACATTATATTATTAAAGGAATGGTTTTAATCTACTGTTAGGTTACATTAAGAATTGCATACAAAAAAAAAAAAAAATACTTGCACTGGATAAAGTAGCAATGTCAGAACTGTGTTTAATTTCGCTTGCCTTTGAAAATTTTTTAACTTAAATGACAGTTATGTAGCACAGTTTATGTAATATGCCACATTACATCATTAATAAAGAAATAATAAATGCTACAAAAGTTAGCTTGAATTCTAAGAGGCAAATGTTACTTTTCACTTGTCTGCAGTGTTTTGGTAAGAAATAGGAAACCTATAAAATACTTGATGTGGGGCAGGAAATTTGAATAAAGTGATAAATAATCATATAGCCAAATCTGTCAAGCTGTTTAATCTGAATAAATAGATAAAAAAGATTGGTTGAAAGCATAAAATTTGATGTTTTGTTTTGTTTTCATTTCTATCAATTTGAAACAGAAATGAATTTTATATTATATCTTATACTTTCAATTAAATAATATCGAAAGTAGTAGTCTGTTTTTGTTATTGATAATGTTAAAGTGTCCCACTATAGGCCTATGGAGGCCCTTGGGGTCACGGGAGGTAAGGCTCCATGACCAACGGGACAAAATTAAGGTCGGGTGGTCAGCCCGACGCCCTCCCGCCTTTAACTCCGAGAAATAAACCAGCTACCCATTCAACAGAGGGCTGGGTAGACCTTAGGACCTGTTTGGAGGAGAATGGAGCATGGAAAAATCCCCACCCTCCGCCGAGGCGGGGATCAAACCCGCTACATCCAACAAGCAGCCAAGTGCCCTTGCCCACTTGACTACCAGGTCCACTATTGCTAATGTAGTTCTCTTTAAAATTCATTCTATTTTGCTGCCCTTAATCAAAAATTTGCCACCCATTTCCATTGTATCCCATTGGAAAAGGCGCTTTGGTTCTTCCACTAATAAAACAGTTTTACATGCCATAAAAGTCTTTACAAAACTGAACAATAGCTCAGCAATAGACTATCTCTCGTCATTGTTTAAAGAATTGTAGAGGACTTTTGCATCATAAAAAAAAAAATTTTGGCCTTAACAGTAAAACTGCTTTTACTTAAAGAAAGAATCTTATATATCCTTTAATTTAATTACTATTGTTTTGAAACTTAGAAATTTGCTTCATGAGAAAATCCTAATTATTAAATGAGATGGCAGGAAAAACTGTGGACTAAGTGATTATTATTGAGATGCTTGGTGGTTAAATTTAACTTGATTTTTATTGGGTGTTGCAAAGGTGAAAAATCATGTGTCATTATTTTTGCTTTTTAAAACTTGATTTTTTATTATATAAAGTTGTTTTGGTCAGCATTTCAAATTTGTTGCAAAAAAAAACAAATGGATTGACCTTTTTTGGAAATGCACTAATTTATTTCTTTATTTTAATTTCAGCATGGTCAAATTGTACCTCCAGTTCTTGGTAGTCCTAGTGCTGGCTCTGATAGAGAAAGCATGCCTGAAGAGGACATTGATCGTCTTGTTGTACTTCATAAAACGAGGAGTAGCCTTTCATCACTTGGGGTTAGTATCACCTTTTGATCTTGTGTTATTCAAAAATATAACACAAACAGTTAAGCCTGATGACTGGATTGCATTTAGCTGACAAAAATTAAAATTTTCTTAAAATTGTCAAAATACTTACCTTGTTAAATACTTTTACTGTCTCAAGATAATCAGTGGTTTTATTACAACCAATGCAATAAAAGGATTATCAATTCTAAGAAAAAACATTACGTATTCACATGTGTCTTCAATACTTTATCAAAATGCTTCAACAAAAATACAGTAAATTTTCATCACAGCATTATTAATTCAGCTACAAAAGTGCAAATTCTGAGACCTTCAGAATGCTGATCTTAAAGTGAGTGTATAATTGTGATAATTTAATAAGATCTAGGCAGTAGGGTTAAAGTCTTAAATATGATATTTCATTTAAATCAGTGTATTATTCTTTGAATTACTTAAGGGCCTATAAGTAAAGAAAAGTAGTACAGTATTTCGGCCCTTATTTAAAGATGACACAAAAGATGGGTTTATATATATCAAATGTAATAAGATGTATACAGTAATTCTAAATTTTCAAATTTGAAATTTTATATGTAAAATTACTGCATATTCCTTGAGTTATTTCAGGGCATAGTATATGGTCCTTATTGTGATGTGCCCGTAAACATCAAAATGTAATCAGAGATAGACAAGAACAATTAACTCTCGACTATAAATTTTTGATAAGTTATGTTTCATCAAATATATTCAAAAATCTAATAACATCTATAAAAATAACACTAAAACTAACAGTTGGTAAGTTGTCTTGATTGTCGATTACTATTGCATAGCCGCAACACATTTGCTTTTCCTCCCATCATAATCGGTGGAATAACTTGGAAATACCTAACCCATAAACCCTATGAGGTTAATGTTCCCTTTCATAAACTTAATATTCCCTTTATTAAAAGAAAACTGATTTGAAAGCTATGACATTAACAGTAAATCGGAAGTAAGTTTAGAATGTTCTTTGAAGTCAACCGATTTAAAATTATTGTGATCACTTGTTTATGAAATTTAACATGCAGAGATATTTGCATTAAATATACTAGTGTCCCGAAGACCAGCTTGAGACAGCTCATAGTGGGTCTACAAATATGTTTCTTTTTGGGGGACACAACTAACACGACCAAGCATAAGTTTCTTTCTTTTCACAATCTTTATTACTTGGGTTATTCTTGAGTTTAATAATAAGCATGAAACCGCTGTATTTGAGCCCCATTGATAAGAACTCATGGTATTAACATGCATTTTTAAAATCATTCCTTTTCCTGATTCACTTTGCTCTTTAAGCCCTTTTGTTTATACAGATATTTATTTATAAAACCTGAAAAGCACTTCAAGTCTTCATTAATTTAGAATAAACTAATACATATCTAAGACATCGGAAGCGCAGTGGTGCCTCAAGGAATAAATTACACAAAGAAAAACTCACTAATGGAAAAAAAGAGTTCAGCCTATACATATCTATATTTAAATAAAATAAAAGGTGAAAGTAAAGTTTTTATTAAAAAATGAAAATACACTTTGCCTTATATCTTAGAATTAATTTGTTATAATTTTAGTGTGATTATTTTAACAAAAAAAAAGATCCTATTATTAAAATGCAAGACGTTTTTGAACAAAGCTGTGAGATATATTGAGGCATACTTTCACATTATAATATGGTATAAGTTTGCAAATAAATGATTCTTTTCCAGGTTTATGGTAGAAGGAATAATATATTTTTATCATAAATATTCTTTTTTCTTATTTAGACAAGAAGTGATAGTATGACAAGTGTTTATAGTGCAGCCGGCGTAGGGCGTTACGGCACAGTGGTGGTGAGAGGAGAGGTGTTGTTTGGTCTCAAATATAATTACCAGGCTGGAGCACTTGAAGTTAACATTAAGCAGTGCAGAGATTTAGCTGCTGTTGATGTAAAAAGAAATCGATCAGATCCGTAAGTATTACAATTTAATTTAATTACAATGTTAATGTAAAGCTTACCTTTAAAATTTGCTTTCAATGTCAGCTTTTAACATTCATATTTTGCTAGAATGAATTTTAATTCTGCTGTAAAAGTAAGTCACTCTTATTGTAAATTTAGAGTTTATCTTTATAAGTTTAATTTTCAGTAAAGCTATTTCATACCATATTTTTTTTTCTCCTCTTGCTAGTTATGTCAAAGTCTATTTGCTGCCTGATAAATCAAAAAGTGGAAAACGTAAAACTAAAGTGAAAAAACACACACTCAATCCTGTTTTTGATGAGGTTCTTCAGGTAAGTTTGAACAGAGACTTGTAGTTTTATTGCTAGGTTTCAAATTCAACTAAAGAAATATATTCATTGTTAATGGTTTTTATAAATACTTTGATATGACCTTTGATTAACCTATAACATAATACTGTGACATTCCTATGTCCTTCGGAAATTTGTGACTTTTGCAAACAAACTTATTGCAACTTACTTTTTACTTCATTTATTAAATTTTTTGTTTTTTTGTTTTTTGTTTTTTGTTTTGTCATATCATGTGTTCTTATTCTGGCAATAAAAGTCCATATGTGGCCACAGTCATGAACAGTTTTTCAAATACAGGTACAAATATTGTCCATCCTTAGGTTTTGGATGCCTGTGTAAATATTTTTTAATAAGTAACAATTTCTAGTAAGAAAAATTTAGTTGTTCTTTTTCACTCAAAATAGTTTTAAAGAGAATTTAAGGCATTTGGAAATTGATACAGAATGCAGAGATTTTTATTGATATCAGAGTTCTTGACTGCTCTGCAAAGCAGCATGAAAAAAGAAAGAAAAAAAAAAAAAAAACCCTGCATATTTCTTCATCAAAATAGCCAAATTGTAATGGCCAGTAAGTCTCCACAATTTTCTCTGTATTTCATATTTAAATAACATTATTAAGAAGATGAAACATGACAGGTAATTCAGACAACACAGTACTTGCTGTTACTTTTTTCATTGTATTATTCATGCTACTGATTCTTTATTGAGTAACACTGATAAAGATAAAGAGAGGTTATAAAAGAATAGGAAATGGTGGATGTCACCATAAATGGAAGCATTCATGAGCATATTCATCTTTAGAACTACCATATTGGTGACTGGGATTGTTTATGTTTTATAATGAAACTGACAAGTAAATTGAAAGGAAACTTACCAATACAAAACCAAATATATCCTAAATAGGAAAGAAATGGTAAGTTTTGATAATGTACTGATTGTTAAACAAATTGAATAATTTATGGAATATGTATACATCATACTAGGTATTCCAAACTATAATAATGATGAACTTTCACAAAAACTTAGATGGTTGTGATTGACGTTTAGCCACTAATTAAAAAATATTCAGATATAAACCTGCAGTTACAAAAGTTTGAATTATTACTGTGGTATTCCTATTTCTTAGCAAGTACATATTAGAAGAAAATAAAAGTGAAGTCATTATTTCCTGTTTCTTACCCCTCTTTATTCATTCTTTCCCACCCACATCCCAACCCTACAGAAAGATAGATAGTCTCATTAGCAGTAACAGTCAAGTTTCACTTTATATAACATTGGAAATATTATTTTTATAAGCTACTATTTTTAAATTCAGTTGTTTACAAAAAAATATTTAAAAAAAGGAATTACTTTAACTTATTCATCTTTTAAAATTGTGTCAATATTATTTTTTATTTTCAGTTTACAGTGACAATAAGTGAACTGGACACTCGCACACTTTGGTTGACAGTGTGGCATAGTGATATGTTTGGTCGAAATGATTTCTTGGGTGAAGTAATGTTTCCTCTTGGCTACGAAAGATTTGGTGATCCAACTCCTCAGTGGCATCCTCTTCAGGAAAGGGTAAACAAACTTTTATATTACATTTCAAAAATATTGCATTCTTTTTTAACATAGAATATTTAAAAATGGAAAAGGAAGCCATTTCTCTCTGACTTTAATATTTACAGGTGCTCAAAAGTTAAGTAACAAATGCTAAAATGCACATATCTATTTAGTAATTGAAACAAAAGAGCAAAGATTGCACATGTTCCATAAAATATAGTCCCACACTTGAATCTTTTCAGTATGAAAGATACCTCATTTCTACAGCCGCTTCAATTTGCATTAGTGTGTTCTTTGATAAAAGTTTAGATTTCTGGTAATTTTTGAAAAAAAAAAGGGGGGGTGATCGTGTTGTATATGAAGAAATGAGATGTAGACTTAAAGATGATTCTAGGCTGGACAGTCACTCAGAGCTAGCGAGATGGCTGAATGTGAATCGTAGTATCATAAGCTGCCCTTGGATTAAGGAAAACATACAGTCTTCCTAAGATCTGTTCCTGGACATCTGAGGGCAAAATCAATAAGGGAGACTTATACTTGCTTCACAAGACATCATCGGACACATGCAGTATGGCAGCAGTCTCCTAGCAAACTATGTTCTGAAGACTTTATCAGGGTCATATTTATGCAAGAAAACCAGCTTTTTATGTTCTTTTGAAGTACTAAGAAATAGTAGCCAAACTGAATTTGTCTCAAGACCATCTGCACTGAATTCAAAGGAAATGGGTAAAGTGCAAATTCTGATTCAGTCTCCAAAGTGGTTTCTGAGAAGTATTATGTGGAGCTCAGTATCACACCACAAACAGCTGGGAAAGCGACAGGAATAGCATTGCGATGATGAGTTGGGATAATAATCAATGGCTGCAGTAATCTTCATGTCTTTCCAGACAGTATCTTAACAGCTATCAGGTATCACTATGACATCATGAATCAGTATATTCCTCCATTTCTCACGATATGGGTCTTAATTCCATTTTTATGAATGATAATACCCATTCCCACAGAGCTTGTCTTTATTTCAGCTAAGGACATCAACCACCCTATTAACAAAACATCATCTTGAACTTTTGCATGACACTTATATCTATCAATAATTTACATTACATATTCCCTTGAAATTGTCAATGGAATTCTCTCATCTATCAATCATAATTGCACATGTTATCACAAAATAAATTTCCTTTACATTCATTAAAGGATTTTTACTTTTTTGTGAGTGATTTTGTTTTTGTTGTTTAACTTTTCATCAGCAGTCTATTTAAGAAAAATAGAAACACAGTCCCTGTCCAGAATCTATTGCAGTGCTTCTTTTTCCATGTTAAAATTAATTTTCTATTCTTTTGAAGAATTTTTTTCTGGCCTTTGGACATTCGTATAATTTCTTGGGGGGGGGGGGCAAAATATGTTGACAATGTACTTTACACTGTAATAAGATTTAAATATAATTTTATAAATATATGTTAGTCCTCTTACAAGAAAGAAATTACATGAATTGCACTTTACATTTTAAGTGCCCCCCCTCACAATTCTAAATTACACCCATTTAGAATTTAATGCAATAGTTGGATCAGAAATTAGTACAGTTCTTTTATAAACGTACTCATAATTTAAAGAGTTAACGTAAATTGAGACATTGCTCATCAGTTGTGTCTTTTAAATTACAATTATACTTTAAATCGTTTCCTGAATTAGGCAACCAGATTCAAATATAATTATAAAATGGAATATTATAAATCTATTGCAGGGAGCTTATTAATTATTAAGGATTTAATACATAAAGTAAATACGGGAATTATTACAAAAATGAATCTTATAATGCTAAGTTTTTGTTTTCCTCAAATACCCAAAAAAAAAGTGAATTGTTACATTAATTGTTTGTTTTATTTAAGCTGAAGCATAATTGTTGTCTTATTTCAGCTGGGTCTAACTGAAGAGGTGATGTCTTACAAAGGAGAATTAAGTCTTGCACTTAAATATGTTCCTCCTGATGTGACAACACAGAAGAAAGGAAAACAGGCAAAAGGTTCTTTGCATGTCTTAGTCAAAGAAGCCCGTAATTTGACTGCTGCCAATGGAACTTCAGATCCATTCTGTAAAAGGTAAGAAATTAAGATTTAATTATTGCATAAATCAATAAATGAGACCGGTCATAGACTCTATATAATACAACACTTCACAAATTAAAATATTATTTTTTTTCTCAATATGTAACTCTGTGTCTGAGCAGATATGCGACACACAATTTATCTTCTTTTTATTGTAAATTTGCCTTTGGTTCATGGTGTTTCATCTTATGGCTCATGAGCAAAAGCAAATTTACAATAAAGAAAAAGGAGACAAGTTGTGTGTCACCTGTTTGCTCAGCCACAAATAAATGTATGGAAAAAAAATTAGTTTGTGGAGTGTTATATATCTATGTACCTCTGTATTGATAGCAGTGTTTATGTTTAACTAATCCACTGAATCAGGATGGCCTGGTAAAGTTAATTGCATATGTAAGCCAACCAAACTCTGTCCATATCTTTAAGGCCAATAATTTCAAGTAGTAACAGACTTCCATTGCATTATCTGGCTTATATCCATCAGGCTGTTTACTCTCTATCTTCTCCGAATATACACAAGTCTAGCTGAAACATCTCTACGCTGATTGATTGTCATCTCAAGACGACACGTTATACAGAAAGAATTATGATCCTACACTACCTCCACGAAGCATCGGCATTGATCTCCTCAAAAGATTCCCAAAATTTTGTGACATATGCATGGACTGTTTTCTGTAATGCCAAATTTGACACAGAACTTTACCTCAAATCTGATGAAGTGGAGCCTGAATGAACCATCATTCTTTTTCGCTAGTACAACATGAGATAGGGCTGCTGGGTAACTAAAGAAACCTGTATCCAGGATTTACTACCAATGACTGCAGCTGAAGGAAAGGATTGGCGAATTTGCACCTCACAGGAAATTTGGTCAATTCCACGCCAGCACTAAATCATGGAATTCCATCCTACTATATCTTGGCTGTATCATTAGAATAATGAATTCCACACTGTGAGTGAGTATCAACAATAGTAGATAAATAAAGATGTAATCACGCACATTCCTAAAGATAAAGAGAAATTTAATAAAAATATAAACTATCAACTTCGACAGCTATCCATCTATCATTTTTGAGTGAAGTAATAACAAAAATCTCTCCAAAATTTAAATGTTAACCTAATTACATCCAAATGTAAAGAACAGAGAAGCTCCGCCCATCATGGAAATTGACAACCTATCACAAATGACGAAAATGTTTGAAGCTTCAGTGAAGTACACATGGGCCACTATTTTCTGTGGATTACAGAAGGCATCCAAGGAACACCAGTAACCAATCCCAAACTGAACAGTACATTCAGGACTGTCATTAACAATATGGATAAGAAGGCTTTAATTAATAAAGATATAAAAAAAAAAAGACCTTAAATGTAAAGATGAAACCAAAGCCCCCCTCTGTATTACATCCCAAATTGCACAAAAGATAAATCTCCAAAGGGTTATTTTAAAGCCAGACCTATTATCAATTGTAAAAATACTTGTAATATCATATATGTGTTGATACAATATCATTAGCATTGTAATACTTTTACATCAAAAAATTAAATGTTAAATGTAAATAAACTATTAACAATTGTTACGAATTTGTAACTAAAATAAGGTCTATACAATTGGTTGGTTATAATATATCTTTCTCACTTGATGTTGCTGCTTTATTTATATCTATCTCTTATAATTTAGTGGTTAAAACTTTGGATTACATTTCTGATGTCAACAATATTGATAATATGGGTTATTGTAAAGAGAAATTGTTAAAATTAATTAAAATTCTGTTAAGTATGCAATATTTTATTTTTAATAATAAGTATTGTTTGCAAACTAAAGGTGTTTTCATGGGCCTCAGGGTATCTGCATTAATTGCCAAATGGGTGATGATTTAAGTTGAAGATACTGCTATGAAGATTTTGGAGGTGGGACAATTACACATACAATTTATGTAGATATGTGGATGATTTATTTTTTGTTACGCATAAAAATGTTCAAATAGCAATTCTTAATATCTTCAATGGGATCCATGAAGACATAAATTTTGAATTAGAAAAAGATGACAAATTAGCATTTTTGGACACTTGTATCACAGTGCACAATGAGAACATTGTTTGTACTGTTTTTAAAAAATCAACATATTCCGGAATTTTACTGAATTATGTTCCGGAATAATTCAGTAAAATTATTCTGGAACAATAATAAAATGTAAAGCCCATGAGGTTTAAGGTAAATACTATCTCCATGTTATTGAGTAGAGCATTTAAAGAATGCTCCACTTTAACCTTGTTCATGCAAGAAATTGACTACACCAAATCCATAATGTTTGCTAATGATTACCCTGTAGATTTAACACACAAAACTGTAAGTAAACTCCTTCATAAGTTGTACAATAATTTAAAACCTGAAACTACGAAGCCGTATACACATGTTCTATTCCTTTTCAACCCAAAAAATTCTATGAGATCTCCAAAATACTATCTAAATTCAGTATTTGTGTTACTATGCGTGTTGATAATATGAATGGTAAACTTATTAAACACACAGCTCATGACCAGTATCAAATTATGAAGGACCGTAATGTCATATACGGCATTCAGTGCATGGAATAATGATTGTTTATACGTAAGTTAGACTTGCCGTGAATTAGGCATTCGTATAAAAGAGCATATTAGAGCTGTAAAAGGAAACAATGTCACATATGCGACGGCTGTTCATGCTAATAAAACTGGACACAAATTAGACTTTCACAACCCTATTATATTTGACCATGCCACCAATCACTTTATTAGGAAATGCATTGAGTCAGCTATAATCATTACTAATGATTATTGTTATAACGAAGGGGTTTCCATTAAGAGTATAATGGGTTATCACCTCAACAAAATTTCTTTCAAAAAATGAATTGTTTTGTTATTTTTTTAAAGCTTTTTTAACACTTGTTCAGTTTATTAATTTTAAGCTTTGAATCTTATATTTTTTTATGTAATTGGTTGTATTATATAGCTAAATTTGTTTTGTTGTTTTTTTTTTCTTTTGTTTTTTATGGTGCCTATTTTAAGTTATTTTAATTTAATTTAATTTATTTTTATGTAATATCTGCTCGTCTCCCAACAGAGGGTAACACCAGATGGTCCTTCTCACTTAATTGAGACCATGTGTGCTTCACTGAAGCTTCGTTGGGCTATGATGACAGCAATTATTCAAAAATTTTCGTCAATTGTGATTGGTTGTCAATTTCCATGATGGGCGAATCTTCTCTGTTCTTTACATTTGGATGTAATTAGGTTAGCATTTAAATTCTGGATAGATTTTTCTGTTATTACTTCACTCGAAAATGATAGATAGCTGTTGAAGTTGATAGTGCATATTTTTATTAAATCTCTATATATCTTTTAGGAATGTGTGTGGTTACGTCATTATTTATTTCTATTTATATTTTCACATGTTAAATTTCTTTTGCTATATCAGCAATAGTAATACACTATATGGATAAAAGTATCCTGACACCAACTGTTGTACAATCAGAAAGTCATGTGACACATATTAATAGGATGTCGAGCCACCTTTAGCATCAGTCACAGCCTGCACTCGTCTGGGAAGACTTTCCACCAATTTTTTAAAATATGTGAGCAGGAATTTTCTTCCATTCGTCCAAGAGAGCTGCAGTGAGTCTGGCCACTGAAGAAGGGTGGTTGGGCCTGGTGCATAATCTGCATTCCAATTCTTCCCAGAGGTGTTCTATGGGATTCAGATCGGGGCTTTGTGAAGGCCAGTCCAGCAGTTCAACACCTATCTGTTCAAACCATGGCAGCACAGCCTTCACTCTTTGGACAGAACAGTTATCCTATTGATACTGAGTAAAAGATACTGGGTATTAAAGCTAACTCCTTCATTGTCTATGAACATATAGTGTATCTGGATTTCAACAGACAACTTTACACTGATTCTTTTAAATTTCTTGCTTACATTTTCATCTTTTCAGGAAGAGATTAAGTATAAAATAATTTGCTGAAGGTTATATGGTAACCATACTGTGTATTAGTAGCATTTAGATAATACTTTGTAGGTTGCTTGATGTAGTTTTTATTTTTTTTTATTGTACAAGTACGCTCTTTCTTTGATCATCCACCTTGACGTTTCATCCTTTTGGTTTGTTAGGCCATCATGCATTCAAAGTATTGCCAGTTAAAAAAAAAAAAAAAATCCTATCTGTATTTCCTTGAAATCAGCTATAATAATTCAGTATTGCCAATCAAATGTCCAAGCCTTTCCCTAAAGAGCTGTTAAAAGGAGTCAACCTGATGTATCCTACAAAGAAAGGAAATAATGTGATTAACATCAACTTACTTTGAATATTTATTTGAGGCACAGTAGGCTAAGAAAATGAAAATCATACTAAAACATTCCTAGTTATCTTTCCTAATAAGCAAGATTGTGGTTGTGCAAATGTAATAAAAAATATTCTTCAACAAATTTCAAGATTTGTTTCTTATCTATTTTTCAAGCACAAAATCAAAATACAAAAACCAAGGCTTTGATAATTAATAAAATTTGAATATTTAGAAACAATCCTATAGTGATCCTGAATGGAGAATGTTCAAATACATGGATTTGCAGCTCCATATTACTTTCAAAAAAATTGCACAAAACAAGTCTATTGATAAAAATGCAGTAGCAGTTCCATCAGTATAGGATAGAGCAACAAAAGCGTAACCCTTTAAGCATGGCCATGGCTTATAGACACAGTATCTTTTGTGCTCTAGAGGCTGGATGTGACATATTGACACAACAAATTGGGGAGGAGTGGATGCCTACATTTGAAAAATTGCTTATTTTTTTCCTCTTTTTTTTGCTTCTTGCATGAAAGACTCGCTCGAAATATCTGTCCTTGGTTAATATCTGATATAGTTGTGCCTATCCAATGAAAAAAATATTTCTTTCATAAAGCTTACACTTCCTATTTCTCCTCAAATGTTAGACTAGAAAAAGAAAATTATTACCATTCAGTCATTTTTATTTCAAAAATGAAAATTCTCTACCAATTTGATATCTAAATAATATCAAATTGGATCGACTTGGCAATAGTTAAGGGTCCCATTCATTGTGAATGGTTCTTTATAAAGAGGACGTCAATAGTGACAGTAGGTTAATTTTTCTCATTGAATTTTTGGCCCCTATTTTATCCTCTTACTGCTTAAAAAGGGATGATTGGAAGGCCTTCATGTCATTTTTGAAGAATGAGAGTGCATCCCTGATGGGGAAATTTAATTAAAGTGATTGTAATGTCGCAGCAAGTTTTTTTCGGAGTTGTTTAAATGCTTGCAACATATCTATTCCAAAGTCCACTAGGAAAAAGAATTAAGAATCAGAAACCCACATGGTGGAGTGGGCTATAGCAAAGATGAGGGCCCTTAAAAAGAAACTTGTTAAGAGCTGGTAGTCGTGAATTGAGGGATACTATTGAGGACAGATGGAGAGAGGAAAGAAGGAAATACAAAGGGGTCCTGAGACGCACGAAGTGGGCCTCTTGGAGGGGGTTTTGTGAAATAACCGCTGAACGGGACCCTTTTGGTCTGCCAACTAAAATCATCGGTGATTAAAATATCTCTTGATTAGGCAAACTTTACAACAACCAGATGGGTGGTGGACTTCCTCCGAGGGGGACACTTCGGCGAGTCTCTTGGCAGAATCTGCGGGATGATCCTACCCAGGACGATGACGTTTCAAAGGGATATCAGGAGGACTCATTATCACTTTACCTTATCAAGGAGAAGCATTTTTTTTTGGTCAAGAACTCTCCTTCATCATTGACGAGCTGAATTTAGATTCAGCTCCAGAACCCGACAAGATCCCAACTAGATTATTACCCTTTGTTAATGTCGTCATTTCTGAAGCTTGGGTCTGCCTGATGAACAAATGTCTTGATGAGGGCATTTTCCCCACTATCTGGAAAAGGGCTAGCATTACCCTCATCCTAAAGGGTGATGGCCGATTTAGGCCAATTTACTTGCTACCTGTCATTGGAAAGGTCTTGGACAAACTGTGTAATAGCATATTAATTCATTATTTGGAAGTAAATCACCATCTTCCCAAACATCAATATGACTTTTGGAGGGGCCACAGAGGCATTGGGGCTGCCTATGATCTTCTTGATGTTGAGCGAGGAGGCATCATGCTATTGTGGTCACTCTGGATATAATTAATGCCTTTGATAATGCATGACATCCCATGATTTTGAACATTTTAAAGAGGAAGGGATGTCCTTCCAATCTTTGTTATTTAATTAAATCCTTTTTGCAGGACCAAGAAGTTTATCTCGGTTCTGCATTTTTACATATTTTCAAAGGGTGTCCACAGGGTAGTAAACTTGGTCCTACTCTGTGGCTTCTTATTATGGAGGACCTCTTTTCTTCTTTTGAAATTTTTTGTAATGATAATCAAATCAGGGATGCCATCTTGGTCCAGGCCTTCGCCAATGCCACGGTGGCTTTAATGCCCTTTCAGTTAAAAGAAAATAAAAATATTGGGAATCCCTCTGTAAGGTTTTGAGAGATTGGGCAATAAGAAATAAATTAACCATTCACCCACAAAAAAACTATTGCACTTTTTATTCCTTTTAAAAGGTCTAGCGCCATCCTGTTATCAGTATGTATGATAATTGTTCAACATATTTAGGAATTGTATTTAACTCTAAATTAACATTGACCAACCATCCGCAATATATAAGGGAAAAAGTCACTAATCAAGTAAATTTCTTGCCCTAGCTCTTAACCATGGAGGGATTTCTTCTAAAATTACGAAATTAATTTTTAATGTAATTATTAAAACTAAAATTCTGTATGTGGCAGGGATATGGGGAAACAATACCCTTCAGCAAAATG
This sequence comes from Thereuonema tuberculata, assembly GCA_023159025.1. Taxonomy (NCBI): domain Eukaryota; kingdom Metazoa; phylum Arthropoda; class Chilopoda; order Scutigeromorpha; family Scutigeridae; genus Thereuonema; species Thereuonema tuberculata. The sequence continues at coordinate 231,096,079 of JAFIDM010009631.1, forward strand.
AAAAAACAATTGGGCACAATAGGCAGGACCTTCCTTCAAGCAATTACTAAGATCTGTAGGACATTCTCCACGGACTCTTTCCACGTCCTGGTGGTGTTCCTCCTCTTTGGATCCAAGCTTTTCATCTGGCCCCACCATCAGTGCCTTCTCAGTGGCAGTTACTGCCAGAGAGTGCCTGTTGACGATTGGGTGTACCCTGCAGATAGAAGCAATATCGAGATTAAGAACTGGAGTCAGACTCTTGAACACTGATGTCATTTTTACAGATGGCTCTAAATTAATAATAGAGTGGGTTTTTCTTATATAATTAAAGATACTTCTGAAATATATTATAGATATCATTAAAGAAAGACCCCCAGATAATTGTTCAGTATTCCAAGCTGAACTTTGTGCTCTCCGAAATGCTGTTTTGTGGATGGATAGCTTTTGGAGGGGGCAAAAATTAAATATTGCTTTTGTTTCTGACTCCAGTTCTTCACTGCAGTCAGTTGCTCAATGCTCCTATTTGCATAAAGATGCTTGGGACAACCACGTCAATATTAAAGATCTTATACAAAAGGGCATCAACTGCCATTTTTTTTGGGTCAAGGCTGATGATGGTGACCTTGGCAATGAGGAGGCAGATAGAGAGGCCAAATTAGCTACTACTTTCATGAAATTACTTTCTTTCAACCCCTTTCTCGTAGCTTCTCTAAAATAATTATGAAAACTGGGTGTTCCACCATATGGCAGACTGACTGGAATGAATCCCCAAAGGGTCGTGCTTTGTATACATATATTAAAGATGTTCATGAGGGCCTTCTTTACAATAACTTTTATCTTAACCAATTTTTAACCAGTCATGGGGACTTATCTTCTTAGATTTGGATTATCTACAAATACTGCACGTACATTTTGTATGCTGCATAAGGTTGAGAGTGCAGATCATGTCCTCTTGGATTGTATGCACCCTCACCGACTGCAACTTAGAAATAATTTTGAAAAATTACTCATTACGAATGGGATCCCTGCTCCCTGCAGGAATCACCATATTTTCCAAATTAAAAATGAGTTTATTTCTTACTGTAAAAACTTATTATCCATGTAGTTGTATGATTTTTTTTTTAACTCTGTAATGTTGTATCTTTTTTAAAATTTCATTTTTATTTTATTTATTTTTTTTTGTACTTTGTTTTCTGCTTTCTGGGTCATGAGAGCAATGCGGCGGGTGGGCTGGACCCTGCTGTCCGTATCCCCAGGCTGATTGTAGATGCTTTGTAGGTTGTTTGTACTGTGTTTTATAATGGTAGATATTATATTATTTTTGCAAATTTTGATTATTTTTATTTATTTATTTATTTTCTTCTTTTCTCTGTGAATTCGAACGATTCGGTCTTTTCGGGCATGGGGAGCAATGCAGCTGGTGGATGGCGATCTTCACCGTTCTTGGATGAGTAGGGGCTTTGATGGCCTATCCAGGACAGGTGCCATCCTGCCATCTGCATCCCTCAGCTAATTGGCTGAGTTGGACGAAACATCTTGTTTGTCCTTGTTTTTGTTTTTTAGTTTTTCTCTGTTTGTGTTGATATAACACAAAACTATCATCCCAATGACTGGAGTTTAAAAATTTTTTATTGAATTACACTTCTTTACAGAAACATACATGAAGATGATATATCTGCTTTTTATTTAAAATATAGGTATATTTGGTGAAAAATGTCCAATGGCAGTCAAGATTTTTGCCTCAGCAATCCACCTCACTAGTCTAAGTTTCTTAAACCCCCTACCTTGACTAGGCAATTGTCTCTCTTCTCCTCTACTTCACCAACTTTTTCCAGATATTGATTCAGATATGTACAAGTTATAGATGAAGTTAAGATAAAGATTTTTGCACCCTCATGGACATGATTTTGCACATATTTTAAGTTGATCTAACTTGTAAGAATTGTGGTTGATAGACCATGCAAACTAATTATCATAATAAAAAACTATAAACATAAAAGCACAAACAAAGTAAGCTGAACTTGCATGCTTTGTAGCAAAGGCTTTTTTCCAACAAACAAATTTAAAGTATTTTATTTATATGTTTACCAAATTTGCATCTGATTCATTAGACACTTTAATGTCTACTGAATCAGCTGCAAATTTATTGCCGGAAATAAGAATATATTCAGGTATAACTAAAACTAGAGAAACTTTTATCTTCGGATACTATTAAAAAACTACAATCCCATTGAATGAGTATATACAGTGGAGCACCGTTTATACGTTTTTCAAGGGACTGAGAAAAAAAAAGTATAAATGAAAAAACGTATAAACGAAATTCACAAAAGTTACGAACAATTTCGTAATAATCAACAATAAAAAGTCAGAGGTAAATTAAAACATTACATGAAAATGAAATACAAGAGGTAAGTATGTAATACAAAACTTTTTATTCCGAATGTACAACTAGTACTATTCATATTCATTCAGCATTTACAAAATATTTTGTTATTTTAGGTTGAGGGGCTTTTTTGGAATGCACAGAAAAAAGTTCATTGTGCACAGTAAAAAGTGCCATCTTTTATCATTTAAATCACTACTATTGAAGTATGCTTGCATGGTGTTAAAACCTGCCAAAGCTTGTTGAAAACATGGCAGAGGTTTTTCAGTGCAATTTTCTAAGACTGGACAATTGGCAGATGGGAATCTGAGGTTGAAATGCGCATTTTCTCTCTTCTCGAGTTATTGAAAAAAACGTATAAATGAAATTTGCGATTTCAGAAAAACGTATAAATGAAATTATTTAACGTTAATATGCATTGGATTTTGCCAGGACCATTCAAAAAAACGTATAAACGGTGCTCCACTGTACATGTTAAATTTATAACTAAAATAATAGGTTCATACTATTTAAAAATTCATGTTAAGAACTATCCAGTGATCTCTGTACCTGTTTCGTATCCTGAATGAAAACCATAGTTAAATCCATAAATCACTTCTTTCACATCTTCAGAGAGTTGTTGAAGATGCTGAAAATTATAGTACTAAAATTAATATTGTATTAACAAAGACACACACAAAAGTTAAAAAATATTTACATAATAATAGTTATTATTATTATATATTTATATTTCAGTTTTACTTTTGTATGTGCCTGTTAATATACATAATAGTAATTATTATTATTATTATTAATCCTTGCGTTTAATTTCCCTTGTATTGTCTGTTGTGCTACACAAGAAAAAAAACAACTTAGTGATTCCTATTGACTAATCAAGAAATCTAATGAAAGAAGCTTATGGGAAATTTAATTAATGACCTTGATTTTTTTTTTTTTGAAAAAAATATAATGTTACTTAGTCCTATTAGGTGTAATTGGTGTAATTACTCCTGTGTTATAGGTGCTGGAATTTTGTTATACAACTTATAATGTAGAGATTAAAAGTTTTTTTCTTATTTTATCGTAAATTATATCATAAATTAATTGATTTTTAATGCATTTAATGCTATTACTAGTATAACTTTCCAAATTTAATTTACTAAATAATTTAAATTTGACATAATTGTCTAATCTGAGACCAAAATTATTATTTTGTTTATTTATTTCAAAAATATTAACCAGTTATATCTAGTCGAAATACCAATGTCGTAGTTTTGTTTTTTGTCTAATTTTGTAGAAATTGTTCAAAATAGTTTTATAAATAACTTTTTCTTCTATTTTTAATATTTTATATTTGTAACAAACGTTTAATTTTTGTTTTGAATTTTTATTTTTATAGTTAATATTGATATTATAATTTGATATTTATTTAAGAAAATCCAACAATTTAATCCATAATCTATAACAGAATCAACTAATAGAGTGGGAAAAGAAATGGAACCTCCATAAATCCATTTCTTTTCCCACTCTACTTCAAATACACCTCCGTTATGAGACCTGCTTTGTTCGTAGTGACTACTCTCAACTGACGATCGCCAAGTTAGTGTGAAACAGGATGTCTTGAGATGTCAGTTTGAACATTGGTCTCAAATTTTAAAGTGTTTAGAATCAACTAATGTTTTATGAATTATAAGCTTTTGCTCAAAAGGGTAGATATGTTTTAAATGATAAAACATGTCAGTGAAAGTATGTAGTTTTTTAACAATATAGTTATAATGAATATTCCAAATGTAATTATCATCAAGAAATACACCTAAATAAGCTACAAAAGATGGGTTTAACGTGCTGTCAAATCTATTTGGAGATGACTGTTAGGTTTATTCTGTGTTGGGCCTAACAGTCATCTCCAAATACACCTAAATACTTTTGATTATTTACATAATCAATAGTATTATAAGTATATTCACTATTATTGATTGAATTTATGTTACAGCATGAATATTCATGTAAAATAAGAAATTTATTGTATTTTATTTTTTTATTTTTATTCTTAATAACCATAATTTTAGTTTTTTTTTTTCTTATGATTGGAAATCATTTTATTACTAAAAGCCCATTCAGATATATTATTATTATTATTATTATTATTATTATTTAAATCTTCTTTAAGTTTAAATTCTTCTTTATTTTAATATTAAATCTATTTAATATTAAAATATCCTTAGCATATATGTAAATGGAAGAGTGTTGAATGCAGTTGCATTATAGAGTTTATATACAAGATAAATAAAAATAGGTACCAAATTTCAACCTTGTGGTACACCATTTTTATTTTAAATTTTCTGTTTTTAAGGTAGTTTTTCAATAGGTTTTATACATTACCTCTTATTCCATAATTTTCTGATTTTTCTAACAGAATAGAATGATTAACGTTATCAAATGCTTTACTATATATACAAAGGCATTTTGTATATCCATATATACATCATTTTCCATCATTTAAGTTTTTATTAATATTATTGTTTAAATTAGAAAGAAGTTTAGTTGTACTACTTTTATTTTGATAAGCATATTGATTATTGTTAAGAATTTTCATATTTATAACATAATTATATAGTTAGTTAGAAAACTTCAATAATTTTGAAATATTAGAAAGAATTGAGATTGGTCTGTAATTATCAAAATTATTGTAATTTCCACTTTGCTTATATCATTCCAATGCATAAATCTTTCACAAATTTGGATATTTATTGGTTTGAAAGATATTTCTAAATAATTATATTATAAATAAATAAATTGTGCCTTTATTTATTTATTTCATTAATAGGTTACATTATCGTAACCAGCACTGCATGTTTTTCTTAAATTACGAATTATATGTAGAATATCATTTTGATTCGGTAGAAATAAAACCATAGACTTAGGGTTTTTAGATTCATTAACTTTATAATTTCGTGTATTAAAAGATTATTTTGATTTTTATGATTAAAAACTTTTGAAAATGTTGAATGGTAGAATTAGAATCGATTGTATTTTACATTTAGGGGAATTTGTTTGGAAAAAAATAAATACATGATTTAGCTTCATGTTTACTTAAATATTTATTTTCTTTTTTCAGTTTTTATTATTTATGATTAAATATCAGTTCTATTGAAAAACATTATGGCAAGCACGGCAAACATAGGGCACCGATGCTAATCCTATCCCCATGGCAGCATATATTTTTTCCATAATGTTTTCGAATGGCAGTAAAACTCTCCTCAGTTAAAGTTTAGATTACGGTACCTCCAATGCCGCCCGATAACCAGCGGCCATTGCATCATTTTAAACATGGCGGATAATGTGAAATGAACAATCTATGGGTGCTTCTATAAAATGGAATCATGGCTGTGGTGACTATCGCTCTGGTTGCGGAAGTCACGTCACTGATCCCGCTGACGTAGGAGCTTGGTTATTTCCCAGCCCTTCTTTTTATAGACGGAGTGGTTACACAAGTAGTGTTCAAAGATGGCTGGCATATTATCGATTTGTTGTTAGAAGTTGAATCAGAACTTTATTCATTGTTAGAAAGAGAATCGAGTACTGATTCCTTATCCTCGTCAGATGAAGAGATTATTATGTTATCAATGTAGGTAGAAAGAAAGCAAGAATTGAGAATTACACAAGAGAAACTGTGTAACTCATTCGTATCAGCCGACAACATTCCCAGCAGACGGCACAATGGACGCATTTTACATTACATTTCTTTTTTACAATACAGAGTTGCTTTTTACTCGACGATTAAATTAAAAAAAATATATTTTATTTCACTTCTTTGTTTCATATACAACGCCGATGGTTCCGTTCCATTAAGTCGTGGAACTACCTATCGGAATATTTTCGTTTTCGTGCCACCGCGACTGAGTCCGGTACAGCTGGCTCTCCTGCCGACTTTAGGCGCACTATCTGCGGCAGAGAGCCGGCCACCGCCGCCGACAAAGATGCCCTAAATAAAAGAGCCGGTGCCGGTCGGGGATGGGACACTTTAGGCATTCGTGACGACATCCACCCACCATACATGAGGTGAACTAAAAAAAAAAATTACGGCTAATAATTTTATTTATCCTTTTTTTTTTTTACTTGTCTGTGTTGCATAAAAGTATAGTTACTTTATTAGTTACTTGTCATTAATGAAGCAATCACACTGCCATTGAAATTAAGAAGTAGGAATATATTCACTAGTCTTTTAAGAAACAGAACGAAGTTATAAAAAAAAAAAAATAATTTAATAGAAGTGAAATTGCAAGTCTAAAAAGAAAAAAGAATTCAATTTAATAGAAGCGAAATTGCAAGTCTAAAATAAATAAAAAAAATAAAAACAAATAAATTTAATAGATGTGAAATTGCAAGTCTAATAAATAAAAAAAAAATTAATTTAATAGAAGTGAAATTGCAAGTCTAAAATAAATAAAAAAAATTAAATTTAATAGATTTAATAGAATTAAATTTAATAATTCATCATCTGCCGTTGAGAAAATCGGAAACGGAAATATTGCTGCGACTGCTCGTGTCCGGCTGCTACGAGAGAAAAACCACCTCTTTTCCCTGATCCAAAAAGGGAGGTGTGGTTGTTGCAATCACAAATCCGATTCGTATTCCTAGACGCGGTCGCTGGTTGGCTGGAGTAACCAGCGGATTTTATAGACGGCGTGGTTGCTCGGGAGGGGTGGAGAGGTGAGTCACCACAACCCAGATCCCATTTTATAGAAGCACCCTATATTACTAAAATCTTTTATTTCTCTGTCTGTCTGTCCATCGCAAGCATTGGCCATGCCTACATCACGTGGTAAGCGACGATTCTATAAATCTATTTGAGGGGTCAGTGCCGTTTTTCCATTTTCAGTGCAAATGCAGTTATTTCAAACATATAAGTATTCTGATATAGGATTTATCCTGTGAATCTTCCTTGAAAAATTTTTAAATACCTTGAATGTATTAACGCCAAGTAATCCGATATTGGTAACTTCCATAGGCGGATCCAGGGGAGGGCTAGTTAACTAGTAAAAAGTAGAATGTTTACTTCAGAATGGTTTTGCACAATGTTTTACTAGAAAAACTAGCTCTCATCTGGCTAACTGTGATCTTGAGATAACAGTATGCAGCAAGTCACCACGGCGGGCGGCCATTGGAGGTACCACATTCTAAACTTTAACCCTCTCTTTTCCGATTTCTCCTTCTCAAATATGATTTTACATTAACAAAAACTTCTTTTGTTTGACTTTGTAAAGCTTTGCCTTGTCCTAACTTGGCTGCGATGATGGAAACTGAAAGAAGAACAAAAGTTCTTAAAATGATTAATTGATAGTCGACATTGTTCAAGATCAGAGTCAAAGTAAGGACAGGAGGCCTATAAAGAAAAAGTTATTAATGATGTCATGAGCTTATAGATTGATGTTTCCAGGATGTAACAGCACCATTTATTGCTAGAATTCATAACTGAATCTTATAAACATTATGAAAACATTCTGGTTTTTGTATTTTCTACAGTTAAGAATACATTTTAATATTATTGTTGTTATTATTTTAATAATTTTATATTTTTTAAGATGTTTTTTATTGAAA
>JAFIDM010009631.1:231104423-231125944 GCA_023159025.1 Thereuonema tuberculata
AATAAATTGGAGTTGAATGTGTTTCTACTTTATTTCACTTATTACAATTTGCAGTAAATTGGTCTATTTTGTTGTATTTTTATTGGCCCTGAAAAGGGCTTTTTTTCGTTTGGATGAATTGACAGCCAAGACAGGGGTTAATCTGAATAAGCTGGAAGAAGTTAGAAGTGATAATGATGACAGCTTCCATCACTGTCATCTGAAGAAGTGATGATAAGAGGTTCCACTCTGTTCTCTACGAGCTGATCTGATTGCCAGTAAGCATCTTCTATCTTTAATACATGATGGTAAGCTTTCATCCAGTTATCTGATAACTGCTGTACAGCTGCTGCAGTAAGATTCTCCACATCACTTAGTTCAAAGGTTTTATTGTACTTACATACAAATCTTTTACCTGCATCCAAAACAACTCAAATATCTGTGTCGATGTGCTACAAGGTCAGGCGTTCGATGTAGAATTTCCTCATATTAATTCTTCTACACTTAATTCCCAGCTCCATGTGAAGAATTCGTTGCAAAGATGTTTTGCTTCCATTGAATTCAATCTTTAACTGAAGCTTTGAATGAATGATATCAAGCATTGGGTATTCATTCTAAAAACGAATAATTTCACTGATAGTGGCTCTAACAACAAGTCAAACAATAAGTGAAAGTCGTCCATGTCCACCACTGGTTTTATTTGAATTCGACTTTTTCCAGGAGTTGAGAATGCTTTCCCTCTCTCTATCTCATTGTTTCCTTCGCAGACAATTTTCTTCACCGTCGAAGCGGACAAATTTGTTGCTGTAGCTGTTTTATCCAACTCTTCAGAAATACATGCTTCATCATTCTGACTTGAAATATTGAAAAATGTTCCAAATTAAACCTCTGCATTGGCTGTGTAATGTTTTCCCTCGCATATTCGCAGTTACTTGATTTTTCAAAGATGTCATAAATCCTACAGAAATTAAGTGATCTCATTTAGCCAAATAAGGCAGTTTTTCTCAAAAGAACTCAACTATAGCTAATAATTTATTGATTTCTTTGTTGTCATTTTTGCATTTGTTATTACTAATATCATTTTTTTATAATTTTCCACATATTATTTGAATGTAAACTCAAAGGGTTTATTTATGTATTGTTTCTTCTATTTATTTACATAATTTTTCAACCAATTTTTTTTTTCTTTTTATAGCTTTTTTTTTTTTTTTTTGTATATTTTATTTGTCTTGTTATTTTTAAATCTTTTAAATAATATATCTTTTTCTTCTAAGTGTCTCATTAAATCATCATCCATGCATTCTTGTTTAAAGTTACTCTTAATACTGTTTTTGAAATTATAATAATTATTTTGCTTTGTTTTTATCTCATTTTTTTTTGTGTGTGTTATTTCTAGCTTTTTCTATAATCCTTTTTAATTTATTTATATGAGCATTAGGATCTTTATTGTAATTGGCTTTAATTTCATTAGTTAAATCAGAAACTTTTTTTTTTTAGAATAAATATGAATCATAGGATATCTCATTCTTTTACTTTTATTACTATTTTTAGTCAGATCTTTATTTTTACTAATATTTTGGTAAATTTCAATAAGTATTCCATAGTGATCTGATATATCCCATTCAGTAATGTTTGCATTTATTTCATAATTATTCAGATGAATAAAACAATGATCAATACATGTTTTTGAAGAAGATCTTATTGTTACTATGTTCCTAGTTTTTTATAAATATGATTTTTATATCTTAAAGTGTATAAATTATTTAGATAATTATTTAAATTTTTTGTTAATCTGGATCAATATCCATATTGATATCCCCAATATATATATACAATTATAGTCTTTATCATTTTTAGTTCTAATAAATTATGTCTAAGTTCTTTATTGAATATTATTTTATTTGTAAGAGGAGGTTTGTAGATTATATACAGAATAAATTCTTTATTTCCTGTTTTATTCAAGTTGTTAGTATAAACATCACATTATATATTCAAGAGTGATAGTATCAACAGAAGTGTAATCAACAGTGTAGTTTTCTCTGAAAAATAATACAATACCTCCTCCTCTGTTTTATGTCCTTAATTTGTATAATTTATCTCGTCTATTTTGATATTGACTGCTACCAAAATTATAAAATTGATCTGTTTTAATATTCAATAATAAATAATTAAAGTTTGATTTAATACTTCTGATGTTAAGGAATAAAATATTTGTGTTATTTTTGTTATCAGTTGTATTTGGTGTCCAAGAAATTGTACATTATCTAAAATTCCAAGATTGCCTAATTCTAAATCATTTGCCATTTATATAGAAATTAAATATTTTTAATATCTTCATCATTATTAATCCTTATTATCTTAGATGCTTCATTCATTCTCACTAATATTTTATAATTCTTAATCCAAATATCTTTATATCCTTTATTTCTTGCTTCAGTTTTTGTTTTTCAAAAAAAATTCTTCAAATTCTTTGTAAGATTTTCATTTATAAATATTCTTGATTTATTTTTATTTCCAAAGATAATGCATAGTATGGCCTTGGTACAGTTTATTTTTCCACATAGTCCCCATATTTGTCTTAACATTTGTTCCAATGGTACACCAAGGCATTCATCCCGGCATAGAAGAAATCAGTGTCAAGCGCCTGAAGCGAGAGGATATGACGGCATGCTGAACTTCAGAGTCGGTTGTGAATTGCCTGCCACCCAGGTGCTTCTTCAATGGTCCGAAGAGATGGAAATCAATGGGTGCCAGGTCAGGGCTGTACAGAGGATGGTCCAGTTCCTCCCAATGGTAGCATTGTAGCAATTCGTGTGTGCTTGGCTGCATGTAGCCATTATCGTGCAGCATGATGATGCCTGTTCTAAGCAATGCAGGTCATTTTCGACGAATTGCCTCCCACATCCGCAGCAACGTTTCACAGTAGTGGTCAGCATTCACCGTCTGTCCCTTGGTGAGGAAATCAACAAGAAGTACGTCTTTATGGTCCCAAAATATGGTCGCCATGACCTTCTTTGCTGATGGAGATGTCTTGAATTTCTTTGAAAGTGGGGGAAAAGATATGGTGCCATGTCATAGGTGCTTGCTTTGTTTCAGGTGTCGCATGATGCACCCACGTTTCATCACCTGTAACAATAAGCTGCAGAAACCGTTCTCCCTCCTCATGGTACCGCAGCAAGTGCCCAAGAGACAGTCCCATCCTAGTGGCTTTGTGAACTTCTGTGAGTTCCCTGTACCCAAGGAGATGTTTACTTCGCTAACAATATCCCTCAGTCAAATGCATTTGTCCTCCTGAATAAGACCTTCAATGTGGCACAAACTGTCATCTGTGGTGGATGTGCTTGCCCAGCCAGATCACTGCTCATTTTGAATTTCTGTCCTGCCGTTATCGAAGGCATTACACCACACCCAACCTGTTTCCATGTCATAACATTTGCACTGTAAACCTTGACAATTTGGTGAAGAATTTCAGCTGGTGATGTTCCCTTTAGACGCAAAAAACTGATCACACTACAAGCCTCAATGTTTGACCAGGTTTCAGTTAGCTCTGTCATTTGCAAACTGATTTTCTTAACTATGATTGATGTAAGGTGCCATCTAATGGGCATGACAGTAAGTACTGGTCTACCTTCTATGATCTGGCACAAAATTAGAATTAAATAGGAAACATTAAACACATTAAACGTCTTGTTACCTTATTTATTGAACAGCCCTCGTATCGTCCTGCAATTGTGTAATTTTTTGTTTCTGAGATTCATTTTCTTTTTCTAAAGTTCTTTGCTTTTCTTCTGTTATCTTTTGATTTTTGTTGATTTTATTAAGTTTTTCCAAAATGTCTTCATATTTTTCGTTGATAAATTCCATAGAATTTTTAGTATCTGCAAGATCCATTTCCATTGGGATTTTGGAAACATCTATTGATAAATTGATATCTTAAATCTATTTTAGTGTATTATGATATGTGTACTAATTTAATAATATAATTTCAGATTACAAAAGCAGTATAGTATTAAGTTTATTTTCATTTCCAGCTATCTGCTACCTGACAAAGGCAAGTCCAGTAAGCAGAAAACACATGTGGTCAAGAAAAGCTGCAATCCCAAATGGAATCATACATTTGTATATGATGATGTTTGCTTAGATGAATTAAAGGAGCGATGCTTAGAATTAACTGTGTGGCACTACGACCGCCTTAAGACCAATGACTTCCTTGGTCGTGTTCGATTGTCATTAGGAATAGGTAAGATTTTTGCTATTTTTCATGTATTTTTTTTCTACAGTTAAGCACAAAAGCCCTAATTCATTTTTTAATATTCAATATGCAAAAATAAAAACTGACAGTAATTTTTTTTTAAAAATATTGCAAATTTGAATAGTAGCGTTAATGTGCATTAGCAAATAAAAAGTGAGGAATTTTGTGGGCTGCTACTTTACTGCTATTGGCTGCAGATAGATGAGCAAAGTTAGTGAGAAAAATCTTTCTATAGAAATCAGTAGAAATTATTGCTTTGATTTCTAAAAAAAAAATAAAAAAAAATAAAGCATATTTTCAGTTCACTGTGAAGCAGAACAGGAATTTTTAAACTAGGATGAGTTGCATAAAAGTTCTCATATGCCACATGCAGTCCACAAGCAGTTCACTGTGAAGCAGAACAGGAATTTTTAAACCAGGATGACTTGCATAAAAAGTTCTCATATGCCACATGCAGTCCACAAGTTTGAGACCAGTACTGCTGTAGATGCTTTGCATTTTTATTTTGGTAGATGCTGTTAAAGGATGTTACATATGCTTCCAAAAAATTCCTTGTCCTGTGATTCGCAAAAAGCAATTCAAAATTTCATTATGAAGAACAGAGGTCAACTTTAATTTCATAAATATATGTTTTGAAACTTGGATAACCAGTTTGCAAATTCTTGCAATTATTCCTAGAGTAGAGTGAAGCTATGGGTTTCAGTCCAAGTGCACTTTTATTTGTTCTGTCCTTTTTCCTGTTGTTATGTACTCACAATCAGTGTTTCAGCTTAAGCTAAGAGCAGTTTTTTTTGTTTTTGTTTTTTAATAAAGGAACCAATTACGGGTATTGCTGAAATTCTCTCTGTCCCTTTAGTTGACAGTATAGTTTGACGGTGAATTCCTACGTCTTTGTCTTATAAGGCAGAGGGAGTTGTTGATATGGTGAAGATCTCTTAGCATAATTATTCCTCCTTGCAGTCAGTGGATGGCATTTCATTATTATCTTGTTTGAAATGCTTAGTTTGTAATGCCGTGCTGGCGTGGTCGTGCGGTCTCGGCGGCGGCCAGCCGTGGCGTCCAATGTGCCAGTTCCTGGGTTCGAATCCCGGTAGTGGCATGGGTGTTTCACTTTCCTTTCTTCTGTGTTGTCCGTTTCTTCCCTTGGGGTTGGCGCCCCCTTGCGGTATCTAGCCTAAACTCCTCTGGTAGGAGAGCGTCCATACCCAGTATTGGGTGTTACGGGCGATATAGATATAGATAGTTTGTAATGTCTTCCTTAATACTCTATTTGAAATTATTTAGGATCACTGATGTGCTATTAATACAAGATTGCTGGATCTATATTAGTCAGTAGTTCCTGTATAAGAGTACCTAGTAACATTCAATTTTGTTGCTCACTTCAGCAAATGAAGTATATACTATATGTATATAGTAGTACATATCTCTTGAAAAAGGGTAGTATCTATCTTGCATCAGGACTGCATGTTTGAGTACATGTTATTTTTTAATTGAAGCACATGTCTTCTTACCTTCAAATCTGTAATTATAACAATGAAATGTTAAGTTGTAGATAAGTAAAGACCATTTTGAAAGATGGAAGCAAATACTGGGAGGCTATATACATTGACTACCTAATGATTGATACAAGAGTTGTTACATGTTTATACTTAATAGTTGTTTCTTTTTTTTACAGGAAAATACCAAGGAAAGGAAGTGGACTGGATGGATTCTAGTGGAGAAGAAATGACGCTTTGGCAAAATATGTTGGAGCATCCCAATATGTGGGTTGATGGTAATCTTTCATTGAAATAAAAATGGATTAAGATGTATTTATCTATGAGTCAGTTGTTAATGCCATAAGGACTTGGATTTGTGCTTTTACTTGGACAATGGTTGGCTTAAGTAGTTTTTTGTTTTGTTTTGTTTTGTTTAAAAGGGAAACATCTTGTAAATTGTCATCTTCAAAAAAAGATTCCATTACTCCACTGCCAAATAATTCTAAGTTATGCTAAACTGGATTAGAAACAACAAATATTCTTCCTCTAGCATAACTGTTTAATTTGCTTATAACTATTAGCCTTTTAAGCCTTTTGATTTTTTATGGAAGACTAATTTTAAAGTTTATTGGATGAGGAAATCTTTAAAAAAAAACCACATTAACTAAAACATTAATACCAGACTGACTCAAGATCTGAGCATTATAAAGGTGAAGTGATTATATATTCTGTTAAAAACGAAAAGAAACAGATGTTCAATTTCTGTGGTAATTTTAAATGAAAATTACTTTCTCTTTAAAAAAAAGCAACAAAACTTGCATGGTTTAAGCTACATCTAACATTTCTTAATTTAAAAAGGTTGTTTGATAAATTAGTTAACAAGTCCCAATTCATGATGTCATGGCTTGTAAGCGTGTTTGTCAACAACTCTCATAAGAATAAAAATCAATTTAGAGATGTTGATTTACAAAAAAAGTAATAATAACAATCCACACTTCAGCAAAATATTATTCAATTGACACTGCAAAAAAAAATATCAAACACTTTTTACTTCATAAGTCTTTACTGTTTTTAAATGTTTGAATGTATATATTGAATGAATGTTTGTCAACTGAAAGTTGGAATGTGATCTTGTTATAAGGTGTCCTATGTAAATGTTGTACTACATAATCAAAGATTAAATCTTTATAAATATAATCTTTCTGAAAAAAAAAAAATTAGTTTACTGGTGTATTCAGATGCTTTTATTTCAAATTTAACGTTTATTTTTAATATTTAGATGTCAAACTGGACAATTACAGTTCAGCTTATTTATGTTTTTAGTTATATTGTCTTTTATTTTTCCCATGAGGAACTAAAAATATTTTACCTATCCTTTTATTAAAATATACTTAAAAGCTGATAAACCTTTAAACAGATATATCAATAAATAGTTCAATTTAATTTATATTTTAATGAACTATCAATTAATTAATGCTCATAATTTAACTTGTTACTTTTGCGCACATTCCGTAAACCTGAGGATTACTTAAAAGTTATCAGTAAAGAAATTACTGGTGGCGATAAAAAAAATATTAACATATAAAATCTATCTAACTTTGTGTTTTTCTTATATTTCTATAATTAATAAAGCAAGCTAATATGGATTTTTATTTCATTTTTATTATTTGAATCAGTGTCATATTTTTATTTATTGTACCTTAAATAAATATATAAATATAAATCTTTTATTAATAGATTTGTACAGTTTAAACAGTCTAATTTGAAATTTATAAAGTAATAATAAAAACTCTTTATTTAATTGTGTTGTTGTTTTATTTATATATTTTTTTCAACTCTAATCTAAAAATTCACTGACTTACATTATAAAACTAATTGTTACTCAGGCACCTTAAGTTGCTTTCTTAAAAGCACAAGGAAACTGAAACATTGTTTTAAAAAGGATGCTCTTTACGTAAATGGCAAAGATTTAAATAGCACAACAACAAATTTAACATGCAGAGATCATAATGATATCACAATAAAATACAGACATGCACATAAGTAAGGATTCACTGAGCTGTTTTTAGTATTTTGGATACCCAGTATCCTACAGAGTGAATCCAGCTGATGATTTTTAGGAAACCAGAAACAACTGTCCTGGATTCCCAGTATCCAAAATACTAAAAACAGCTCAGTGAATCCTTATTTATAGTGTGTATGTTTTTTATTGTAATGTCAGGATTTAAATAGTACAGAGGCATTCCAAAATACTACATCTCTTAGTTATCTTTTTCTTTCTTTACCATGTAACCACTTAAGTACTTCCTCCAAATTGTTATTTTAATATGTCCTTATGTGTTCCATAAAAACAAGAAATGCACAAAACTTTCAAGGGTAGTAAATTCGTGATTTTAATGGCGAATGTAAGTTGTTCGTTCTTCATGATATAATAAGATTTGTTACCAGTGTTTTCTGTATAAAAGTTTCAGTATTCATATTGCTTTGTAAAGATATCCATATTCATTTGAAAAATAGTTTCCATATTTTCTTCTTGCCTCTTCTCTCTTCATATTTATTAAAATAATAATTCATCTCACGAATTGCATATATTTTTATTTAATACACCAAATTTTCGGAAAATAATTTTTGTGCTTTTCCTTCTTCAAGCCTCATTATTATATTGAAGCTTAAACAATTAGTTTCTCAACAAAATGAGACATGGTATCAATTATAACAACAGATTAATATTACAGTTTACAATTTGGCACCTCAATAAACAAACTTTCAGTTCTACCTCATAAAATTTAAATTCTTACTGTTAACAACAATATCTGAATAATAGATTTATGATTTGAATATTACAAACAAGTTTCATATTTTTCTTTTATTCTCTGAATGGTTTCTTCTAAAAATGCAGCTTATTAAAAATAATAAGTAAACTTTTTTTTGTGCATCATAAAGAATGATCGTATCTTTCAATTTCTCAAAGCAATGTGGCTAAAAAAGTAGTAACTCCTGGGATACGCTACTTTATTTCTTCTTTTTATTTTTTTTAAATTAGCATATATTTTTGAACTTAGGACCGGAAGGTTGGTTAATGCTTAACAACTTTGATATGACAAAGATGAGTAGTCAAAATAGCAAAGATAAGCCTTTCAGATCCCAACTTTTTTCAAATAACCTCCCATTGCATGAAGAATTGGAAGCATTTATGTTATTAAAATGAAATATTTCTTTAGTATTTTTAACATTTTGTCGATGTCAGTTCTAAGCTTATAACCAAAACTTATCCAAAGTACAGTCATACCCTGGATTTACAGCAGGTTAGGTTCCGGAGTGTGTCCATTAATCAAAATTGTTCGAAAGTTGAAGCAATATGTATATATTTTTTCATCTATCAATGTACATAATGTACTGCGATCATTATACAGTAATACCTTGAGATACGAGCATAAACCGTTCCAGGACGGAGCTCGTAACTCGAGGTGCTCTTATCTCAAATCATTTTTTCCCGTAAGAAATAACAGACAAAAAATTAATCCGTTCCAGCCCTCTAAAAAAATCCCTTATTAGTGCTAATAATAATGGAAAAAACATGTTTTTAATTGCTATAGAGACATACACACAAAAAATAATTATAATATATAAGGATTCCTGTGATATAAAATAAAATGTGGTTTTAATTATGAGTTCTTACTGACAGACGTTACAGTAGCGGCTAATGGCTGCATGTGCGGAGGAGGAGGAGGGAAAAGAGTTGGCCCTTACGTAGACAAATTGATCCGTACTGTACCTTACACGTACACTAGATAACTTACATAAACTTAGAATTAACTTAGCTTACGTATTTTTTTTTTTATTTTTCTGTTTTTAATATTTATTTATTTTTGTTTTATTTTTTTCGATTTGTATTCGTTACTTTTCTTCACTTTTCTTAACTTTTTTCTCCTGACTATCCTCACTTTCACTTGACCACCTAGTGTCGGCATCTGTAAGCGTGCTCGTATCTCAAAGCAAAAATTTGCTCGAAGGCTTGCTCATATCTCGGAATACTCATAAGTCGGGACGCTCGTATCTCAAGGTATTACTGTATGTGTAAATGAGAATAACACAACGAGATGCCAGTATCTTACAACTTTTGCTTTAAATTCTATAAGCTCCTTTACTATACTTAGTTTGTAATTAAAAATACAAGAAAACATTAAAATAAAAGTTATAAGAATTTTAATATAAATTTAATCACAATGAGGAACAGCTAAATACAGAGATATACAAAGCGAACCATCTCTGAAAAAAATCTGACGAAACGTACATAAGTAACAGTAATGTGTTGTGTAGTTATAGCAAAGAGTATGTAACTTGGAAGCAAACACTGTAACTTCAGGGTAAGTCTTGGTTATGACTTATTTTTTTTTTTTATTCTTTGAAATAAGACTTTTGGATTTAATTATTACACTAGTACTAAAATTAAGGAGAAAAAATATTTTCTTATGCAAAATTAAAGACACAAACAAATGTAAACATGAGAAATTCTTTTTGAAGAATAGAATTAAAAAAATGCTTAATTTCTCAAAACTTTTTTAAAGTTCTGAGTATTATTGTATATTCAAATAAATGATATCATTTCTTTAAAGAAAATTATTATTAAAATGCAAACAACAGCAATATCATGCCCATATCATCAAGATAATGTGGGCAGCACTAGAAAAAAAACAACTAGAAATTATGCTTGCACAAACTATAAATAGGTTTTCTGCAAACCATCCTTTCCTTGCTTCATCAGCACTCATTATATTTTCTATATAAGCTCTTCATTTACACGTAAACTCAAGGTTATACATTCTCAGGTACTCTATTCTTGATTTTGTTATTCTTTCTTTGACTGCTCCCAAAGACATTCATCAACTGAGCCGTTGATTTTGAAAGTGGGGCAAGTCCATATTAAGTTTTTGTTAGATAATTAATGGTTAGGGTTTGAACTGATTTAAAAATATTAGTAAGCAATAATAGACTTATTTTATATTGTTTATGATCTTTTCATAAAAATTTCATATGCAATAATTATCCGCATTATTTAAACAGAAAACATTTTTAATAGGGCCCAATGGACTTGCCTCACTTTCAAAAGCAACGATTGTATGAAAATGTTGATTTCCTGTTTCAAGAGTTTAATTGTAATAAGAAAAAATAGAATAATTTATTTCTTTACTTTTCTATTTTATTTTAACACTTCATACTTTTTTCGAATAGGTGCATTAAACAAAAAGTTTAATATTATTTTATATTTTGTATTCATTTTGCTCCAAGCTATCTTCACTTTCTGATGTGATGATTCTTCCTTTCTTACTAATATTCATGGGCCTTATTTCTACAAAATAATAATCAATACAATAATAATGACTACAATGATCATAATTATGAAAATAAAAGTGTAACTAGCAAGGATGAAATAACTTTTCAAAATGTTATGTTATTACAAAATTAACACATTAAAATAACTAATAATAATAAAATAACATCACAAAATAACTTATTATGAATTGTTATTGGTTATTAAGCAGATATTTTTATGTTATGTTATCCATTCCTATTAACAAGTATTATCTTTATAATAATTTTTACTTACTGGTCTCACTGTCCGATGTAACTACAAAGTTATAATAATTATAAAGATTCATATTAATTTATTTTGTATATATTTTCCACCCTTCTTCAATTTTTAGTTTCACAATACAGTAGAGTCCCGATTATCCGAGTTAATGTGGACCAAGACTAACTCGGTTAAAGCGAAAATTGTAAATAAAAATAAATCGTGTAAGTTTAAATGTATATTTTAACAAATACAAAAGTTATACAGATACACCACATGCAATTCATATTGTTACGATAATTAAATAGTTCTTTTACTTAAAAAAGTCCATAATTGTTTTTTGGTTTATGTTACTTTGGCTTTTTTCTGCAGCAATGTTTCGCCCTTTTTTTAAGGATAACAGGATTGCTGGTGTCGCTTCTTCTTGTTGTTCTGTATATTCAATAGCATTTTCGATAGCTTTTAGTCCATCTGTATGGGAGATTTTCATATGTTGATTTGCATTGTCACTGTATTCATCATCATCACTAGATTCATTCTCCTTATTGACGATCATTTCACCTGTAATGCCTTGTTGTTCGTCAGCGTTTATCCAGTCACGTATATCCTCTTCGTTGATTGGTGAGATCAAGTTCAGAATTTTTTTCGGTAGTTTTAAAAATGTAAAATGTAGAACCAAAAAAAAAAAAAAAAAAATCCTAGATTAATTTGATAGCTCGGTTAAAGCGGAAACTCGGATAATCGGGGTTTTACTGTACTTAAAGAATGATAAAAATCATTGTTAGCTCCTCCGTAACTATGGAACATAGCACGCTTTTCAATTTTTATTAAAATTATTTTATTTATAGTGGACTTGCGTCTCTTTCAAAATCAACAAACAATTCATATCATTGACCAAAATAAATTACTAGTAAAAAATTTCCACTGTTATTTATAGATATGATTGTGAATTCATTAAAAACAGAAATTTTAAGTTAATTTCTAATGAAAATTAGCTGTAACTTTTTTTGTTTTTAACAAAATGGACTTGCCCCACTTTCAAAATCAACGGTTCACCTGTTGTAAATGTAAAATATGCTTCATTCACTACATCTCCTTGCACATTACATATCATTTTTACTTTCACTTTCAGAACACAATCCATCATGTTAACTCCAGATATTCACTTCAAAACAAAACCATGAAAATGACTAATTTCAATGAAACTTTTGTAGGATTCTTACTAGATTGAATTAATTAAGGTGTGGAAAGGCAAATGGAAAGTGGTCAAATTGAACGTTTTATACTTTTAATCTTATTTTATACTTTTTAATTTTAATGCAATGGATGCTGCATTACAGTTATTAGATTGATAGAAAGTGTTAACAACATTTAAAGTGATTTAAGTAGAGTTTTTGCTGTTATTTCTGTAAAAATCAAATCAAAATACCTGATTCAAAATGATCATCCAGCAAATGGTTATTTTATTATTTCACATTTCATTCGGTTTATACAAGCTGATGGTCAACATCTAATCAAGGAATTTCAAAACTTATTAAAGATTGCTTACAATCAATTTTATCACCAACATTTTAAGATGTGATTAAATATGCTTGGTTTGCTTTTGTATATACATAAGAAAAACCATTGGAATAGGATGTGCCAACTAATTATTGCTTCAAAAATGTTTTAACCAGCCAGTGTAATTGGTTTATAGATGAGAATTATGAAGACTTTTCTTCTGACCTTTATGCTTTGCATTAATCACTTATTTATAAGAAATCATATTTGGTTTGATTAATTATAATTGCTTTGTAATAATTTTAATATTATAAGAACTTTCCATTATCGATTTAATAAAAACTTCATTGCAATTCAAATTTTGTTTTCCTATTTTTCTGGTTCCACTTGGATTCTCAAGATTTTGGTAATTAATTAACTCTTTCTTTATTTTATTCCAACAAAATTTCATTAAAATTGGCCATTTTCATATTCAAGAGGTTTCTTTTCATATATTTCATTTCAATGGCAGTCAGATGCTTTCTATGCTTTTAACAATACTTTCACTGCCACAGATCAAGTACAAGCACTCTCTTATATACAGTCATTCTAGCATCACTTGATAAACTTTCATTCCATGCATCAATTACTCTATTAACCAGCATATTTCCTAAATATACAAATTCTTCTACTTGTTAACATTTACTCCATTCAATTCAACTTGACAGTACATCTCTTTCAAAGACCAGATACCTTTGTCTGCATTTATTGTCACCTCTATTATAAACAGAATGAAAGAAAGCAGTGCCATCAGCTTACAGAAGGCAAGACAACTCCATTTCCTTTCCCAGCTCAGGCAAAACAAACATGATATTCCAACACTTGTCTCATTGATGTACAACTATACTCTTTGAGCAGTCATTCACTTGTCACCATTCTTCAACATCTCAGTTGTAATATCATCTACCACAGGATTCGTATCATTCTTCAGCAGACATATAGCTTGCAAAATGTCTTTGTACTGATCTCATCTAAATTTAAAAGTATGTTGTGATCCCCTCAGAAAACACAAGAGACCTGTTAGAATGTCACTAAATGTGGTGGCTTACAACAATTTATTTATTTATCATATGGCATTCATTAACCAGGTGATCGAGATGATTTGTCTGGCTACCATAATTGCTAGTTTTTAGCTTAATCCAAGATGCACCACAGGGGGCAAACTAGCTTTTACACTGTGGAAATGGATGAAACATCCAAGCACCATGCCGGGATTTGAACCCAGATTCTGACATATCTTCCACCTAGACCACAAGGCTATGCCAGAATGGCATTTACATTGTATAGCAATGTAAATACTTGTTAAAGAAGGAATTTAAAGTAAAGCCAGGGCAAAAATTGTGTTTCTCGGTATAGATCTATTTTGCTTGAAAGTGATACAAAGAGGGCTGATGAAAGTTCCAATAGTTCCACCGAACCCGAGAAAGTCAACTACATTTGTGCTTCACTGGCAGGACATTGGAAGAAAATACAAGAAGCATTTGGTGTATCTAACTATTCTGTTCAACACAGTCAGAGACTAGATAAGGAAAAAGGGATTTTTAGGAAACCAGATCTTAAATGTGGGAAAAACTGAAACCTGAAATTGTTGATTTAGTAATAAACTTTTATGAGAATGATGATGTCTAAAGTTATGCCTAGAATGAAAGATCTTACAAGCATAGGGAAAAAATACACTAGAAAGTCATTGATTTTGGGTAAACTTCATGAACTACATTTCTGTTTCAAATACGAGTTTTCTGATGTTAAGGTGGGTTTCTCTAAATTCTATATGTTGAGATCTCAGTGGTGCATTTTAGTTGTAGGTAGTGGCACCTACTAAATATGCATATGCACAATACACCAAAATATCATGCTACTCCTTTATGCTGCACACATTGAAGACAGCTATAAGGAGCTTGTGAAGTTTCTACTTCGTGATGAAGCAAAGAGGTAATGCATGCTCAGGAACTGCAGTAAATGCTCTCCCAAACCACATCTTATAACCTACTTACAGTCCAGATTATGAGGAAAAGCAACACTATTGAATTTTCTCAGTGGATGTTAACTTACAGAACATAGGTGATGAGAAGTTTATCAACACTTCATGATTTCAGCCAACAAGATATAAAAAACGATTCCACACTCTTTTATAGCCAAGTCTTTATTTCTAAAAAAATCTTAAAAGATAACATACTACATTAAAAGGGTGAGATAGTGTTTACAAATGATTCCCATACCTACTTATAACATACTACAGTATGGCTGAAAACAAACGACACTGAAATATTTGACCACATGAAAGGTGGCACTGCGAGATGAACACGCAGGCGATTGTTGTGTTCGGAACAGGAATGATTGCGAATGTCAGATTATTCAGTGTTGCTGTAAAAATGGTATTAACTACCGAAGAGAAAGTGTTTATTGTGGAGCACTATTTTTGATCATATGGAATTTCGGGAGCATTTTAACCATCCATTTTGAACTGGAAGTCTACTCACACAGCGGAAAAGTTGCACTGGTCATCCCGTAACAGTAACAATGAATGAAAATCACAGCCGACTTTTTGAGCAAGTGTTGCAGTCGCCACAACAAAGTCTCCGACGAAAGGCAGTTAAACTGGACATGGATTGAACATCAGTTCGACATATTTAAAACCTTTGGTGGGTTCCCTTACAACATGCAGACTGGCCAACCATTGAAATCTGTAGATAAAGAAGCAAGAGTCGTGTACTGTGCTTCCATGTTAGCAGTGGTGTATGATGATCCCGGATTTTTGGCTAATGTTTGGTTTTCGGACGAGTGTCATGTTCATCTGAATGGCTATTTTCATGGTTTCTTGGTTTTCTTGGTTTCGCCCAACCAAACATCATTATTGAAACACCACTCCACAGTGAGCGGGTGACGATATGTTGTGCAGAATCTGGAAAAGGCATCATTGGTCTGTACTTCTGTTGGATTCTTCCAACAGAATCTGGTGACTGTAAATCAGGTGCATTAAAGAGAACAGGTAATCATGCCGTTTCTCAGGGACCTCCAACATTTCTGCCGAGCACGACATCTACGTCTTCATTCCCAGTGGTTTCAACAGGATTGGGCTACATGTCATATGGCGAGGGAATCACTTCGGCTACTTCATGACATCTTTGGAAATCACATGATATCCTGTGGAGCAAACATTCCACATCCCTCACTGTCCCCTGATTTAACTCCACCTGATGCATACGTTTGGGGAATGCTGAAGGAAATGCTTTTTCAAGGACAATCTCTGGCAAACATTGCTGAGCTGCGGCAAAAGATTGTGACAACTCTTAGGAGAATGGAACAACCTCTCTTCCGAGACATGGTGGACAACCTATGCAACCAAGATCACATTGAACATGTATTTGTCAACAACCACCGTTGATTATTCTTTCGGTTGCAGCGTTTTCTGTTCAAAATGGTTCAGTGTCTTTTGTTTTGGGCCATACTGTATTACACACAATATTTATTTTTGATGGACCTGAGTAAAAGTTACTCCTTTACAATCTAGGATGAGGCCCAGGGTTATCACTGTACTTTAGTCATGTACAGTTCATTCTGTCTTAGTACATTGTAGGAACTCTGAACAATAAAGATTGTTTAAGGCAAAAAGATTGTTTAATCACACTGTACCATATCTAATGACCTTAAACCTACTATGAACATGATTTACCAACAGTTGTGAATTTTCTGAAAAAAACTTTCCTCACATCAGGGAAGTACATTACTTCAATGATGGGAGTACTGAATAGTACAAAAAGAAGTACAACTTCCTCCTGTGTAAGCAATTTTTTTTTTACTTGTAATACATTTTAAGTTCTTCACAATAAACTTTGGTGAAAGCTTGTAAAACAATGACTACCCTTGCACCATTCACAGCAAGTACGATGCCATTAGTATGTCGGGGGGGGGGGGGGGGGGGTGGGGGGGAAAACTCCCCCCCCCATAAAAATTCAAAATTAATTTGAATTTTGTTTTTAATTTTGAATATAGTAATTTTATTGATGTACGTGTTTGGTTTTTATTTCAAATATAAGTTTCTGCATGTTAAATTCTTTATTGTACAAAAATCTTAGATTTTGAGTGAAGTTGAAAAAAAAAAAAAAAAAAAGTCATTTGGCAAAAGGTTTTACTTTTTTTTAGAAGGAATGAAAAAGTCATCAAATTTATTCCTGATTGGATAGAATACACCTCTAGACTCATTTAAAAAAAAATATGTTTGGCTTATATATTTTCCTCACACTGAAAATTCAGTTTTTAATAAACCTTGTTTTAGGCTAAGGAATACTTCATTAATTTTTTTGATGGAGAAACATTAAGTGTGTTCACATTTATTTGTGTGAAATCCTTATGCTATCATTGAAAGATTGTAAAATTCCCAAGAGATTGAGTGAGATGAAATTTTAAAAAGCAACTTGTGTAGAAGGCCTCGAAAATGGTAAAAAACGAAAATAGTGAAGTTTGAAGGGCTGTAAAATTACAACCGGATAAACTAGAGGCAGGCCCGGATTTAGTTACGGGCCATATGGGCCCAGCCCGGCAAATTTTCGGAGAAATTCACGACGCAGGGAACTTTCAACACTCGAGGGAAATTTTAAGCCTACAGTATTTTTTTTCACCAGCAACATATTTTAATTTATTTATTGTTTAATTATTTACTTGTATTTTCTTTACATTGTTTTAATTTTTAATATATATATATATATATATATATATAGTAAAAACTGGTTCATACGATACGTATTTCAAGGGGAAAATTTTAAATTACGCATAACTGAGAATTACCTACAACTCAGGTTTAACTTTACCTATTTTTAATTAAACTTAAATAAGAACACTCGTAATTTACATCTGTTTATTAGGTACATATTTTTCAACGTCTGACATGCATATAACTGTAAAACTGTCAATTTCAAATACTGCATTCATTTTCTGAAGAGGTTTTCTGATTTCGTGTTTTAAATAAAACACGATTGAATAAAATACTGTAGACCCATTACACAATTACAGTTCTAAGATAAACGAAAAGCATAGACTCGCCAAATTTTTACAAATTTTCCATCACATTGTTACTCACTTTTCCGTATATGCAAAATTTTCCCTTTTGATGACGGCTGCGCTTTACAGATTTTGAACCTAACTTTCAACATTCTTCTAAAATTGACTCCTCCTTACAATTGTTAGTAATGACTGCACATTATGTATTGTAACTTATATTTAAGCTATTCACTATCTCTGCTTTTGATTTTTGCGAGTTTCCTTTCACTAACGAAATATATCTCACTTTTTTTCTCTAAAGAGTAACTATTATTCCATTATTTATTACCCATGGCTGCAAAAGAGAAGTAAATGAAGGGAACACATGTTTCATCAATGCGAAAATTCATTCAGTTTTTGTCTCTGACCGACCTTTCATTAAAAGCCGCCCAAAATCCTCATGAATGCTACAATTATATATCGATATGGAACGCCGAGCTGTTTATCGGTGCACTTGGGAAATATCTATAGTTGAAGATATGTAAAATGCAAACTCGTTTTCAAAAATATATACGTATAAAGGCGAATTACGTGTAACTCAGTTACGTATATCTCAGAAATAACTTAATGTATATGGGTAGTTCTACAAGAATTGGGTAACTTTTTGGAGGAAAACGTGCCAATAATTTATTTATTTTAAATAAAGTGTTTTAACATAGAGTAGGTGGGAAATATAATCAATATACTGTTCCAGAAAGGAACAGTCACTTTATTCAGTATTTTCGAAGTTATTTCAGTTTTTCTGAAAATTGCCTCCAGGGGACTGACGGGTAGACCAGGAGACTGATGAAAAAATACGTTTTATTGAAAATAGAAATGCTTTAAATCATTAAAATCATTAAAATCCTGAAATTCATTAAAACATCATCATAATCAGTAATTTTTGGTACATAAAATAACAAAGTTATTACATATTAAAAAAAAAAAAGTTTAAAAACAATCCCGTAAAGTTCGTCAGAACAATTACAAATAATTAAGAAGATTGGCATTCGCACTTGTACTAAAAGATTAAAAATAGAATTAGATTGTCAATAGTAATAATAATAATAATAATAATAACTGCATGAATTACAACTGCAAGCTTTGATATAATGGAAATTATGTTACCAAAAAATAAAGAATACCTGTGCTATAGGTGCCAGTGGCGAATATACAATATATTTTTGGAGGGGAGGCCCAAGATTAATGTAAGTAATTTTAAGTAAATACCCCACGGAAACCTATCTGCTCAACCAAAAAAAAAAAAACGTTGGAAGGACATTCATTATTTCGGGGGGGGGGGGGCCTCGCCCCCCCCCCTATATACGCCCCTGATAGGTGCTGATAGATTAATTTATAATTATTAACTGTAGATTAATTAACTTTGTTAATTATATAATACAAAAGAAACTAACAAAAGTTAAAAGTTAAAAATTTAGAGTAACATTCTCATCAATTACGTCAGCGATTAATAAAGTTTTAAGCTTTTTAATACTTTTTAGTGTTTCAGAATTATATTTTCCCAATTAATTTGACTGAATAATTTATATTTTATATAGTTTTCCAATCTTAGACCAAAATTATTATTCAATTTAAGGATTTGAAAGATTTTTAACCAATTGTATCTAGTTATTTTTTCATAATTTGATAGCCGTCAGTCCCTTGTCGCCTTTCTAGGCAGTGGACTGACGCCAGGGGACCGACGCGAATTCAGTGAAAAATAAATATATCTTTCAAACGATTACAGATATCAACTTTATTGCTTGCCACATTAGAACATTTTACGATAATCTTTTAGGCATAAAAATATTAAAAAAAATTAGTTGTAAATAATCTTGAAATTACTTGCCAGTGGACTGACAATTTGACTGGCTCGGACACGCGTTCACGCCACAACCACGCATCTCTCACTGATTCCAAAAGGGCTACCCTGTAGCAAGCAGTTGCTGTAGTTAATTTCACGGGTAATGTTTAAAAGCAGATTGGTCTCAACTTTGAAGTGCTATTAAATACTCCGATTTTTCGAATTTCAATAACGCCAGGGGACTGACGAGCGAAATTGAGCACGCGGGTTTAAGTAAAGATTTAGGAATGTTTTTTACTTATTTTTACTAATCATTTCATTTAGTAATATTTTAAAAGTATCTTTTAACTTATTTAAAGATAAAAAAGTAAGTTATTTTAGATAATTTCGAAAATATAAACCTCGATGTCCTGATTTTTGTAGTGGCCACACGCCAGGGAACTGACGTTTTACGTAAAAAGTGGAGATTTTAACAATATTATTTTATAAGAAACTTTACGTAAAAAGTGGAGATTTTAACAATATTATTTTATAAGAAACTATTTTTAACTTATATAATCAAAAAGAAAGGACAGTTATCTTTTTAATTTAATGATGAATAACTTACAATGCCAGTTTTTAGATTTGTTATGGCTAAGCCTCATCAAGTTACCCAATTCTTGTAGAACTACCCATATGTAATTAAATGCAATTTTCACCAGGACCTACAAACCACAACGTACAACTGGGTAACGTAAAAACCAGTTTTTACTGTATTTTACATACAATTTAATAATTGATTGTTAAATGTTAGGCTAACATTAATTATAAGTATGTTAAGTTAACTGCTTTGTGAACGTTACGTTGCGTATTGTTTACAGGTTAAGCTGTTTGTTAACAGCTGTTTGTTTAAATTGGTAGCCGGGTATTATAATTTATATTTGTAATATTTGTAAAATTTACCCATATTTGCAATTTTATAGCTATTCCAGATATTTTTAATACTAAATATTCATGTGTATGATTATGAATATTGTTTATATCTAAATATTTACAAGTAATTAGTTTTTAATAATTTAAAAAAAGTAATACAGTGCAACTTGGATAATCCAAACGTCTTTAATTCGAAATCGTGGTTAATTCGAAGATTTCTCTTGGTCCTTTGAACTTCTTATTAAATCAATCTTAAAAAATCGTGGATAATTCGAAGTTCAACTTCCTTAATTCGAAGTTTTTTTATAAAAATTTCGAACCATAACGACTTTTCGGCGTTTCATCGTTAAACGTGACAACTGAAATCCCCTTCCCGCCACAGTTCGACACGTGACGCTTAAGACGCCATTCGAGCTTCCTGCTGTCAGTGACACCATGTCTTTCAGTAAACCACGCGTGTACAAGAATTTAATGTTCGCTGAAAAGGTCGCCGTCATTCACGAGGTGGAAAAGGGTGTGAAGAAGAAATGTCAATCCCTTCATCGTCGGAGGCGCTTTTTCATTTGGGCAAATTTCGTCGGTACATTGAAGGACAAACCAACGTAAGTGAAGCTGTTTTCCGTTCACTAAACATGCTTGATGATTTTGCTAACCTGAAGCGACTGAATTCTACAAAACAATCAGACATTGCACAATTTTTTGAAAAACTATAATTTTCTGTATTGAATGTAATATGTACTGTAGCTTACGTAATATAAATCTTATTTTGTTTACATACATATAGTGTTTAAGTCTTTCATACCATGATCTTTCTGAATAAATATTTACTTATTGACAGAATAATCTTTTCAAGCATTTAGTGGACCTCAAATTAAAGTTAAAAGATGTAACTTGTTTAATTCGAAGTCTTGGATAATTCGAAGTTTTGTAGTGGTCCCTTCAGCTTCGAATTATCCAAGTTGCACTGTA